>JBBCBC010000008.1:14868925-15337360 GCA_037126765.1 Stenogyne calaminthoides | reverse complement strand
TATATTAGAATTGAAGATTGAGTACGAGTATTCAACGAGTAAACAATTAAGGATGAACAACACAATGTTTATGAATCAATACAAAAGTTCATTTATTCCGCAGAGGTGGGAGTATTTTGTGTATGAATACAAAGTGAAATCGGGAAAACATTTATATAGAAGACATTGTTTTATAGGTTCGAGGTCTAATGGTAAGATTGTCATTAATGTAAAGATCCAGAGTAGGAATTCGGAATTTCTCTCGCTTATTCTAGGTTTGTCATTCCAATTAATGATATCAAAGATTCTACTTTGCAAGTTTTAATCATGATAGTTCTTATGAGCTTTAGATTGAGATAGATCTCAATATTTAGGATAACATCGGCCGCGGTTTGGTTACCAAACCGAACCTAAAAAGCAAAACCGAACCAAAACCAAAATTTTATAATTGGTAATCGAACCGGGCCTAATAAACATGATAACCGAACTTTAATTAGATCTAAATTTTTGCTCGATTTTGGATAAACGAACCGACCAAGTTTTTATTTTTTATTTTTTATTTACATGGAATTTAAAGTTTGCCTCTTTCTAATCTGAAAAATTGATGACCAAAAGTAAAATTTCTAATCCAAATAATACACCATGATCAAAACAAACACTTAAGATTAATCGACACCTAAAACATGGGAAAATCACACACTAAATATGTATTTTATGCAATCTATCAAATATTAATAAATTCATCAAGTTCATACTTTATAGTGATAACATAAAATCAAGTTCATACTTCATAGTGATAACATAAAATCAAGTTCAATTGTTCATCAAAACATACCATTAGTCCAATCCATAACAAATAATTGAAATATATATAAGTGATGACATAGTTCAACAAAGACAATATATATATATATATATATAATTAATATTTATATATTTAATAATATATTTTCGATTTTCGATTTTTGAAAAATTAACCGAACCGAAAACGAAATTCCTAAAATTTGAAACCAAAATCAAACCGAAAACGAATAATCGAACCTAACTTAAAAATTCGTTTGGTTTGGCCGGTTAATCTGGGCCACTTAATTTTGCACACCCTACCAATATATAGGATGAAGCTCTGATGCATTTGATACTATTTTGAAGGATATTATGCAGTTGACCGATCCGTTATCCTCTTGATTGTCTTTTGGTGATAAGAATGTGTGTTTGGAGGTAATTTCTGACAGATATTGTCGGTTATTAAAAAAGGAACGAGGCATGATATGCTCAAGCTTCAATAAGTTCATCTCTTTTGTGGAATGTGGTTGCATAATTTGGAATCAGATGATGGCTTAAATATATTGAATTTATTTTTTTGATTGGATAATATCTACTAGAGATGGAAGTATATGATCACAAACTGAGTAATGATTTTGATGTACAAATTCCAAATGATACTTTTTGATAGGTGATGATCCGGACGATCTTATCAGGGTTAGTATTTATCCGAATTTTAAGATCATGATGAACAATCACGATTATTTGTAGAGTAGAGAAATTTTGCTCCTACTTTGAATGTTGTTAGGTCCATAAGCGATCTCATGATTCGGTTGAATGAAAATGAATCACTTACTTATTTGAGTTATGATAGTCCTTACTGTGTTAGTTCAAATGTTGATCATCTTTCTAATGTGCGTACTCCTGAATTCTTGAATAGTCTAAAGTGTTCAAGAGTTCTTAATCATGAACTGAATCTCAAAATTAGAACATCGATAATGTTATTAAGAAATATTGATCATTCAAGGGGTTTGTGCAAATAAACCAAGTTTAGTCTTTTAATATTATCTTTTTTTATTTTTTTTCCTCATATTTTAAAGGTTGAATATGTATTAATTCATTAAATTTGTAATGAAATGTTATTTTTCAATATGTAGGTTGGTTATTACTTAAGATGAGTGATAATATTTTTGATGATAAGGTTCTAAAGAAGTAATGCCGGATAATTAGCTTTGATAATTGTCCATGACCTAAAGCTTAAGTTGACACCTTCCGATCATAGATTGTCGTTTAAGTCAAGGATAATTATTTTCTAATGTAGTGGAATTTTTGTAAGTTCATTTTTAGTCATGGATAATTGTATGCGATTTGTTTTCTGGATAACAAGTCTCTAAAGTTAGAAGATCCTATATTGTGATAATGATAATCATAATAAAGATACCTAAAAATATAGTTTTATTATAAAGTTTTTAAGATTATATAATTTGTAATAATAAATATTTGACGTCACAACTTGTTCATGATGTTTTATTTTTTGTTAAAGTCTTTTTTATATAGAATTATTACAATATTAATTATTTGAAATATTATATATAAATGAAATATTATATTTTCTCTAACATTTTAAAATGATCTCACCGTTGTCAAATTAATGTTTAACATGAAAATATTATATATCTTATATAATGTAAATATATATGTATATGTGAATTTTATATTTTAGCAAGATAATGATATAATTAGTTATTTTTTTATTAATTTTGTAAATTTAATTTATAAAATATGTCAAAAAATTAAATATTTTAAAATTAATTAATATTTTAATCATGGATATAAATATTACATCAATGTTTGAACTTTGTTATAGATACATTATAACAAAGAATACAAACATATGTAATAAAAGTAGGGTTAATTTATAAAAAAAAAATCATTTATTGTTGTGGTTTTTACCAATTACAACATATTTTTTTTTTTTGAACTTCAAGATATCACCTTTTAAAATCTTACAATTTGAAGTGTTTGCCCATTTTTTTGGCAACAATTGAATAATGTGGCAGCTGGAGCTGTTACATAGATGTCCATGTACGATGCCATGTTAGGATTAAAATATATTTTTTTAATTTTTAATTTGATTTTTTTAATAATATCTAAAAAATATTTTTAAAATTTAGGAATAGAATCTCACTCATCCTGACAAAAAATATGCTCTTATTATTTCTCCCAAAAAATTTAAAAGAAGAATGCTAAATTGCCGACCAAATCGCAGCTCCAAAATTTTAAATATTTAAAAATATTTTTTTAGATATTATTTTTTCTTACAAAAATATTTTTTATATTAAAAAAATCATCTTATCCATGATCTTGATATCCTTTTTTTCTTTGTACTTCAAGATATCACCTTTAAAAATTTTGCAATTTGAAGCATTTGCCCATTTTCTGGCAACTATTGATTAATTTGGCCGCTGGAGCTGCTACATAAATGTTCATGTACGATACCATGATTGATGAATACAATTTTTTTTTATTTCTTAATTTGATTTTTTTTAAGAAAAATATTTTTAAAATTTAGGAATAGAACTCCCAAAACTCATCCTCACAAAAACTATGATCTTATTATTTCTCTCAAAAACCTTAAAAGAAGAACGCTAAATCACACACCAAATCAGAGTCTAATTTTTTAATGTTTAAAATATTTTTTCGATATTCCTTACAAAAAAATATTTTTATATTAAAAATATCATTCTATTCACCAATCTTAACATCTGGCGGATATTTATGTAAAACCCGAGAATTCACTTAATTATTTCCAAAAAATAACAGATGCTTCGAATAACATAAAAATGTGATGTTTGAATTGCAAAGAAAAAAAATATGTTGTAATTGATAAAAAACGTAAGAGTGGGTCTCTTGTGCACCATGCACTCATGCAACTGAATGACCCATTTAAAAAAAATACTTGATCCATTAAATATATTGTATATATTCTCGTGGATATATGGGTAGGGTTAGGAAAGTGCACTAATCTTAGATCAAGCACCAGTTACAATACGAGACTTTGTCAAATCTTAAAGGTGGTGATATCTTTTGAATTGATCCATAAAAAAATACTATAAAATGAAGAATATTTATTCTTCTTTTGCAAAGAATTTTCTTTAACAAATCAATATTGTTATGAATAAAATTAAATATAATTCTAAAATATCAAACTTTTAGTTTAAAACTCACATTATTATAAATAGAAATAATACAACAAGATGTCAATATAAATTTATATTAATCTAAAATAATATTTTAACATATAAAATATTTGATGATGAATAATGACTGCGTTAGAAGACGGTGCAATACTAGTTTATATTTATATATATATTAAATATAAATCACATATGAAGTAGTGGATAAGTGAGAAAGAGGTTAATGAGATAAACTCTGCATGAAAATAGGAGACATATCTTTTTGAAGAATACAATTCATTCTCGATTTCATACGGATGAAAAAGGATATTCTCTTCGTAAACACTCCTAACAATATACGTGAAATTGTGAAGAAATTTACATGGTGATTTCTTCTTAACACGTCACTTAATACCGTCAAAGGGCATTTTATATTGTGAAAAGTGAATCAATTTATGAATCATTTCATGTGGTTGAATTCCGACAACGAGGATCACAATGCGTACAAAGGATTCAACCTGGTTCGATTTCTTCCGCTTAAAATTTTGTAGTACGGGTTAGTGAATTTCTAAACCCTCGTGTTTCAACAATGGTATTAGAGCCATTGTGTTGGATTCTTGTACGTGATTATGATTCTCGCACGTATATATGTTTATATGTGATTTGGCATGTGTTTATGTTTTACAAATGTTTTTTCTACAATTTAATATATATATATATATATATATATATATATATATATATTCAAATGGTGGTATTTACGCTTGAAATTGTTACAATAAATGTGTGATATGGTACTGATTTTACAATTTTTGGACGCACCACTTGTAAAATTTAAATCGATTTTTGAAATATTTTGTGAACTTTGACTACACATTGTGAATTGTACAAAACAAATTGTGTTATATTCTTGCTACTTATTTGTTATGCATTGAAAGAAGATTACAACAATATATTATTCGTTAATTTTTGTCAAGAAACGAATGAGATATGATTTTTTAAAGTTTTCACATTTTTGGAGCCAAATCGAATTATTTTAGAGAATTTGGGGGTCACTTTTAGAGAATTAGGAATTCTTCAAGGATCCGATTGCAAAATCTGATAACTTAATTAAACCTGGTCAACATCTGAATCTATCCGGTGGATCGAACCATGAACCAGATTCACATGCAAATCGGAAACCTGAACTACCGGATGAAAGGAGAATGGGGCCAGGCGCGCGTGATGGAAACGTGCCTCGATCAGTAGCGACGACGCGTGGCGACCACACAAAAAAACAAAGAGGTTGGCGACAATGCGTGTAATACACACACCATATTGTACTGATGACTGCGGGCACGTGGAGGCGAGTATGCCACTACTGTTCGCGCATGGTGGTGCGTGGAGAGCTACTGGTGCTCATGGCCGCATGTGTCTTCTGCACACACATCTTTCATTTTCCCGTTTCAGGTACATCAAGAATCCGGTTCGGAGCTTTTTTCCGACGAGTTCGCGCTCATGTAATCTTGTTTTTTGCTCGTTTGGGCTCATTTTAACTCCAATTTTGGTTTCACAAATTCATTCCGCAAATTGTTGTGTTCTTATTTTTCAGTGTAGATTCTTAATTTGCATATTTTGGACATATTTGAACTAAGGAAGTTCAAGTATTTATTTATCTATTAAAGTGAGAACCATAATTAAACTTATTTAACTTGTGAATTAGCTAATTATGCTTGAAATTAAATTTTCTTGCATAATTGTGAGCTTAATAGTTCATGTGTTAAAGTATTTAAACATTGAATGTTTGAATGGTTGCTCATTTTATAGATGTGACTCGATTATGAACGAACAAATGTTGTTCAAGAAATTCGAGTTCATGAAGTTAAGCTCCGTAATTTTTTTAAATTACACGAAAATTTAGTGCACAATTTTGGAACGTTTAGTTGCTTGACGAAGATGAATAGTTTAATTGTTTTTTTTCTTATTATCACATACGATAGTTCCGATTTATAGCTCGGGATTTTTTTCTTATAGTAGTTTTCTTGAATTAAATTTTGTCAAGATTGAAATTTAATAGTAATGATGATAATTTTTATGAGAAAATGATGGGTGGATTGAGTTAAAGATTCAAGTAGACAAGTTGTTTGGGCTTATATGTCTATGTATTAAAGATGATTCGTGGATCCGGTGTTATCAACTTGAGAGGTAAATGTAACGTTTTATGATTTAATCATCATCTAGATCCTTACGCATTATTTTTCCATAATGTCGGTCTTTAGATGTAGTACACAAGAGACATAAATGTCAAAGAGGATTCAAACTATTCATGAAAATTTTCCGATAGTGTTGTTGTTGAAATAAGATTAAATCGAATAACCTTAGTAGTTGATTCAGCTTACAACAACCATTGAATTTTTTTGACTACTTTGAGTTATTTTATTTGACTCATAACATGATTATACTTTATTACGCTTATAATGATAAGTGTTCTTTAGAATTTAGTTTCATGTTGTTAAGGGAGATTTAAATTATTTTATTGGATTAAAAGCTAGAACTAATTTTGTTCATATTTTGGAACCGAATCTGATTAAATGGGGATACTTCATGAGATTGATGTTTAATGACTTTAAGTTATATTTCATATCAAATTTTGTATTAAAATTTGCGGATGTCTATTAGCTTAACATTGAACATATTGATACATAAATGAACATTAACTCATTGAATCACTTCAATCAAACCAAACAATAGTTTCAAAGCTATAAATAGCCGAAGTTAACTAAATAAAATATAAAGTTAATAACGATAATTATGACATGTGGCATCATAATTAATTATATGTTCTTGGAGAACAAGATACATTGAATATTATCTAACATGTTATGGAAGATTCTGGGATTTGGATGGAGATTCAGATCAAAATGGATCAAAACACTTACCTTTATTTGTAATATGAAAAAAAAAAAATCTAGCTCATGACAAACTAGTGAGCTTGGTTGTAGACAACATGATCATTGAGAGTGTGCAACACCTTACAACTTATGATATTTGGTAATATATCATAGAGAAGTATGGTAGCACATCACTTTTTGAACAACATCAAATTCGGTCTAACATGATCATTTTCTTATGAGTAGGATGAAGGTTAAACTTAATTCGTGATGAAAGTATTAAGACTTTCACTTATTCAATTCGTAATGTTGAGTTGAAGGATATGATACTTGAAGCTGTCAAATCTTCATCAAGTGTTCTGGTTTCCGAATCTAGTTCTAAACACATTTCAAACTCTAAACATAAGACATACTGAAAGGAAGGAAGGAAATGACAAGCAATATAAAAGTCAAAATACTGCGATTGAACTTCAAATTAATCTTAATTCTAAGAAGAATAAGAAGAGATATACTAAACTAAAAGTTAGATGACATGTAAACTTGGTTATTTTACTCATGAATAACTTGAGTTCAAGAGGGACAAAGAAATTCATTGTAATTTTTTTGGTTTAAGCATAATTGTCTATGGAGTTGTATTTATGACTGAATTTTATCCTCGTGGATTATAGATTCATGAAACACGGACCATTGACTAATGACAAATGGAAATTTTGTTTTAACATCTTCATCATGTTTTAAGTGGGACGAGATGAAATTATGTGGAAATAAAGCTCGAGTTCAAGTCCAGGGACTTGTAAACTTGAGATTGACAGTGGTCAATGTTTCATACTACTTGATGTCTTGTTCTATTTGGAGATCATTTAAGGATCTCACCTATGAATTTGATCTTCTATGATTGCGATGTATTTTGAAATTTATTTTAAAGATGGTTGTGATAGTATATACAATGTGCATTATGGTACTGGACAATATTCTATGTTTTATATGGTTTTTTTTACTATAAGAGATCAATTATTTTAGTATTATGATGACAATTCATGTTTTACTAAATATTTGTTCCTCTAGGTTGTTTGTGCTTTTCTATGTTTAGTTAAAAAAAACAAAAATTTAACACCTACAAAAAATTTAATATATATTTTATAACAAGATTTTTAATAATCATACATTTTGTGAAAAAAAAAATGAGAGGAATATATTTAGTTAAATTAATAATTTAATTTAAAAAAAAGACGGTTATTTCCTGTTCAAAAAGTCAAGTTATCAAAATGTGGATATTGTTTTACTAAATATTTGTTCATAATTGCGATTGATGAAAATTATTTGATAAAATTTTTAATGCGATTGTGGATTCTTCATTGCAAAATGTGGAATTATTTATTTTTGATAAAAATGTGATTTTATTAATGTAAAATAACAAATCATGGAACTTATTGATTTTTCATTACTTAAGTTGATAATTTTTTACGTTTTACATGTCTATAATTTCTCACAAGTTTGAGGCATTAGATTTCTTCAAACATTACCTAAATGGATTGAGAATAAAAATACATAACGTTAAAAGGTTTAAAAAACCAATAGTGGACGTGAATGTTTATCCAAATAGTTTAAGAAACTTGTAGGTATCGAACGAGTTTTGTGAGGGCAGAAGTCTAGAGGGGAGGGGTGAATAGACTTCTGAAAACTTTTCGTGCAAGATCAGGTGTGAAAGCAAGTTGCCTGATCAGAGTGCGAGTGAATCAATTTGGACTCGATATCCAACTTGATCGCTTTCGATGGCGCGCATCATTCTATTCGGTGTCTATCAGTTTAACTAATGTGCGGAAGCAAGTTTTAACCCGTGTAAAAACCAGTTTTATAGAATCGATTCGCTTGTATGCTTTTCAATCGATGACAAAGTGTATCAACCGGGACGATCGGTTTCTTTTGATGCGTAACTGATCTAGCTTCGTAATATGTATGCAATGTTAAATCGTAGTGTGTTATAGTGTAAAGCAAGTAAATCAGATAAACACACAAGATTTTTATAGTGGTTCAGACAACCAGTCCTACATCCACTATTCCCTATCAGCAGGGGCACCAACTAACCAACTGAACTTAGTTTAATGTGTTAGTCCAACACAGTACAACCAACAGATGTTTCAAGAGTTCTCACTCAATCCGATCCCAGATATCAGAAACTAGAAACCCTAGTCTGAAAAATCTTGCAAAACAAACTTAACCTAACTTTTGGGTTTGGGTAAAGATTTGTTGTTGTTCCAACTGGAAATCTATCCTAGTATTTATGTAGCCTAAAGCTAGAGGATGAGATTTCTATGCTAAGAACAATGAGATGAATACTTAGAAACATTTCTTCAAATTTTGTGTTCTTCGTGCGGAAATTTGCTTGTGCTTGAGCTTGATGATAATTTCCGTGTCTTCACTATGAAGTATGATCCCATATTTATAGACCTCGAAATCAAAGAGCCGTTGAAGAGCAATTTGAATTTCAGCCTATTTTTGGTAGATTTGCAGGCTTGATGTGATGTGCTTGAGGAACGGCATGGCCGAAAGCATGTATGTTTGTCCTTTCTACCGTTTTGACAAAGGCAAAAGACCAAATCCCACATTATCGCTCGCGGCATACGTGTCTCGTTCTCATTGGTTAACAAGTACACTTGTTCAATGTTTGTTTTACCAACTCAGGTTGACATTCTTCTTGTCAGATTAAACATCGTATGATCTGGTGCACGAACAATTGTCACCAGGTGAGAGATGAACTGATCAGATAAACTGATCAGTCTACCTGATAGAGTCTTTAGATGCAAGTTGTCTTAGCTCAACTAGCAGACTCGACTGATGTAGGTCTTCTGGTCTTGTTCTTCTGGTAGCCATCTGATCTTCAGGTCTTCTGATTCTTTCGCTTCAAGTCTTCGCCTGATCATCTGACTATCTGATCTTCTGATCTAATCTTCTTCAAGATTTGACCTATACATATTGAGTTTCCCCTAAATATGTGACCTATCTAATACATCAGTTGTTCTATACAATAATTATCAACTGGTCACCTTAAAACTAGTATTTAAAACATCTATCAGCTAACAGGTCTGACTGGTCCTATTACAAGTGTTTTGGAACTTTCATCAAAACTCTAAATTTCCCAACACTTTTTGATGAAATCAAAACATTTGAGAAACCAACAACGGTTGATAAATATATAAAAAAAAGAAAGAGCAAATAATCAGAAGACAATGAGAGTTTGTCTTAGGATTAGTAAAATAAACTTTTCATTTAACAGAAATGTCGTTACAAGTTACATATGAAAAGTTTTTATAAAGTACAACTGATCCTAAGCTGTCTTCCGATCTTCAAACTCTTGGAATATAGCCCTCCCAAGATTTTCGTTGATCTTGTGGAACGTTGAAAATTCGGTATAATTTCTATTTGACATCATTGATCTGCTTTGTGGATCGGGTTATGTGTGATTTATCGAGGATGTCAAAATAGAATCTTTGAAAATGTCAATCATCGAATGAGCCATCCGCTTTCTTTCGTGTAGTCCATCACCTCATAATCTTGATGGGTGATTCTCACATTTATCTTTTCGGCCTCATTCTCCGGATACTTCAAGAATTCTAGATGCTTGTTCTCTAACATTCGTTAAATTCTTCATCTGGTGATTCTTCCTTTGGTACGTGTCTAGAACAAAGGCATCCAAGAGTCATTCCCCTCTTATTTTATTCCATTCTTCGAATCTGTCAGCATGTGCAACAATTTTTGAAATAATGTCATCAATTTTTGCTGCCAGCTGAGGTTCTGCTCCAGATTTCCCTGCTTGACCTTTCCTTACCCTCGAGGTGTATTTCTTTCTCAGCCCTTCTGCCTCGGCCAATTTCTCAGCTTTTCTCTCTTCTTCACTCAAGCGAGCTTCTTCAGCAATCTGCTCCTTAGAGAGTTTTTCTGCCATTTCTTTATCAGATTGAATCTGACTTGCTGTCCTCCTTGTGACTCTCTTTGCTTGAGTGGCAGGTTCAGATTTTGAGGTTCTGGCTCCTGCGGCCAACTTTCTTGCCTTTGACTTCTCCATCTTTTCAGAAACTTCATTTGCAAACAGATCAAGATGGTCTAGTCGTTGCCCATAAGTTTTCAATGCGTCTCTAATAAGCTCTTACGTAGTCTTTATAAAGTCGGTTGGTTTCTCAACAGTCTTCCCCTTTTTGGTTTGATCAAAAAGAGCATTGAGGTGCGAAGTCAGGGAGCCAAAACTGACAGAGATGTCTTTGTTAAGATCAGAAGTATTCAATCCTTGTGTCTGAGCAGTTATATCTTGAATTTTGTAGATCAGATCGGATTTTGCAGCTTCGACGGCAGTGGAGAAGGTAAGAATTAGCTTGTCAAGTTTTTCTTCCGTCTTCTCCACTTTTCTGCGGATCAAGAGATGTAGAGACCGATGTTGATCAACCCGGCTATTTTTTTTCATCATAGACCTTTTTTGAACTCGCCATTCGGGTTGGTCAACGTCTGCGTGTAATCGATCCTTTAGAGCCTCAAACGGGAGATGGCAAACTCCTTTTGATCTTTCGGTTCACGCAAAGTGCTTGCTTTAATTAGTGATGGTATTTCTAACCGAAAGTTAGCCAATACACCCTCAACTTCTTCTTTTAATAGATCCTTGAAGCATGATCCGATTTCAGAAATGATCTGGTAGTGATACGCTGTGAGCGTAAACTTCTTTGTGCCACCGGATCGAATAGCAGCTTTTTTGTGCCTCCGGTGGTTGGTCACTTAATCAGTATCACTAATACCACCTTCATTGGCAAATTTCGGGCATCTTTCATGGGATTATCTTCTGTGGAGCTTTTTTCATCTAATTCTATATCAATCCTTTTCAAATTTGCCCAATTTCTTATTGATCGAGGGCTTTGGCGCTTCATCGATATCGATCAAATTGGTGAACCAACTCCAGCAGACTTCTTCATATCAAAATCATAGTCTGCAAACTCATCCGCGCCTCCCATCTATTCAATGATGATCATGAAGTCGAAAAAGTTCTTCAATCTGAGATCTCTCCATGTCATAATTTCGAGAATGTCTTCCCTAATATTCTAATGGGCTTCCAATTAGGATATAGATCATCGATCCGTGGATTCAATTCGCGATTCGCCATCTTCCCAAAAGAATAGTTTTGGATGATCTGGATTCGAAAATCGATTGCACTGATTGGATGGGTGGTTGAGTTGAAGAAGTTTCTGGTGGTGGCAGATCAATGGGTTGATGGATGATGAGCTTTGTTTGATTTGGCTCCACAACCGTGACCTGGCATGCTTGCTTACTGGAGAAGGAGAGGGAGTCATCCCTCAAAGAATCGGAGATCACGATGGGTGTGTGAGCACGGATCGAGGAGAGGGTGATCTTGCCCTTTTTTTTCTTGGTCTCTCCGATTGCTCCGGAGAGCTTTCCACCAGAGAAGCATGTTTCTCAGACTTCTCAGCTGATTGTTTTTGCACAGCAGGCTGGGTTGTAGCTTCTTCTTCCTCGGACTCTAGAAGGAACGCTACGTCATACCGGACTTGCATCACTTTCTTTGGCTTCTTCGCCAGGTTCTTCGAAGAAGCCTCTTTCTCTTGGGAGGATTTCTTTGAAGCAACATATCGGCTTCCTTGCTCTTGTCCTTCCCCGACAAATCACCTTCATGTCATCATCAGTTTTAACCGTGTGAAAAACCGGTTTATAGAATCAAATTTTGTTGTTTTTTTTCAATCGATGACAAAAGTGTTGAACCCGATCGGATCCATTTTTGACGCAGAACCCGATCTAGACTCAGAATATGTATGCAATGTTAAATCAGGTAGTGTGCTATAGTGTAAAGCAAGTAAATCATATAAACACACAAGATTTTTATAGTGGTTTGGACAACCAGTCCTACGTCAACTCTTCCCTATCAGCAGGGGCACCAACTAACCAACTGGACTTAGTTTAATGTGTTAGTCCAACATAATACAACCAACAGATGTTTCAAGAGTTCTCACTCAATCCGATCCTATATATCAGAAACTAGAAACCCTAGTCTGAAAAATCTTGCAAAACAAACTTAACCTAACTTTTGGGTTTGGGTAAAGATTTGTTGTTGTTCCAACTGGAAATTTATCCTAGTATTTATGTAGCCTAAAGCTAGAGGATGAGATTTCTATGCTACGAACAATGGGATGAACACTTAGAAATATTTCTTCAAATTTTGAGTTCTTCGTGCGGAAATTTGCTTGTGCTTGAGCTTGATGATAATTTTCATGTCTTCACTATGAAGTATGATCCCATATTTATAGACCTCGAAATCAAAGAGCCGTTGAAGAGCAATTTGAATTTCAGGCTATTTTTGGTAGATTTGCAGGCTTAATGTGATGTGCTTGAGGAACGGCATGGCCGAAAGCATGTATGTTTGTCCTTTCTAGCCGTTTGACAGTGCAGCACCAAATCCTGCATTATCAATTCCGTCCATACGTGTCTCGTTCTCATTGGTTAACAAGTACACTTGTTCAGTGTTTGTTTTACCAACTCAGGTTGACATTCTTCTTGTTAGATTAAACATCGTATGATCTGGTGCACGAACAGTTGTCACCAGGTGTGAGCTGAACTGATCAGGTAAACTGATCAGTCTACCTGATAGAGTCTTCAGATGCAAGTTGTCTTAGCTCAACTAGCGATTCGTGATGTAGGTCTTCCGGTCTTGTTCTTCCCAGCCATCCGATCTTCGTGTCTTTTGATTCTTTTCGTTTCAAGTCTTTCACCGATCATCTGACTATCTGATCTTCTTCAAGATTTGACCTATACATATTGAGTTCCCCCTCAATATGTGACCTATCTAATACATCAGTTGTTCTATACAATAATTATCAACTGGTCACCTTAAAATTGGTATTTAAAACATCTATCCCTAATGTGTCCGATTTGGTCCTATTACAAGTGTTTTGGAACTTTCATCAAAACTCTAAATTTCCCAAAAATTTCCCCCTTATTGATGAAACCAAAACATTTGAGAAACCAACAACAGTTGATAAATATATAAAACAGTAAAGAGCAAATAATTAGAAGACAATGAGAGTTTCTCTTAGGATCAGTAAAATAAACTTTTCATTTAATAGAAATGTCATTACAAGTTACATCTGAAAAGTTTTTATAAAGTACAACTGATCCTAAGCTGTCTTCTGACCTTCAAACTCTTGGAATATAGCCCTCCGGTATTTCTCGTTGATCTTGTGGAACGTTGAAAATTCGGTATAATTTCCATTTTACATCATTGATCTGTTTTGGATCAGTTATGTGTGATTTACTCAGGATGTCAAAATAAAATCTTTGAAATGCCAATCTGTCGAATGAGCAATCCGCCTTCTTCGTGTAGTCCATCATCTTATAATCTTGATGGGCGATTCTCACATTTATCTTTCTGGCCTCATTCTCCAGATACTTCAAGAATTCTGGATGTTTGTTCTCTAACCAGTCCAGAATGTCTTCCCTGATATTAGGATGGGCTTCCAATTCTGGATATAGATCATCAATCTGTCGTTCAATTAGCATTTGTGTCATCTTCCCAGTAATAGTTTTAGATGATCTGGATTCGGAAATCGATTGCACAGATTGGATGGATGGTTGAGTTGAAGAAGTTTCTGGTGGTGGCAGATCAGTGGGTTGATGGATGATGAGCTTTGTTTGATCTGGCTCCACAACCGGTGATCTGGCATGCTATCTTACTGGAGAAGGAGAGGGAGTCATCCGCTCAGCAACTGGAGATCTGATGGGTGTGTGAGCACGGGACTGAGGAGAGGGTGATCTTGCCCTTTCCTTTTCTTGGTCTCCTCCTAATTGCTCCGGAGAGCTTTCCACCTGATAAGCATGTTTCTCAGTCTTCTCAGCTGATTGTTTTTGCACAACAGGTTGGGTTGTTGCTTCTTCTTCCTCGGTCTCCTCTTCTAGGAACAGAGTCATCAGAGCTTGCTTCACTTGCTTTGGCTTCTTCGCCAGTTCTTTCGCAAGAAGCCTCTTTCTCTTGGGAGGATTTTGCTAAATCAGATCACGGCTTCCTTGCTCTTGCCCTTCCTGACAGTCACCTTCATGTCATCATCAGCAGGACCATAGATGACAGATGTGCTGGTGAGGAAAGCCTTGTAAATTTTTAGCCCATCCTTGCTCCACTGAGCATTTGGAAGTTTTTCTCTCAGATTGACTGCTACCTTGTTGAGATTACTGATCCTTTTCTTCAGAAAAATTTGTCTCTGATCATTAACCTTAAACTTAGCTTGTTCTCAGAGCGTAATTGCCTTTGAATCCTGTCCAGTTAATGTTTGTGGCTCCATCCACAATAGCTGCCATGCAATGCATCTTGACAGCAGTTAGTCCATCAGGACTGAAAGAGATCCCCATGATTGTCTTTGATGAATGTCAAATAGCGCATTTAAACTTCCTCTTAAGCATTGACGACAAAAATTGGCGGTATGCTTTTTATCCGCCTCACTGAACATCTCATCCCTTATCAGCTCATCTTCATTCTCTCTGTAATGAGCATGTAAAACTTTTCCTTTGGGCATATTGAATAGGCGAGTGATATCTGCATTGGTGACTCTGATCACTTCACCATTGACAGATGAAACAAGTTCATCGCTAGGAGATACCACCTCCAGATTCCTCAAAAACTCCAGTGCTTCATATTGAACCACTGGATTTGAGTGGGCTGCACAGTATTGTTCGAGTCTGCATCTCCTCAATAAATGATCCACCTCCATGGATTCTGGATCTCTAGTGATCCCAAAAACCACATAATTGTCTTCTACGATTTGATTGGATAGATTCGCATAGTTGCACATAATCTTGCCCATACCGTGAGTAGCCATCTATTGCAAAAAAAAACCTGATTAAGTTTTGTGCATAAACATAAAACATATCACATATTTGATTTCCCAGACAAATGATCGATTGTTTTATTCCTTGTCATAACCACACAGATACCAAAATTTGAGAAGGCATAACACAGGGTAAAAAATACAGATATTTGTAACCTATATGAGCAAATGATTTTAGTAATTAACTTGACAAATAAACAAAAATTACCAGATTCTGCTTTTCGATTTTGAAGTAATGTGAATCGCAAGAAACGCTTTGAATTGCAGAGGGTAAGTGAGAATTTGCAGAGAATAAATCGCAAGAATTTTTAGAAGTGAAATTTGGAAGGTCTCATGCATATCCATTTTCAGTGCATCAGGTATCGGTTGATCTGGTACTGCTTGTTCTGAGGCAAATTTCTCTTGTTCAGAAGACGTCCCATCAAAGACCACATGAGGTGTTTCTTCCACAACTAAGGTTCGCCTGTTGAACACCCTGAAAGCCTTGCTGGTTGAGGAATATCCTAAGAATATACCCTCATCTGACTTGGCTTCAAATGTTTTCAACTGACTCTTCCCATTGTTGTGAATGAAACACTTGCACCCAAAAACATGGAAGTAAGAAACACGAGGTTTACGCCCTTCCACGATTCATAAGGTGTTTTAAAGTGAATCTTAGTCGAGAACATCGTGCAGGAGTGACATCTTTGTGTTAATAGCTTACGCCTGTAAACGGTTTGGAGTTGCATGTTCGCCTAACATAGTTCGAAAGCAACTTCTTTGAGTGTTCTGTTTTCTCCGCTCGCTACTCCATCATTGTGGTGTTCTTCCAAATGATGTTTCATGTTGTATTCCAAACTTAGTGCAAAAATCAGCAATAAAGGAGTTCGTAAATTCAGATCTTTATCGGATTTGATTTTTACAACATCGACACCCTTCTCATTTTGAAGTTTCTTGAGCAAAATTTCGGGTATCTTAGTTGTAGTTTCATTTTTTCTTATACAAGAATACAACCCAAGTAAACTTGGAATAATCATCCACGATTACCAAAGTGTATTTGTGTCCGCCGAGACTAAGTGGTGTAACCGGGTCCAAATATATCCATACGGAGCGATTTGATAATACTGTTGGATCTTCGGGTCCCAGGATTCCTTGAATGAGGCTTTAACTCGCTTTCCTTTCCGACCACGCACATGTCCTTATCCTTAGAGAATACTTCATTGGAAGACCCTCAACCGAGAGACATCCTTGCTATCTTGTTAAGAGTTTTAAAGTTCGGGATGACTCATTCTCTAGTGCGAGCCAACCGGCCGCTTTTGGAACTCTTAACAATCAGCATGCATTTCTTGCACAATTGTTTCCAAATCAGTGTAGATCGTTCACTTTCTTGAACCAATTAACAAAATCATTGAGTAGCTCGATTCTTGATAGTGTAATCGATCAATCGAGAACTCAACACTGAATCCATTATCGCAGAATTGTGAAACCGATAATAGGTTGTGCTTCAAACCATTGACATACGAGACTCCAGTAACCTGTACATCATCATTCTCCAAGGTTCTGAATCCTCTAGTAAAACCAAAGTTATCATCACCAAAGAGTACACGTGGGCCTTTTAGTTCTGTGTATGAACTGAGGAGATGTTTGTTTCCAGTCATGTGCCTTGAGCATCCACTATCGATGTACCAGATAGTTGCTTGTACACCTCCTTTATTGGCCAAACCTACGCGATCCTACAATCATATCAGACTTTAGGTACCCCAGTAGAATCGGGTCATGGGGGGTTAGAAGTACCTTTCGGGATCCAAACAAATCTGGCACCTGTTGGGATAACATATGCCAGGATCTATCGGGGTGATCTCATAAACACAAATTTAAATTAACAATTATTACTAGCATAAATTTACCTAAGTGAATTCAAATAATAATTAACCAACAACGACATGCAAATAAGATTTCACGTAAAAGATCCTAGCATGCGGAATTTCTAGGAGTTTACGTAAACGTACTCGTTGGAGAGACGATCTGAGACAGACAGGATCAAGTATCTGGATACCCACCAAAAGTCCTTCTCAAGTATTCCCAAGTCCTCGTCCAATAACCTCGGTGGAAGGTCCTTCAATGAACGATTTATAAAACAAGGAAAATAAAAATATTGTTGCACCACCTTTGTGGATTTCTAATATTTTCAACACATGGAACACTAGTTGGGAATGAAAAATTCATCCCCTATTTATAATAAGAGGGGTTTCGAAAATTATGAGGTAATTTAGGGTTGGGAAAGATATTTTCTTGATCTCCAAGAAATCTTGAATATATCCAATATATTCTTCTTTCCATGTGTATTTTTCCACAAAAATCTCACACCATCAATTGGCCTATTTTTTTCGAAGATTACTACAAGGATTTCAAGATTGGATCTTTCTTGAATTTATGAGATATTCTTGTATTCCAAGAATACATATCTTTCATAAAATCTTTCCAAGAAAATCAAGAAAATCTTTCTTCCCTTTCTTATTCAAGATTTTCGAAAAATACCTATTAAAGAAGCCAAGTGGGAGTTTTCTTGAATTTATGGGATAATCTTGTATTCCAAGAATACATTATCTCCTTTCCATAAAATCTTTTAAAGAAAATCCTTTCCCTCTTTTCTTTAATATTTTAAAAATTTGGGAAATATTGCAACAATAAATTTATTTTATTTTAAGCACCTTTTTATTTATTGGACTTTAATTGGACTACTTGAGGGGCCTTTAGGAGAATTAAGATGGACCTTCCAATGGATTTCTGAATTCCAATATTGAGCCACAATATAATTCAGCCCATTAATATTAATTAATACCACTATATAATTAATATTGCACTATCCAATCTTAACCCATATTACGGTAATATGGCTCCCAATTATTATTTCTCGTGTTTAAGATTATTTAGTCCATTAATTAATTAAGCCACTGAAAAACTTTATATTAATTAATATTTTTATCCTTGGAGTAAGGACAACCCAACTTTATTATACATACCGGAAAATTAATTCCACTTGCAAGATTTGGTATGATAAAGGTTCCGCCCACCAAGGGACCAATCAAGCAAGACTTTTGCAAGCACACGATTCTTCAGATTAATTTAGCAATCGCGGTGTAATTAATATTATTGCCTCAAGATATAGGTATCGAAGTCGCAATGATTCTCTTCCCATTTATAAGTCAAATCAATAACTACTAATCACACACAGTCCTTATTAAGTGACAGAGATTAAGAAATCAACAACCACTAAGGTCTAACTCTTCATCCCTTAAGTCAGTGCGAATGAGTTTATCCTCTCTGTAGGTCCGCTTCAGCACATCAAATGCACTAGTGTAATCTCTTGATCAAGACAAGTCAATCTGAGTCTTACACATCAACTTCTACCAATAGATTGTTCGGATCTATCTAAGTTGTGAAACACGCACTCGTCTATAAGGAATTGTTAACGTGATCTTCTGTGATCTCGTATCACCACGTTAACTACAATGTAACTCGTATATTTTCTGAGCGGTTTGCAATAAATATACATAACATTCAATTATATTTAAAGCAACAAAGGATAAATAATTTATTTCAAGAAATAAGTGTTTAATACATAGGTTATACAAAGTAAAAGCATACTTTCACGTATAACCCCAACAATCTCCCACTTATACTCAAAGTCTGCTTTTAAGTATACCACAACACGTCTGATGTATTATCTGGTGACATCTAATGTCACCTACATCAACCTAATAACATTTCTCCCACTTATACTCAAAGCAGATTGTCAACGTTCTTGATACTCATTCCTTCCACATGTCTCGAATGTTAATCGAGGTAGACCCTTTGTGAATGGATCAGCTAGGTTGTCTTCCGACGCCGATTCTTTGCCACCTTATATCTCATCTCTTAACGATTTCTCGTGATAAGATGGTATTTCCTTTCAATGTGTTTCTTCGGCCTTGTGGGCTCTTTGCCTCTTTGAATTTGCAATCGCTAAGGCATTATCACAAAAAGACCGCGGATTGTCCGGGCAAATTTTAACAACGCCCAAGTCCACTAGGAAGTTCCCGAGCCACACCGCTTTTTTCGCCGCTTCACAAGAACCACATATTCGCTTCCATGGTAGAATCTGCGATCATTTTTGCTTTTACGCTTCTCCATGTTACGCCTTCCCCTGCACAAAACACTACCCGAGGTAGATTTTTGGAGTCTAAGTCCGATTGGAAATCCGAGTCCGTATCCCATCAGAATAAACCGTCCCGATCGATAAACCAAAGATTCTATCTCGAGTTCTTTTCGATACTTCACAATGTTCTTAACAAAGAAATTTCAATGTTGATTTTCAGATTGCTCGATATCTCGCTACCATGCCTACGGGCGTAGCAGATATCCGATAGTCTCGTACACAACATAGCATACATGAGGCTTCCCAATCCCAACACATAAGGAATCCCTCTCATGTCATCTATCTCCCTTTGTGTCTTAGGGCACATGTATTTCGATAGATGGATTCCATGCCCGAAAAGGTACAAAACCCTTCTTCGAATCTTGCATGTTGAAACGCTTCAAAACCAGATCTATGTATGAAGCTCATGATAAGACGATCATTATTTTATTTCGATCTCGAAAGTGATCTTGATCCCTAGAACATGACCGGCTTCCCTAAGTCCTTCATATCAAATTGTTTTGTGACCTATACCCTTACGCCTAACAAAACCTTTACATTGTTTCCGGCGAGCGTAATAATATCATCTACGTATAGTACTTGGAATACCAAGGCAGTTCCGTCACACTTTCTATAAACACAACTCTCGAAATCATTTTGATCAAACCCATAAGACTTGATTACATGATCAAAACATTAGTTCCAAGCCCGAGATGCTTGCTTAAGTCCGTAAATGGACTTCTTCAAATTTTGCACACAAGGTGTTCTTGGCCTTTTTCGATGAAACCTTCGGGTTGTTTGATATAGATTTCCTCATCAAGACTCACATTAAGGAAAGCCGTCTTGACATCCATTTGCGAGATCTCAAAATCTAGATGTGCATCTATTGCCAAGAGAATACGGATGGACTTAAGCATGGCTAAAGCGAAAAGGTTTTCTTCATAATCGATACCCTCTTTCCGAGTGTATCCATTTGTCACAAGCCTAGCTTTTAAAGGTTTCCACCTTCATGTCCTGGCCCTCTTTTCCTCTTGTAGACCCACTTACATCCAATGGGTTTTACCCCATTTGGGTGGTTCAACTAACTCTCACTTTGATTATGATCCATCGAGCCCATCTCGGTAAAAGCTACCATCGCAGATTTGCCAGATTCTCAATCCTTATCTTGGACCGCCTCCTTGTAGGACGGGGTCCGATTCACTATCCCGGGGACCAATCAAGATTCTCCTATCCCCATGAATCTCTCAGTTGTCGGACAACCCTCCCACAACGACAAGGTTCCATTTAAGGTTTGTGACGCTTTTGGTATATCAACTGCATGCGGTTGGTATATGAGTTTGCCCTCTTATTTCTTTTTAAGGTAATCTCACTTTTTGGGCTTTCGATTGTTCATAAAGTCTTCCTCCAAAATCTAAAGTGCGATTTATTACCACCTTTTGATCTTGGGACCATAGAACATGCACCCTTTCGCTCCCATGGGATATCCTATAAACAACCTTAGTTTTCGATCGTGGCATCCAACTTCTCGGGCCTCCTTGTCTAACACGATGCCGGACACCCCCAAATTTCGAGGTGTCTTAGACGGGCTTGCGCCCGGGTCCACAACTCTTTTAGGAGTTTTGGGAACCGATTTGGATGGCACCGTATTGTAACGTAAGTTCATTGTTTTCAAGGCATGACCCCCAAAACGACTTGGGTAGATCTGAATAACTCATCATGGATCCGACCATTTCTAAGAGTGTTCTATTTCTTCGATTCCGCAACCCCATTTTGTTGAGGGGTTCCGGTGCAAATCAATCGGGAAACAATGCCCTCGTCCCGACAGGTAGTTCAAAAACTCATCACGAGGTATTCGCCTCCACGATCGATCGTAGAAACTTGATACTTTTTTCCTATGATTCTCCACTTCGCTTTGAACTCTTTAATTTTATCAAAGGTTTCGATTTGTGTTTCATCGAAAAAAATGTACCCAAACCTTGAGTAATTATCGATGAAAGTCACGTAAATACTCATAGCCACCTCTAGCTTTTTGACATTGGACCACACACGCTAGTGGAACGATTCGGCAACACTTCGCGGGCACTATTCCCCTTGGCTCCCACTGCCCTCTTGGTCATTTTACCCTCCAAACATGATTCGCAGGTTGGAAGTGGTTCTAACTGTAGGTCCGACAGCGAACCATTTTTCACCAACCTTTGGATCCTATTTAGATTAATATGACCTAATCTTAGATGCCATAGAAGTGTCTCGTTCACGTTTTCTGAACATTTTCTCTTATTGCATGAAATAGTCGATGTGTTATAAGATGCATTTTTGTGAGTGGTTTGTACAATTAATAGTATAGAGATTGTTCCGTAAAGTTCCATGACAGATAATCACATCGTTACGGTAAACAGTAACTTGCTTAGAAAAACGAACAAAATATCCATCATTAAATAGTTTTGAAACTGAGATAAGGTGTTTGCGAAAAACTGGAACATAAAGAACATCTCTCAAAACTAAAATCTTGTCTTCAAAAGATAAGTGCACGTCTCCCACTGCTTTAACCACTACTCATGCAATATTGCAAAAACTGCTACTTCACATAGCATTGCAGTAATGCTACTTTCGTGGAATTGCAATACCCGCTACCTTCGTAGCATTGCAATAGTCGTTACATACATAACATTGCCCATGTGATGAGGATCTCACTCCCACTAAGTTTTCGGGTCAACTGGGACCCCGTTACGTGAAACATACATGGTCAGCAGATCCCGTATCAACTACCCACGAATGAGAAGTATATGCCGCTAAATAAGTTTCAACAACTAGTGCGTGAGAATTACCTTTCTTTCTGGCCCTTTTGGGGTTTGGAACAGACAAACCTCCATTGTCCTCTTTCACCGTAGTTTAAGCACTTCCCCTTTGGATTTTCCTTGACACCACCGACATTCCTCATCTTACCATTGCCCTTGGCAACAGTTGAGTTTGATTGCTTATGGCTTTTGGTCCTCTTCTTTTTCTTGCCTTCCCTTGGCCTAGAAGATGAAGACGGACCACTTGCCGCCAAAGCTTGAGTTTGGTGCCCCATCAATGTCTCTGCCGTGACCAAAGCTTGCAACAAATCAGCTAGCGAGGCCAAAATGCTCAAAACTTTTGGGCAGAGAGTGGAGTACCAAATTGATATGGGTCTCCATATCATAATATGCACCCAGAACCTCAAGTTTGTTCAGATGGGTCATCTATTTTGAGGACGTAATCCCTTACGGGGTTGCCCTCCACCATTTTCAGTGACAATATCTCTCGCAAGGTGATTTGACGAGTCCCGCATTTTTGACTCGTCAGTTGGCTCATCTGATTTTGGTGTGTCAAGAATCCACTTGTGCTTTTGTGCAGTTAGGACAATCATAACTTTTCGTTTCCAATCAACATAGTTTCCTATACAATTCTATTCACTTTAAGTATATTAACAGTGGATTAAAAGGTTGCGACATGCTGAACTGAAATAAACAACAATTGTGCAAACACAAAATTATCACATAATTCGATCACATTGTTCATATAAAAATCTCAAAACAATATGAATATGCATCAGCCGACATCTCAAAACAGTTTAAATAGGTCACGTGGGGTGAACTGTCTATTTAAACACATTCAAGCAGGTTACAAACAAACATAGTTACAAACCTTTCATTCAAAATTAATAGTCGGCTCCCACTTGACCAATATAAAATTGACAGGGACTTCGGGAAAGTATATGCATATCAATTTTATACCTAAGTAATAACCATGATTAAATACAGAATTATTACTTCACTTTGAACGAGCTTCGTGGGGAGGGCCATCGTCGCCACTAATAATAATTCACAATCATCCTTTTGGGAATTTATTCATGTGAAAACCATCTTTTGGCCGTTTCGTGGGGGAAATTTCTCCAAAAGAATTCACAAATAAATAAATCATGGAGGTCAATTTGACGTAATTTTATTATCCGGAATAAAATTTGTCAATAAACCATACTTAGTAATTTTCGAAAGTGAGATTTTCTTTTAGACAATTCTAAATCATGCAAACACATTTAACAAATAAAATTGCATTTAATTTAAAACAAGCATCAAGACAAAATAAATCACGTTGGGCACATATATCCAATTGTCACGGTTTAAATTCCAAATCTTGATCTTGAGAAATCATCCTTCTTATGCTTTCATCGTTCGTCTTAAAAAGCTCCCCACCGAATCCAAGAATAATTCTTTTAAACGCCCTCCATTTTGGGTTAGACGACGTCCGAAAAACGAGTAGCTCACGACCGGGCGGTCGATGCCTAGTGCATGCCCCGTCCGGATCGCCATCCCACCCTGTCGTCAAGCACATTCACACGTGGACATCGCTTCGGATGCACTCCAAGGTCCGGGGTCCCGTGCCGGCCGAAAAAAGACCAGATGCTAAGACGCGTCTGCAGGTGGCAGCGGGCTATTCGATCTGACCCTCGACGCCGAGTCGGTTTTCAGATGCCTAATAGGCATCGCCATCACCCCATCTCGATCGCCGGGTGGTGGTGCACGGTCGCTAGGCGATCCGCTTAGTCCGCAGGCTCGCCTTAGCTCGAAAGTACGTCCGCATTCTGACGTCCGTCTTTAATTCATCATCTCGGTTTTCGATTGCGATCGGTTACATAATTTATTTTATGAAAAATAAATAAACCTAGATCTAGACTAGTCTATTACATTGATCAAATCCAACAAATCCTAATCTACTCATGGATTTTCTCACGAGGCAAAACGAATACGAACGAATCGAATTAAAAACCAACAATTTATTTACATATAAATAAGCACAATAAAATACCTATGACAATTGGATACCGCAAAAATGATCTAACAGGTTCTACTATCCAATTTCAATTTTAATGAACAACAATTTAAATTATGGGTTTAAAAGATCGAGTCCTAACCGGTGGCTCGATACCGCTTGTTGGGATAACATATGCCAGGATCTATCGAGGTGATCTCATAAACACAAATTTAAATTAACAATTATTACTAGCATGAATTTACCTAAATGAATTCAAATAATAATTAACCAACAACGACATGCAAATAAGATTTCACGTAAAAGATCCTAGCATGCAGAATTTGTAGAAGTTTACGTAAACGTACCCGTTGGAGAGACGATCTGAGACAGACAGGATCAAGTATCTGGATACCCACCAAAAGTCCTTCTCAAGTATTTCCAAGTCCTCGTCCAATAACCCCGGTGGAAGGTCCTTCAATGAACGATTTATAAAACAAGAAAAATAAAAATATTGTTGCACCACCTTTGTGGATTTCTAATATTTCCAACACGTGGAACACTAGTTGGGAATGAAAAATTCACCCCCTATTTATAATAAGAGGGGTTTCGAAAATTATGAGGCAGTTTAGGGTTGGGAAAGATCTTTTCTTGATCTCCAAAAAATCTTAAATATATCCAATATATTCTTCTTTCCATGTGTATTTTTTCACAAAAATCTCACACCCTCAATTGGCCTATTTTTTTTCGAAAATTACTAGAAGGAATTTCAAGATTGGATCTTTCTTGAATTTATGAGATATTCTTGTATTCCAAGAATACATATCTTCCATAAAATCTTTCCAAGAAAATCAAGAAAATCTTTCTTCCCTTTCTTATTCAAGATTTTCGAAAAATACCTATTAAAGAAGCCAAGCGGGAGTTTTCTTGAATTTATGGGATAATCTTGTATTCCAAGAATACATTATCTCCTTTCCATAAAATCTTTTCATGAAAATCCTTCTCCCTCTTTTCTTTAATATTTTTGAAAATTTGAGGAAATATTGCAACAATAAATTTATTTTATTTTAAGCACCTTTTATTTATTGGACTTTAATTGGGCTACTTGAGGGGCCTTTAGGAGAATTAAGATGGACCTTCCAATGGACTTCTGAATTCCAATATTGAGCCACAATATAATTCAGCCCATTAATATTAATTAATACCACTATATAATTAATATTGCACTATCAAATCTTAACCCATATTACAGTAATATGGCTCCTGATTATTATTTTCCGTGTTTAAGATTATTTAGTCCATTAATTAATTAAGCCACTGAAAAGCTTTATATTAATTAATATCTTTATCCTCGAGTAAGGACAACCCGCTTTTTTATTATACATACCGATAAATTAATTCCACTTGCAAGATTTGGTATGATAAAGGTTCCGGCCCACCAAAGGGACCAATCAACAAGACTTTTGCAAGTTACACGACGATTCTCAGATAATTTAGAATCGTCGTGGTAATTAATATTATTGCCCAAGATATAGGTATCAAGTCGAATGATTCTCTTCCCATTTATAAGTCAAAGAATAACTACTAATCACACACAGTCCTTATTAATGACAGAGATTAAGAAATCAACAACCATTGAGGTCTAAGTCTTCATCCCTTAAGTCAAGTAGCTTAATGAGTTTATCTCTCAGAGGTCCGCTTCAAAGATATCAAACGACTAGTGTAATCTCTTGGTCAAGACAAATCAATGTGAGCCTTACAAATCAACTTCTACCAATAGATTGTTTGGATCTATCTAAGTTAGAAACACGCACTCGCCTACAAGGAACCGTTAACGTGATCTTTCGTGATCCGTATCACCATGTTAACTACAATGTAACGCGTCTTATACTAAACGGTTTGCAATAAATATACATAACATTCAATAATATTTAAAACAACAATGATAAACAATTTATTTAAGTAAATAATTGTTTAATACATAGGTTATACAAAGTAAAAGCATACTTTTTACGTATAACCCCCAACAACACCTTTGTTGAAAAAAGAGGGCTTGATTTGTCTCCCATAAACATCTACATAATCATACGCCTCTTCATATGCAATCTGTCAAGATGATCATTAGTGTGAGCCTTGGATGAATCAGAAGACTTGGGATTTTTTTACTGATATTTGTCTTCTTTTAATCCAGTGGGGTTCAGATGCAACAACCCTAGGTTTCTGATTATAAGGGTAGGTACGACTGCTACCATTAAAAGATTCATATCTTTTTGACATAGTTGGTCTTTAAGATTTACCCTTAGCTTGCTTGTTAGGGTGATTGACCGATTAGGTTTCGGATAAGATTTTCCCTTGAGAGGTAGTCGTTTTTCTCGATTCCTAATCACGATCAAAGTTGAGGTTTCTTCAGAAGAATAGGATTCTTATGTTGATTCCTCAGCTGATGTCTGATCAGTTGGGGTCCATTTCTGTTCCCTTTTTGATCCTGCATTGCCTTGCCTGGTCAGCTGATCTTTTTCCCTTATTTGATACAAAATTTTCTTTTCGTGTATCTTGATCAGAAACTCGTTTGATTACATTTTTCTGAAGTGAACCAGATGGGGCTTTTGAGGATACAGAAGGGTTTTCATACCCAATTCCCTTCTTATTAGTTGACGTACAAAAATAATTGTTCAGATCTTGAACGGTCTTAGATGATTTAGTGAAAACCTCTATTTTCTTATGCAAACTATCCTCAGTAACTTTTAGACTCTCATGCAGTCGGAAGAGTGAATCAAAGTACAGAAGGGACTTGTAGGCGTAGATCTGACTGATTTATGTTGATCTTAGTTTCTGTCTAACCCTTTGTATTTCCCAACAATGTCCCACTTATCTGATCAGTTTCCTTCTAATCATATCTGATCAGTTGACGTTCCCCCTTCAACTGTTAACTCTTTTCTAATCAGTTCAGACTGATCTTACTGATCAGTTGAGGTACCATTACTCAACTGATCCTCCTTATCTGGCCAGTCTCTTAACCAACTGTTCCTGGAGACCAGTCCACCAAACATTTCTGGTGCACTTTCTCCTAAGTCCAGAAGTCCTAGTTCATTACATAGTTCTCTGAATCTGACTTCAACTAGTGGCTTGGTTAAGATATCAGCTCTCTGCTTGTCAGTATGGATCTTTTCCATTCTGATATTATTCTTTTCCACATGATCTCTTATGAAATGGTGTCTGACATCCACATGCTTGCATCTTGTATGTAATACTGGATTCTGAGTGATTGCAATAACACTATTACTGTCACAGAATATGGGCACATTTGTAGCTACAATATTATAATCCCTCAGCTGCTGACTAAGCTAGAGCAGTTGGGAACAACAGCTTCCTGCAGCCATATATTCTGCTTCAGTAGTAGATGTGGCAATAGATGTCTGCTTCTTTGAAAACCAAGAGATCAGTTTGCTTCCTAAGAACTGACATGTATCTGAGGTTGATTTTCTGTCTATTCTGCAACCTCCATAATCAAAATCAGAATACCCACTAAGCTCTAAATTATCATCTGATGGGTAGAATAAACCAAGGTTTATTGTCCCCTTCAGATACTTAAGAATCCGCTTAGCTGCTTTCAGGTGGCTTTGCATTGGATTTGCCTGAAATCTGGCACATACACCTACTGCAAAAGTTATGTCTGGTCTGCTGGCAGTCAGGTATAGTAAAGAACCAATGAGAGCCCTATATCATTTCTGATTAGTTTTCTGACCATTCTCATCTAGATCCATCTTGAATCCAGTCATCATAGGAATTTTGGCTTCCTTACTGTTCTGAATTCCAAACTTAGCCAACAGATTCCTAGTGTACTTTGCCTGACAGATGAATATCCCTTCTGTACTTTGCTTAACCTGAAGACCCATAAAGTAGTTCATCTGACCCATCATGGACATTTCGAATTTCCCTTGCATCAGTTTGCTGAATCTTTCACATAAGGTCTTGTTGGGAGATCCGAAAATGATATCGTCCACATAAATCTGAACCATCAGAATATCTTCACCATCTTCTATTATGAATAAGGTTCCATCCACTGTTCCTTTAGTGAATCCGATGTCTATCAAGAACTGAGATAGTGTATCTTACCAAGCTCTAGGAGCCCGTTTCAGTCCATAAAGAGCTTTTCTTAAACAGTACACATGGCTGCCTTTTTCAAAGCCAGGAGGTTGTTCAACATAACCTTCCTCAGCTAGTACCCCGTTTAAGAATGCACTCTTTACATCCATCTGATACACAATAAACCCTCGGTGGGCAGCATATGCCAGAAACAGCCTAATGGCTTCCAGGCGAGCGACTGGTGCAAAGGTCTCATCATAATCAATTCCTTCTGATTGTGAATACCCCTTAGCAACAAGTCTTGCCTTATTTCTGGTTATGATATTGTTCTCATCTTTCTTGTTCTTGAATACCCATTTGGTACCTATCACATCTTGATGAGATGGTCTGTCCACCAGTTTCCAAACCTGATTCCTTTCAAACTGCTCTAATTCTTCTTGCATAGCTAGAATCCAGTTAGCATCCTGTAGAGCTTCTTCTATAGTGGTTGGTTCCTTTAAAGACAGATAACAACAATACATGGCACTTTCACCAATCTGATGTCTAGTTTTAACTCTATCAGATGGGTCTCCGATGATTAGATCAGTTGGATGACTGGTTATCCAGGTCCTTCTTTTCTGATTTGCATTAGTTTGGAGAACATCATCCTCTTCTGATAGTAATTCATCACTAGAGATTGGGAGAGGTACAGTAATAGGATCCACTTGGCATGGCAAGTCTTAGTTGATGTTGGAATCATCATGTGCTGATGTCTGTCAGCCAGAACATCATGTGTTCCCCCTGAACCAGATGGTTTAGTTGTTACTGTCTCAGCTGTACCAGTTTCTTCATTGACAGTTGTACGTACCTTTGGGTCCGAATGACCTGGTGAATCAGTTAGATCAAGTTTTGGAACATACACAGTTACGTGATCTGATCCTTTTTCCTTAATACTTAACTGATCCATTTTCAGTGCATCAGGTACCGGTTGATCTGGTACTCCTTGTTCTGAGGCAGATTTCTCTTGTTCAGAAGACGTCTCATCAAAGACCACATGAGGTGTTTCTTCCACAACTAAGGTTCGCCTGTTGAACACCCTAAAAGTCTTGCTGGTTGAGGAATATCCTAAGAATATACCCTCACCTGACTTGACTTCAAATGTTTTCAACTGACTCTTCCCATTGTTGTGAATGAAACACTTGCACCCAAAAATATGGAAGTAAGAAACACGAGGTTTTCTACTCTTCCACAGTTCATAAGGTGTTTTAAAGTGAATCTTAGTAAGAGAACATCTGTTCTGAGTGTGACACGCTGCGTT
Organism: Stenogyne calaminthoides; assembly: GCA_037126765.1. Lineage (NCBI taxonomy): Eukaryota > Viridiplantae > Streptophyta > Magnoliopsida > Lamiales > Lamiaceae > Stenogyne > Stenogyne calaminthoides. The sequence goes on along the minus strand of JBBCBC010000008.1, from coordinate 15,307,397 downwards.
GATAGCTTCTGCCCAGAAACGGTTTGGAGTTGCATGTTTAGCTAACATAGTTCGAGCAGCTTCTTTGAGTGTTCTGTTTCTCCGTTCTACTATTCCATTATGTTGTGGTGTTCTTGCAGCTGATGTTTCATGATGTATTCCAAACTTAGTGCAAAAGTCAGTAATAAAGGAGTTCAAAAATTCTATACCTTTATCGGATCTGATTTTTACAATACTGACACCCTTCTCATTTTGTAGTTTCTTGAGCGAAAATCGTGTATCTTAGTTGTAGCCTCATTCTTCTTATACAAGAATACAACCCATGTAAACTTGGAATAATCATCCACGATTACTAGAGTGTATTTGCGTCCGCTGAGACTAAGTGGTGTAACTGGTCCAAATATATCCATATGGAGTCATTGCAATAATATCATTGGATGTCGGGTCCTGGGATTCCTTAAATGAGGCTTTAACTCGCTTTTCCTTTCCGGTATGCGACACATGTCTGATCCTTAGAGAATACCTCATTCGGAAGACCCTCAACCAGAGACATCCTTGCTATCTTGTTAAGAGTTTAAAGTTCAGATGGCTCATTCTCTTGTGCCAAAGACAACTGCTGCTTTTGGAACTCTTAACAATCAGGCATGCATTTCTTGGACAACTGTTCCAATCTGCAGTGTAGATCATTCCTTTTCTTGAACCAGTTAACAAAATCTATTGAGTAGTTTGATTCTTGATAGTGCACTGATTAGTCGAGAACTCAACACTGAATCCGTTGTCACAGAATTGTGAAACCGATAACAAGTTGTGCTTCAAACCATCGACATACGAGACTCCAAAGAATCTCAGACATCATCATTCTCTAAGGTTTCAATCCTCTAGTAAAACCAAAGTTATCATCACCAAAGAGTACACGTGGGCCTTCTTGTTCTGTGTATGAACTGAGGAGATGTTTGTTTCCAGTCATGTGCCTTGAGCTTCCACTATCGATGTACCAGATAGTTGCTTGTACACCTCCTTTATTGGCCAAACTCACGAGATCCTGCAATCAGATCAGGCTTTAGGTACCCCAGTAGAATCGGGTCTGGGGGGTTAGAAGTACCTTTCGGGATCCAAACAAATCTGGCACCCTTGTTGAAAACAGAGGTCTTGATTTGTCTCTCATAAACATCTACATAATCATACGTCTCTTCATATGCAATCTGGTCAGTATGATCATTAGTGTCAGCCTTGGATGAATCAGTAGACTTGGGATTTTTTTACTGATATTTGTCTTCTTTTAATCCAGTGGGGCTCAGGTGCAGCAGCCATAGGTTTCTGATTATAAGGGTGGGTACGACTGCTACCATTAAAAGATTCATATCTTTTTGGCATAACTGGTCTTAGCAGTTTACCCTTAGCTTGCTTGTTAGGCAGCTTGACCTGATTATGTTTCAGATCAGATTTTTCCTTGAGAGGTAGTCTTTTCTGATTCCTAATCTGCTGATCAGGTTGAGGTTTCTTCGTAAGAATATGATTCTTCCGTTGATTCTCTACCGATGTCCGATCGATTGGGGTCCATTTTTGTTCCTTTTTCGATCCCAAGACTTGCCTTGCCTTGGTTCGGTCACCGATCTTTTTCCCTTATTTGATACAAATTTTTCTTTTCGTGTATCTTGATCACAAACTCGTTTGATTACACTTTTCTGAAGTGAACCAGACGGTGCTTTTGAGGATGCAGAAGGGTTTTCATACCCAATTCCCTTCTTATTAGTAACCAGAATCCTCCGAAGGTAGATAAGAATCATTAATCCCAGATGTATCAGCAACCATGACTTTTCTGTCTTTGTATCGTTGCTCTCTTCTGTTCCGCTTGTCTTCTCTTTCTTTCGGAGTCAGGTCAGGGCAATATGCACTATAGTGACCTGGTTTCTGACAGTTGAAACATGCTCCACGTTCCACAGAACTTCTTCTGCCAGGTGAGTCATTCTGTCTGTAGAATCTGTCAGGTGACTTTCCTGTTTGCCTGTGATCCGAATTCCTCCCTTTTGATCTGTTGTCTCTTCTTTCATCAGATCGAACATCTCTTTTCTTATCCTCTCTGCGATCCTCCCTATGATCATCTCTTCTGTCATCAGATCTGTTTCTTTCTTATGATCTATCAGTTGATCTCCTATCTCTTCCTCTGCTGTTCTGATAGTCTCTGTAGAATTTTTGATATTTACCTAGTTGAATGTTGGATCTTTCGAGTTTTCTAGTCAGCAAAGCAATCTGTTTTGTCTGGCATATGATATTTCCAACAGGTTCAGTAGATTTTGAGCTACTGTCGGTTGCTTTGAATGCAACTTCTTTTGATGTGGCAGGTGTGACTTCGGCAGGCGACTCATCATCTTCTTCTTGCCCTCTCTCAATCAAATCAAACTCATGGGCTTTAAGGCTCAGAAACATGTTGCTTGGCTTCATCCTTACAATATCTTGACAATCCTTTATCACAGTCACTTTCATATCCCATTTCTTTGTCAGAGATTTCAGGATCTTGTAGTTGATGTCTTTGTCTGAAATTTTTCATCCCAGTTCCCGTAGCTTGTTGACAGACATGGTGATTCTTCCATCGAGCTGATTTATGGTTTCGTTTGGTAGCATCTTGAGTTTCTCAAACTTAACCAGTTCGGCTTGTAATCTACTATCTTTGATAAAATCATTTCCTTCGCACATCTCAGCAAGTGTATCCCACATCTGTTTGACTGTTTTGAGATACTTGATCTTCTCTCTAGTGATCTTGTCCATCCTCTTCATAATGATATGTCTGGCCACAGTATCCAGATTGAAAAGTTTTCTTTCCTCGGCATCCATCACAGAAGGACTCTTTCTGATTCTGGCTCCAACTGAAAACTCTGGATCACCTCCTTCAGCTGGATTGTTGTAGTAGATGATGATGGGTCCTTGTTCAAGAACTTTCATCATTCTGCTGCTTATAGCTCCCAGATGGTTGCTCATGAGTATGGTCCAGTCTGCATACTCATCAATAAAAAACTTAGGCAGATCATGATACATACCAGATGTATTATCCATGCTGATCGTGAGTTTTGAAAACAGATGAGATTTAAAAACAGGTTTTTCAAGATCTGTTCAAGTGACAACAATGGTTCTTCCTCAAGAACCGATGATACTCAAAGCCAGTGGTCCGTAGAACCACTGCTCTAATACCACTTGTAGGTCCCGAACGGGTTTTATGAGGGCAGAAGTCTAGAGGGGAGGGGTGAATAGACTTCTGAAAACTTTTCGTGCAAGATTAGGTGTGAAAGCAAGTTGCCTGATCAGAGTGTGAGTGAATAAGTTTGGACTAATATCTAACTTACTGATCGCCTGGTGGCAGATCAGTTCGGTTTCTATCAGTTTAACTGATGTGCGGAAGCAAGTTTTAACCCGTGTGAAAAACCAGTTCTATAGAATCAGATTCTACTTGTCTGTTTTCAATCAGATGACAAAGTGTCAAATTGATCAGATTAGTTGCTTGATGCAGAACTGATCTAGACTCAGAATATATATGCAATGTTAAATCAGGTAGTGTGCTATAGTGTAAAGTAAGTAAATCAGATAAACACACAAGATTTTTATAGTGGTTCAGACAACCAGTCCTACGTCCACTCTTCCCTATCATCAGGGGCACCAACTAACCAACTGGACTTAGTTTAATGTGTTAGTCCAACACAGTACAACCAACAGATGTTTCAAGATTTCTCACTCAATCCGATCCCAGATATCAGAAACTAAAACCCTACTCTGAAATCTTGCAAAACAAACTTAACCTAACTTTTGGGTTTGGGTAAAGATTTGTTGTTGTTCCAACTGGAAATCTATCCTAGTATTTATGTAGCCTAAAGCTAGAGGATGAGATTTCTATGCTATGAACAATGGGATGAACACTTAGAAATATTTCTTCAAATTTTGTGTTCTTCGTGCGGAAATTTGCTTGTGCTTGAGCTTGATGATAATTTCCATGTCTTCACTATGAAGTATGATCCCATATTTATAGACCTCAAAATCAAAGAGCCGTTGGAGAGAAATTTGAATTCAGGCTATTTTTGGTAGATTTGCAGGCTTGATGTGATGTGCTTGAGGAACGGCATGGCCGAAAGCATGTATGTTTGTCCTTTCTAGCCGTTTGACAGTGCAACACCAAATCCCGCATTATCAGCTCCGTGCATACGTGTCTCATTCTCATTGGTTAACAAGTACACTTGTTTAGTGTTTGTTTTACCAACTCTGGTTGACATTCTTCTTGTCAGATTAAACATCGTATGATCTGGTGCACGAACAGTTGTCACCAGGTGTGAGCTGAACTGATCAGATAAACTGATCAGTCTACCTGATAGAGTCTTCAGATGCAAGTTGTCTTAGCTCAACTAGCAGACTCGACTGATGTAGGTCTTCTGGTCTTGTTCTTCTGGTAGCCATCTGATCTTCAGGTCTTCTGATTCTTTCGCTTCAAGTCTTCGCCTGATCATCTGACTATCTGATCTGATCTTCTTCAAGATTTGACCTATACATATTGAGTTCCCCCTCAATATGTGACCTATCTAATACATCAGTTGTTCTATACAATAATTATCAACTGGTCACCTTAAAACTGGTATTTTAAACATCAGTCAGCTAACAGGTCTGACTGGTCCTATTACAAGTGTTTTGGAACTTTCATCAAAACTCTAAATTTCCCAACAAAACTGTATAATGAAAATAAAATAATCTGACGACCATCAAAATCTTATACACTATTATTCAATGGCGTGACTGAAAAAGGAATGAACGTTGTTGGAGAAGATACAATCCATGATGGCACAACTATTTTTTAACTATCCTTTTTGAAAATATGAGTTATTTATAGTTGTCAGCATATTGAATAAAGTTATTCATAGTTGACTAAGTCAACTTCATTTGAACTCTAGAAAGTTGAAGACATGATCTTTAGTTAATCATGGTATATGTAGACCAACAACTCACATACACGATTCTATGAATCAATATGAAAAGTTGAGTCTAAAGGATTTATAAATGTATCTTCTAAGATATTATGCTAAATTCAATGGATATAAATTGATCGGAGATCAAGAAGTTCAGAGTAAGACATGATATAAAATCACATAATCTCATTTAAAAAAAAAAAAGATTTCCTAGTAGGGGAGGTATTCGAAATACTATACCATTTCAGATTGAAATAATCACTCTCTATCAGATCCAAGATGGAGTGATTCACTTAATGTTGTGATATTTGATAAAAGTTTACACATTAAGATTAGATGGATCTTGATGTTATTTATATCACAAGTTTCAATCTTGAAAAATACTCTAGGAAACATATGTCTGAGATACATCATGATATTGAGGGACACACCTTCTTTATATTTTCCAGAAATAAGATTAATATTTAGTGAATGAGGAAGAACCTACAGACGATCGAGATGTTATATCACGTTATGCAAGAGACTAATGAAACAAAGAAATGAAAGATAATATAAATTCAATAAAGCCAAATCAAGTTTTTGAAACTTGTAGATCCTTTATCGGGATATATCTTAAAATTTAAAGAAAGACCAATGGGTCTCTCGTAAGGTAAAAATGCTCACTTAGTATAAAAATATTATACTCAGAAAGGGGTATTTAAACGTTCTTCATCTGTTGTGAGATTCACCTCAATTCATTCACCTTTTGGCTATAATATCAGATATAAATTTAGAATTACATAAAAAAAATGGGCGTTACTATTTTTCTCAATGTAGAATTCAAAGAAAAAGTTAATGTTTGTAAATTGAAGAAGTCGATTTACAAACTTAAACAGATCCTCAAGACAGTGGTACTTGAGACTTCATTTTGTGTTTGTCTCTTATTAAATTTGTTAGACAAAGACCACTGTGTTTTTATGTTTAACTGTCCCTATATACTTTTGTAAATCTATGATCATTTGTTGTTAGCTGGAAAAAAAACAATGGGAATGTTTTTGGAGAAAAGCTTCATAAAGATCGTTCAAAGAAATTACTTGAATAGTCTAATAAGACTGACGCAGAAAGACTTATAAAATGATTCAAATGAATGTACAAAAGGATGTTGATTCTCATGTTGTAAAAAGACGAGTACCTCAACTATGATGATTGTCCAAAGACTGAAAGATGAAATGTCAAATGTACCATAAGCAAATTCAAATGGATATCTGATGTATGCTAAGTTGTGCGCGTATCCAGACATTTGTTAAGTTGTTGGTTTGGTAGCAGATATTGTTGGTCCCGAAAAACCCGATTTAAAACTCGTAAAATCTCAATGGGAGGTGACTTTAAATTTTTTTTTGATGCGAATGTGTTATGCAGATTTGCTAAAGTATGTATGACAGTTAATATGAGAGCAAATAAGAACACACGTATTTTTATAGTGGTTCGGAGTCCAACTCCTACATCCACTCTTCCCTTCATGGGGCACCAACTAAACCAACAGATATTTATGGAGCTCTCAATTAATCGGGACTTATCTTCCCTCTTGGGATCGCTTATAGATGTTTAATGAGTTCTCACTCTCTCGGGACTTTATCTCTCACGGGATTACTTACTTAACTACCTTACTTAACCACTAATTCTCTCTCAAAAAAGGGTATGAGTTTGGTGTTATTTCCAACTAGGTGAGATTTTTTCTTACATTGTTTTTTAATTTTTAAATTTAAGGTTGAGAAAATCTCTACAAGCTTATGATATGACATTTATGCTTAGATATGATGAAGAACACTCTTGGATAAATTTGGATATTTAATGCTCTGTGTTCTTGAATGGAGATGCTTGAATATTTGACTTTTATCTTCACTTTTGCAGCATCCTCCATTATCTTCTTTTTGAAGATAGTCTGAATGTATTTATAGTGTGAATTTGAATATTACCAGTTGGAGAGTAAATTCAAATCCATACTAATAGTCTTCCAAATTTTTTGTCCTCAGACCTTTCTTTGCGAACTTTATGTCACATTCATATATGTGTTGTCATCTTCTCATTGGATAACTTTTTGTGTGTCTAACGGATCTGATTCATTTCTTTGATTTTTCGATCTTTGATTTACGGATTCGGCGATATATGATCTGATCTGTGATCAAGATCAAGATGGATCAAGCTGCGCGATCGTAAAACTGCACGGCAAGTCAGTTTCTGCACATTAGTTCAGTTTCTGCACGGCTGATCAGTTTCTGCACATCAGTTCAGTTTCTGCACGGCTGATCAGTTTATGCACATCAGTTTAGTTTTCTGCACGCTGCTGTTTCTGCACGGTTTCAGTTTGCAGACACCGCTTAACTTGGAACTCATCCTACTTTATTCGATCTCGATCATTTCATCATCGATCTCGATCATCTTCGTCTGATTTCATGAATTCCCCCTTAACTTGTTATCTAGTTCCCCCTCAACTTGTTATCTGTAGATTAACTTAAATAACACAAGTTGATAATGTTTTGACATAATTCATCAAAACTAAATATCCCAACAGATGTCAGTTAATTCGAAAAAACACACTAAAAGATAATTTGTGGGATTTTTGAGATATCTAAAGGGTACTGCAGATTTTATCTCAACGAGATAATCTAAACTTAGAGAGTATACATACACTAACTGGAATTATGATTTAGATGCAAGTAGATCAAATCCATGTTATGTCTTCTTGCTTAATAATTAAGCAATCTTGTGGTGTAACACGAAATAAGTCTGTATAGCACTGACCACTATTACAAAAAAAAAAACCGTGGAGAATTAAATACCCTAGTGGGAGTTGTAAAGATTCATTGACGTACGTGGCATTCCAGTAGGAGTTATATCGATTCACTATAGAATCAAACACTTTTGTGGGAGTTGTAATAATTCATTGTGGAATGAAATGCTCCGATAGAGATATATCAATTCACTATGTAATTAAACACTTTAGTGGGAGTTGTAGTGATTCATCGTAGAATGAAATGCTCCAGTAGGGGTATATCGATTCACTTTGGAATAAAACACTTCAGTGGGAATTGTAGCCATTAATTATGGATATTAATACTTTAATGGGAGTTGTATTGGTAGATTGTGAAATCAAACGCTCAAGTGGGAGCTTTTATGATTCATCATAGTAATCAAAGCAGTCAAAGCTTACACTAAAGATTCCAAGTATCATAAAAAGTTTGACTTTGTAAAAACATTACAAAGAAGAAAGAGTGATTTTTGAATAAATTTATTCTGACTTGATGTTAGCAAATTTGTTGTCAAACCTAATTATAGAAATGTATAAGACATCTTAAGATCATGGGTTTGTATGGATTTGAATGAACTACGAAGTAATTGTTAATGTTACTAAACATTTATGTATTGTGAATTATATGAAAGATTCATATAATAGTATGTCGACAAGTGGATTGACTTTCTCATACGAGCAATCGCCTTTGACATCGAGGTATGTGCAGAGATAAGATTATATTATAGATAATAGCAATAGATTTACCGTGAATCTATTTGACGTGTTACAAAGTTAAATGAATGGATTTCTGATTGAAAGAGGGAGAAATCCAAGTTAAGTGTTGAAGATACACCTGAACTATGATTTACATGATGTCAAAATAAATAAAAAAAATGACATATGTTTCCATCCTAGGAAGTTAAAACATCATGACACGTGTTTCATACCACATTTGCTAAGTTGACAAGGAAATAAGAAAAATATCCTTATTTTCTCATTGTATGAGGCTTTGAGGTTTTGATAAGTCTCTTAAAAGTACCCTTAAGACTTTCTACTAGATTTCTAAGTCTTCACTTTAGTGTTGCTACTTTAGCATGCTACCAATAGCTATTATTGGTACATCAATGTTGTACATGTCTAGGAAAACAACTATAGTAGGATTCTGTAGATATTTTGTGTGAAAGGAAGGACATCTTTATTAACATGTTATATTATGTTCATTGATAGGTCAATCGAGTTGAGAACTTGATTATGAATCATAGATTTGATAAAAAGTTGAATATGCTCTAATTGTTTCAAGGGATTGAAAGAGGTACGTCAACTTGTGTTAACTGAAAGAGTTCTGGGGTATAACGAGTTTTGAATTCTTCATATAAAACTAGTTGAGTTGTTATATATCCTTAACAAGTGTATAGCGTGAAAAATTCATATTCTCGAGGGTTAGACGATTTATTTGTCTATATGAAAAGGTATTATGTGATGGTGTAAAGATGTGAAGTAAATGAGTGTAAGACTCAAACTTCATATGTGAGTGGGAGATATAAATAAATAATTTATACTCCCTATGTCCCATACTTAATTACCCCTTTCTTTACGACACGTGTTTTAATGTGAGAGTTGTTTATTAGTATTTAAAAGGATAAAGTGAGTTTTAGTTAAGGGTATTGTAGTTCTTTCTACTTTCTTATTAAAGTAAATGACTTTTTTATTTGTAAAAGTAATGTCATGGAATGTAATTTTAAGTTGGTGTCTTCCTCAAGTTTGGCATTATTTTTGGTCCTGCTGCATGGCTCACTTGCACTATAACATCATCATCGGTTATTGTCTTTCTTTTTCATCTTCTTAAAGTCTGTCAAGTTCTTTCTTGCTTCCATATATTCCTCATCGTCGTCCATACTATCATCCTCCGTGTCACTGTCTTCAATTGGATTAAATTCAATATCCTCATCCATATCACTTATATCACCAACTGGATTACCCTCAATATAGACCTCAATCACCTTTTGTTTTTTCTTCATGACATGTTGTACCATCTCCTTAGCCTCTTTATCGTCTTTAATTTCTCTCATTGCAAACATAGGAACCCATGGGACTCTGTAGCACATCTTTTTCAGTGTATATCCCATTTTCTCCACTTGATCAAATAAATTCAGATAACCTACTTTGTCTATATCTAAGACATGTTGAGGTTTAAGATTCCCCTCTTGGTACAATAAATGACCATCCATAGTCACAAACTTCCCACTATATTGTATCTACATATTTTCATTTATTTCTTATTCTAAATTACTCCCTCCCATTCTTCCTAATGTACTTTTAGTCTATTAGAATATTTATATAATAAATATCATTAACCTTAATTTTTTATAATTAAATATTTTTAATAATAATTACTATTGGTTGGGAAAATTATACACACAACATATTTACTGAAAAATAAAAAATAAATTAATAACCATAAAACGTAATCATGAGGGGTATATATGAGATAATGAGTGGTGAAAATGTCAAAACGACATGTATTATGTAAATAATATATAAGACTAAAATGAGTATGATATCTAATTTTAATGGGAGAAAGTAATTTAGAATAAAAAATTAATGAAAATATACACAAACAATATTAAAATATAAAAAGTATACCTGTAATTGAATTAATTAAATTAATTAAGTATTTAAAATATTTAATTTAAAATTAATAATAAAATTTTTATTTTGGATCCCACGTAGTACGCGGGGTTACGTGCTAGTTTGTATTATAATTACTTAAAAAACTTTGAATTCTATGCTGATGTTTTTTTTAAATGACTTTAAAAAATTGATTGTTGAAATTTAGAAGTTTTTGGAATCTATGAAATTTTAAAATTAGTGTTTATATTGAGTTTTTGACTAAACTTAGAGAGTATACATACACTAACTGGAATTATGATTTAGATGCAAGTCGATCAAATCCTAGTTATACCTTCTTGCTTAATAATGAAGCAATCTTGTGATGTAACACGAAATAAGTCTGTATAGCATTGACCACTATTACAAAAAAAATAAAATAATAACTTGTAGTATGTGCATCTGTAGTCAAATGAAAATTTTGATTAAAAATTTTCGTAAAATATTTAGAATTAGTAAGCACTCAATTGAGATCTGTAATGATTCGTGGAGAATTAAACACCCTAGTGGGAGTTGTAAAGATTCATTGACATACGTGGCATTCCAGTAGGAATTATATCGATTCACTATAGAATCAAACACTTCCGTGGGAGTTGTAGTAATTCATTGTGGAATGAAATGCTCTGGTAGAGATATATCAATTCACTATGTAATTAAACACTTCAATGAGAGTTGTAGGACTGTGTCACGCAAGTTACCTCAAAATACTATAAATATGACTTTATATTTCAAATGTATCCTCAAGTTTTTCAAAATTCATATCTCTCACCTTATTTTTATTTCTAATTTTTTATTTTATTAATGAAATAAAAAAATCTAGAATCAAATACATTTTTCAAGATAACCTAACATGAGAAATATAACCTTTGAAAATCATAAGGTCTTTTTTAAAATATAATATCATTTGAAAGATATTTTTTACATTTCAAATAATTTTTTTTTTTTTTAGGGGAAAACACCCGCTCAAACTAAGGGTCACTCCGAGCAATGGTAGAAATTCAGAAGGGGATATCTTCCCCAACCCAATTGTGAGGGTGAGTAGATATTGTGCCAAGTTTCTCCAATTTGTGAGAGTAAAATTCTCTTGACGTGGAGTATACGTGACCCCTTTCACTGAGGGGTCGTGAATCCATCTCCAAATCTCGTCGATTAAAGAATCTTCGGGGCCTAAGAAATTTTGAGGATTTCCCTCATCCTAACTAATACTCCTTTCTTCCTTGTGTAATTGTCTCATTTCTTTTTGTTGTTTTATTTAAGGAATAATAATAAAATAATAAAAATGAAGGGTAGTTTTGGATATTGGAAAAGAGGAAAAAAGACATATGAAGTAATGAGTGGAGTAGTGAGTGATATTTTTTGTAATATTGTGTGAAAAGTAAGGATAAAAATTATAGGTAATGAGGTTACTTTTTCCTTTTATGAAATGAGAAAATTATAGTGGGACGTCCATAAAAGGAAAATGAGATAATTATAGTCGAACGGAGGTAGTACAAACTATGAAACACCAAATAAAATCTCAAATTTTTTGGATAACTTTTTATTTTTCGGACAATTTATTGATGTTTTGAACTTTTGACATTAGAGCAAGTCTCAATTAATAATATTCAATCTTTTAGGCCCCAAATAAATTAAAGACAGTCTTGAATAAACATTTTAATCATATAAAATTTTCATTAAATAATATACTATCCTCATATTCATTCAATAGTACAATTATATTAATAAATCAATACCAAATACTATAACTCAACGTGTTTATATGTGTAAATTATAAAAATAATTATATTATTAATATAATGATATTACTAAATGAATTTCTCATAAAAAGTCATTCACATGGGAGTATACAAATAAATAAAAGTCCTACTCCTTCCTACCTAACTCTTTCTTCACGCCACATTTTTTCTCGTGTTTTAGCAAACTCATTGTTTATTAGTATTTAAAATAATAAAATAAATTTTAAGAAAGATATAATAGATCTATATCTTCTCTATTACATGTCTCCTAAAAAATTATTTTATCATGACTAGATCTTGTATACACCCGGGTGTACTGTGCACTCATAGTGCATTTTAGAAGCGTGCAACTAGTTATGCTGAAAAATGCGACTTATTTACACAGAAAAGTGCAACTATTAAAATGGAACATAGTTGCATGCTTCTGTTTGGAATAATTGTAAATTTCTATTTTGTATAGTTGCACGCTTCTAAAATGCATTATAGGTGCACGGTGCACTCGAGTGCACATGAGACTCACTCTTATATCATTTCAAATATTAAAAAAAAATCAACTAACTAAAATACGAGAAAACAGTAATTATGAACAAATAGTTGAGATGAAGGTAGTATAACTATAATACTACATATGCATATAAATTAAAACAAAAGAGGTTTGATATCACATGTGAGTGGACTCGGATCGGCACTCGGATCCGACCCAGTTGGGCAGCTGCTACAAATTACCCTCCTCCTTCGCATTCTCCTACACTACCGCCAAACACACAATCTCTCCCACTCACACACACTCTTTTCTTGATCCAGAATCATCATCTGAATCCGTAAGTTTCTCTTTATTTTTTTATCTAACCATCCATTCTTTTTCCTGTATTTATTTTGTGCAGCTGAATTGATTGATTGATTGTTTTGATTTTGGCTTTTATTGATAGGTTTCTTGTTCTTTGTTTATTTAGTTAATCGAATTGGGGGATTTCTTGATATGGGTTGTACCGTTAGAGAGAAACACATCCGGACTAATAGGAGGACCCGATCGATGAAACTCGAATCGGATCATTCCGGAACAAATGGGGAAGGGGATAAATCAGGAAATGTGAAAACGGGGATGAATTCGAAAAGTTACAGCATGGCGCTGAATAACTTGACACAGAGCTCAATGATGATGCCCAACCCAAATGGGTATGATGAAAATGGGTGGGGGTTCTGCACTGAGGAACAATTAGAGAATACTTTGTTGAAGAATTTGGGGTTTTTGTATAGTGAGGCTATGAATAAGCTTGTTGCATTGGGTTATGATGATGAGGTGGCTTTGAAGGCTATTTTGAGGAATGGGCACACTTATGGTGGGATGGATGTTTTGACTAATATTTTGCATAATTGTTTGGCTTATTTGAATAGTGGTGATAGTAATGAGGGGGATGGAGAAGAATCCGAGCATTCGTTTGCAGACTTGAGGCAGCTGGAGGAGTATTTGTTGGCTGGAATGGTTTGTTTGTTGCAGCAACTCAAACCCCAAATAACTAAGGGTGAGGCTATGTGGTGTTTGATGATGAGTGATCTCCATGTTGGGCGTGCTAGTGTGATGGATGTTCCGTCTACGCGATCCCGTAGCATGAGTGGGATGGGGAATGGGAGTGTGTGTGAGGGTGCGTCGCCAAGCAGTGTCTTGAGCCCGGAGGGGATTGTTACTAATGGGGGGCCTATTGATGTGGCCCCTGCTTTGTGTAGGTTTCATGGAGGTTGGGGGTTTGGGAATGGTGGGATATCTGAGTTCCCAATGAATGGAGTGAATGGATTCTTTTCGTATGCTTCAGAAATGGCTTTACAGAGAGAGATCGAATGTCCAAAGAGGTTTAACCTTAGTCCATCGATGAAGAACCTTCTGAAGAGGAATGTTGCGATGTTTGCTGCGGGATTTAGGGCGAACTCGAAGCAGTTTCACAGCCAATCACAGGCCTGCCCCAGTTCTTTGTCTGGTGGGAATTCGCCGAGTGGGGGTGGGCAGAGTGAGGAAACTCAGTATACAAAGAATCAAGATGTGGTGAACTCGGTGATGAGTAAGTTTCGTGATTTGAATCTTGATGAAAGTACCGAACAAGTGGGGGCATTGGATCAAAAGGACGAAATGATCCTCAGTTTGATCCATCAGATAAAGGACTTGGAGAAACAAGTGAAGGAACGCAAGGAGTGGGCCCACCGAAAGGCAATGCAAGCTGCAAGAAAGCTCAGTCATGATTTGACCGAGCTTAAGATGTTGAGAATGGAGAGAGACGAGACTCAGCGGTTGAAAAAGGGCAAGCAGACCCTAGAGGACACCACCCTGAAAAGGCTTACAGATATGGAGAATGCTTTGAGGATCGCAAGTGGGCAAGTGGATCGAGCAAATGCTGCTGTTAGGAAACTCGAGACTGAGAATGCTGAAATTAGAGCCGAAATGGAGGCATCTAAATTGAGTGCTTCTGAATCCGTTACGACGTGTTTGGAAGTTGCGAAAAGGGAGAAAAAGTGCCTTAAGAGGCTTTTAGCTTGGGAGAAGCAGAAAACTAAAATGCAGGAAGAAATTGCAGCGGAGAAACAGAAAATCGTGGAGTTGCAGCAGGAGTTGGCTTGGGTCGAAGCAAGCACAAAGGAAGCTGAGGTACGATTTACTCAAACAGGATATATATTGCTTCTAGAGTTCTTGTAGAACAGTTTTATCATGCAACTAATTCACAACTATCACTTTATAGTAAAACCAACTAATACTTTTTAATGAATTAACCAATACTATCAAACTGATACTTTTTAATGAAACAATTAAAACTATTTAAAAAAACTCCCAATATTTGAACCAATTGTATGGTAGAACTGGTTTATATAAAACTTTGCCTTGCATCTATATTCTAAGTATCTCTTAATGGTGTGTTTAGTTATACTCCAAATTTAATGCTTCACCCGTTGGTTTTGTGGCTTAGTCTTTTACCTTTTTATGTGTGATAGTTTGCCATTGTATTCAAGTATGGGGTCATTATTCGTTCTATTTCTTATTGAGTAACACTCCGGTGAACCCGGTCCATACATGAACTCTATCATTGTTATGTACATAAACTATCACTGTTATGCACAAAAAACTTTCGCTGTTTAAAAATGTAAAGCATTTTTTTAAGCTGTGATAGTTTTTGTGCATAACAGTGATAGTTGTTATAGGACAACAATGAGTTTTTATACATAACAGTGATACTAAAAAGCCCGAGTTCATGGTGAACTCGGGTTCACACAAGTTTTCGTCTTCTTATTTAATGTTTATACTAGATTTCAGATAATCTATATTTCGGAAACAATAAAAGAAGAAAAGGCATAATGCATCTGAAGGCCATTGAAACTCGTAAGACCCTTAAACTAGTTTTGTTTCACGAGATCCTTTTGGTCCCTAATCAGTACTTATATAAAATGAAAAGATGAGCACTAAAAAGATGTGTTTAAACCTGTACAAGATAAAACCTCTGTATCCTTTCTCTTTCCAGTTTGGCTAAGAACCACATTCGCATTCTACAACACAAATTGGCAAAAGAGGGGGTCTCGTGAAACCAAAATTTATATGTCATGGATCTTTAAAACAAAAAATGGTTTAAGGTCCTTTCGAAATAGACATTGATAGTTCAGGGGCCTTTAGATGCATTTTTTTATAAATCGGTATCCGGCCCAAGTACCGACTAATTCGGGGAACCAATTCCACCGTCCACTAGTGGGGACCTCATTTGGGGCCTTTAGATACATTGGCTATATCTATTACTTACGAGAGTATGTGCTTAAACCAAAACCAATGACATTATTCATTTAGGCGACCACTCATAGTGGATTAGTGGCATAGTTTCATTGGATTTAAACACATCATGTGACAATATGTTTAGATACATGCATATTTGCTAATTGTATGCATATATATTTGCTATTTAAGTGACTAGGATGTGAAGGAACACCGTTTCTCGTATGAACCAACATCTACACTTTGCTTTTAGCATCTAAAAAAAAGGATAATTAGTATCTACTACAAGAATGATCCAATGAAGACTGAGAATATTGCTTTATCGTGTGTGTTACTGTCTAAACTCAAACTTTTTTTATCTGTATGATTGGATTTAACGTCATAACGATTTTTCTTGTGAGGTAGTTCATACAATATTAAGAAATTATTTCTTCTTACATGAATGTTACAATTTTTTTCCTTGGGGGATAATGTAGTCGTATGTAATTGTTTAAATTTGTCTAATAGTTACTTTTTGCATATTTACACCATTTAGAGTCAAATCTTTACCTGATTTGAGTAGGACGTTTTATTCAATATAAACATCTTATTGATTGATGTTTTCTAATTTGCCTTTGTTGTGGGTATATGTTGGTCTTTTATAACTCAGACAAAGAACTTAAATATTTTTCCTGACAAATCTTTGTTTCTCTAAAATCATCATGTAATTATTGTCAGCTTAGGCTAGAAATCAGTAATGGCTGGATATTGGTATTGTTTCCATTGATCGTGAAGCTTTTTAAAGCCATTATTCGTGAAGCTTTTTAAAGCCATTATTCGTGAGAGTGCTCGTTTCAAGTGCTTACTATTCATTTGGATTTATATCCTCTTGAGACAAATTTCCAGCAACTTAATTTCTTATACAAACTTCAGCAAATAGACCTCTGCACACGTCTCTGTTTCTGCATTTTCAATGCCTCGTGACTCGTCACATTCTTATGTTAAGGTATTTCCAACACTTGTTGACATTGTACACCCTTTTTCTGAATGATTTCAACCAATACTGTTCAATTGTAACAACTAATACTGTTCAGTGAAACAACTAATAGGTTTTAGAAAAATCAACTAATACCCTTTAAAATTGAACGTGAATTTGTCTTCTCTTACCTTTATGTGCTTTTGCTCAGTACCACATTTTACTGAATTTATATTTTCTTAAAGTTAGTAGCAAATAATTTTGTGTATAAACTTCCATGTGAAAGGCAAAGTGGAGGCAGGAACAGAAGACAAAGGAGTCGGCCCTCTCACGGGTGGAGGAAGAATTTCGCCTTAAAGAAGCTTCAGAGGCTAACAACAAACGGAAGCTGGAAGCCCTCCGCCTAAAAATAGAGATAGATTTCCAGCGCCACAAAGACGACCTCCAACGCCTTGAGCAGGAATTTACCCATCTCAAAGACTCCGCCCAGTTGTCAGAATCGGACAATCAGTCCAACGATTCTTGGAAAGTGAACTCTAATCGAATCACCCAAGGAGAAACCATAGCCAGGCTACTACATCAGCTCGATTTGGAAGAAAATCCAGAAAAGGGGGTCAACTCTGATAGGGAATGCATGATTTGCATGAAAGACGAAGTTTCTGTCGTTTTTCTTCCTTGTGCTCATCAAGTTATCTGCGCAAACTGCAACGAGACTTACGGTAAGAAAGGGAAAGCTATGTGCATTTACTGTAGGGTCCCGATTGAACAAAGAATCCGAGTTTATGGGGCGAGTTCTTGATCAAAATGCGAGGTTCTGAAGGTCAGCAAACCTCTATAAAGAAGACTTATATACATGTCTTTTTATACTTCAGTTTGGTTTTTGCCTTAAATGTTTTGAATATGCTGCGTAGAATCAGCGTTAAATTTATTTGTCTATAAATAAATAGCAAACAACATTGCAGCTTGTGCATCTGCTACATGATATTATACTCCCATACTCTTTGTATGCGATGTTTGTGGGAACTTCATGTTGTTCTAACTTTACATCAATGCTATATTGTATACAAAAATATGTACCAAACCCCTTTTCTGCCAAACAATGGTTGGATTTGGGCTGACACTGGTTTTGGTGTTATTTTATTTGTAGACAAACCAATTTTACCATACAAGTAGTTTGTATTTTGTGTGTATTGTCATATAATATTAGCTGTTTTATGAAAAGGTATTAGTTTGATAGTGTGAGTTGTTTCATAAAAAGTAAAAAGCAATTGTTGCAAATTAGTTGGTGGTAAAATTATTTTACTTAATGCCAGGTCTCTCTGTTTACCATTGCAGCACATTAAAGTGGTTCAAGTAATTTGTTTATATTTAGGTCTAGTCCACTGGGCTGAAAATGTTGAGTTGTGCTAAATAAGTAATTGCTTGGGCCACTCTTCTATTTTGTTATTCTTTCAAGTTGATATATAATTGCACTATATGTACTCCTCTCTTTTTAGATGTTATTCGGGGTATTTTCCAGACAAATTAAAAATACTTTTTTATATCAAGATTAACTTTAATTAGTAATAATTAAATATTTTTAATAATAATTACTGTTGAATGGAAAATTATTCACACATCATATCTATAGGGAATTTGAAAATTTAAAATGACTATGTTAAGGGTATATATGAGATAATGCTGAGAGAAAATGCAAGATCGACGTGTATTATATAAATATTTAAAAAAACTAAAATAACATTTAAAAATAGTAGAAGAGGGTATGAATTGAAACTCTTATGGAAATCATTTGGACAATTGATTTGCATTTTTTATGTGTTTTTAAAAGGTAAGTTATTTCATTAAAATATTAGTTTGATGGTATTAATTATTTAAAAAAAAAATTACTCCTATTTGTTATAAAGTGATAGATGCGAGTTAATTTTAAATTGTTATACATAAAGTTAACTCATTTGGATATATTAATTAATTATTTTTCTTTTTCATTTTTATTATCTTTAAATTTATCCAATAATAACACTAATAGGTGTAGTATTTCATTACACAGGATAAATTAATATGGACAAGAGGACTCATACGATTACCAGCTCGATTATAAAAATGTTAATTCTTTGAATCACTGCAAGTAATATCATATATATGTATGTTCATATCATTCCAGTAAAATTAAATAAAACTTGTTCTGACTTGGCATGCGTTTTGCTAAAAATTCAAAACTCTAATACTATAATTTTAGAAAAATTTAGATTATGTCTTATCTGGCTTATATTCAATGACAAGAACTTACATACATACATACATAGTACAATTCATGTTTATTTTTAAATGATACTCTCCATCACAAACTTGTTTACCTTTTTTTTTTTTAAAACGGTCCATCCCAAATTTTATTTACCCCTTCCATAAAGAGCAATAAAGAAACCGCATCCTTTTCAATTATTCCTTCTCAACATTTCAAAATTACATTTCATGTCATCACTTTTACCTACAAAAAAGTCATTTACCTAAGTAATAAAAAATAACTACATTAATAACGTCAACCAAAAATCATGTTATCACTTTAAATACTAATTAATAACTTTCATATTAAAACTCGTGCCAAAATAAAGAAGTAAACAAGTTTGGGACGGAAAAAGTATTAGTGATTTAAGTAAAACATATTCGATGTTTTCACTAAAAAAATATTAATTTTACTTAAATTTGATCATTGTATATATACAATTGTGAGGTGAGGCAGAGTATTGTACATACATTTTTACCATACACTACTATTATTAATATTTATAAAAATTAATATTTTATAAATAAAGTGTTGATCCTTTCAAATTATAATAATAGTGACGTAGGGTGGTTGGTGAATATGGTGCACATAATATCTTCTAATTGGTGGGCCGTGGGTGTTGTTTTAATTTCATATATTTACACCTCATGAGCTGTAAATTAACACCTCATGACATGGGAACCGGGACTTTGGAAGTAAAAACGTATTATGTGATGAATATTTGAATTATGAGGTGGAGTCGATTATCAACTCCTAATAAATATTAATTGATGTATTAATATAATAAACTAATTATATAGGTTAACTAATCCTTATCAAGATTCAACATATACGTAGAGTAGCACGTCACGTAAAGTTTGACTAATTAAAGAACGAAGTAGTAAGCTTTTTTCGGTAAATAATTTATTTGTCCTTTTAACTTTTATGGATTGGTTTTTTCACTTCGAGATTAGCCTTTTATGCTTATAAAATTTCAAAATTGCGTCTCTTTAATTACAAGCTAGAGGAGGTTGTTATCCAACTGATAATTAATAATGCTTTGGTTGTAGTCCTTTTCATGACTAGCATCTCTTATAATGGTAGAATCTTGAGTTCAAATCACAAAATATCACATAACTTTGACATTATATAGATTGTCTCATAATTTATTTTATTACTGATCTTGTTTCAATTTCTCTAACAATAAATAATTTTATGTCTCAAGTTCGTTGGAAAATGTAAAACAACGTCGTTTAACCTCATGTGAGACGTGCATAACGATTGAAAATTTTGGATTTTCTGGACTCGGTTGCGTGCCTATTGAATTTTTTGGATTATTTTTAATTTTAATGACTTGTAATTTTAGATGTTAAAAAAAAAAGTACGTGCTGCAATTGAGTTACGATCGAGACCGAAAGGCCCCAAATTCAATTGGCGAGCGACTCCCACGTGAGGCGAAACAACTTCGTTTTGCATTTTCTTGCGAACTCGAGATATTTTTTTTGATAACTCAGTATCCGGCACAAAGACCGACTAATCCGGGGGACCAGCACCAACTGTCACTTGCCCGGCCCTAATTGAAGTCAGAGCAAAGCTCTGTATGGACTGACACATCTCAAGAGTTGATTGCACCCTTATTTCGAACCTGAGACCTAAAGAGGAGCATACTCCTACGTTAGATGCCAGGAATAAATACGTCATCTAGACGTTCCCTCTGGCTCCGATCTCCCGTACGCGTAGGACATGTTCTGGGCCCCGCCCAGTTCACTGGGTTGTTGGCCTCTTTGGAACCTGCCCGTGCCTTGATCGACAACAAAAGGAATTGGCCGTTTACTAGACTCTGATAGCCCAGCATATGATTCTATGGCGGTCCAGGGAGGCTGAAGCCCCGCAAGTCAGAGTCCAGCTCTAAAACGCTAGAAGTGCAGTAAAGGTTCATTCCACCCCTAAAAAAGCGGTTGAAAGCAGTTTTAAATTGTACATTATTAGAGAAATTGGGACTAAATCAAAGACAAAATAAATTATAAGATTGAATTTATTTAGAATTAAAATTATGGGATGATTTGTGATTTAAACTCATAGAATCATATTGGCTTGGAGTTGGACCTTTTTTGCTTGGAAATTGAAAGCCATCCATAGCAGATCTTGCTTTAGTTTGTGAAAGCCTTGCAAATTAGATATAGATAAAAAAGAAGCCGAGGGGTGTCTCTTTCAACTTTAACATTTCTTCAAATCTAAGATTGGGCGATGTAATTTCCCAAAAAACAGTGGTATTTTGTAATTCAACATTGTGTTTGAAAATCGACCAAGGAGCTGCTCTTGAGTCATTATCAAATGAGATTGGGACATTGTTGAAAAGAAACATTTTTCGAAGTGAAGTGAAGAATAACAAAAATGATAATTATAATGGTACTTAATGTGTGTTAATTTTTTTTACAAATTAATCTTATTTTTCCTCTAAACAAGAAGGAACTTCAAACAACACCACATAACAGTGATTTTCTCAACAAACTATAAAGAAGGCAAAAAGATCTCTAAATTTAAAAACTTGTAAGATGCTCTTCCTACATGGTTTTTTTTCTTTAATTTGATATTATGAGAGCACGTTTAAATTTGAATAAATTTTCATTTTGATCATGTTAACAAACGGTTAATAAAACATGTGATGCAAATATACATACTGTAACTGACTATCCAAGGGACATAATGCAGGATCGCTAACTCTCCATAAATCAATCTCTCAATTAGTTGTTTTAAGCAGGCGTATGGCCACCTCTATTTCCCAATGGAACCAAGGATGCAAGGGGAAGTATCCTCCTTAATTAAGAAAATAATAATTCCCGATACAAGATGAACAATTATGATTCAGACTTATTCAAAAAAGCATACTTTACATTGTTAAGGATCTAGAAATTTTGTATTTATGTTGGGAAATTTGTAGTTTTTGATGATTGTGCCAAAACCATGTAATAGGATCAGCTGTACCTGTTAGTCGGTTGATAGTTACTCATGTCAGTTGAGTGTGTTAGGCCAGCTAATGTAATTAGACTTAGGTTTTTCATGAGAATATATTAAGGAGGAACTCAATATATCAATTACAAGTCAAGTGAAGAGAATATAAGAAGACCAGTTGAAGACTCGAAGATCAAGTCTAAAGACCACCACGAGGATGATGTCATTTATATTTAAACGCAAATGCATCAAACTCGTCTGATATTAGTTAAGTTACTTTAACAACTGATAGTGGAAAAAGTGTAGCCAACTCAGGAAATCTGTCTGAAGTCTACAAAGTGTTTTTAAAAGATGAAGTATGCTGCAACAATCTTAAGAGCAGACAAGAAGAATGTCATAAGACGAATCTGACTTTCCGTTAGAGACAAACGTCTTAACCAATAAGAAATCGACAACACACATACGAAATCTGGCACAGGGATTTGACCCGCAGAGCAAACGATTATCACTACAAAAAATTGCCGATTTAGCGAGGGCATTTAAAGAGGGGAATGGAACCCTCTTTAATTGGCAAGGGTTTTAAAGAGGGTACAGGTCAGCGAGGGTTTTAACGAGTGTATTTAATTGGTGAGGGTTTAAACCCTCGCCAAAAGTCCACGTGCATTTAGCGAGGGTTTAAAACCCTCACCTATTTCGAAAAACCCTCGTTGACCTGTAACGGTCAACACCACGATTCTTGGTGCCAGATGCCCTCGTTTAACGAGGGCAATTTCCCTCGCCAAAACCCTCAACCCCCCCACACACTATATATACGCTCGAATCGCCCATTTATCCAGTTTCGCGTTTTTGCTCGGCCGAGAGAGGAAAAGAAGGCGATTCCAGACGGATTTCAGGCGACTTCCGGGCTATTTTTTGCAGTTCCGGCCGTGTGCTCCGTTTAAGGTATGTTTTTTTATTTATTTAATCGTTTATAAGTATTAGTTGCTTCATTGTTTAGTATTAGTTGCATTATTGTTTAGTATTAGTTGTTATATTATTTAGTATTAGTTGTTATATTATTTAGTATTAATTATTTTATTGTTTAATTAATTAGTATTAGTTGTTATATTGTTTAGTATGTATTTTAATCGTTAATTATAAGTATTAGTTTGTTTTATTGTATAGTATTAGTTGGTTCATTATTTAGTATTATTATTAGTATTTTAGCTTAATTTAGTATATAGCTTGATACGTGTATGTTTAGTATATTATTTTGTATTAATTATTTAGCTGACATGTGTATATTAATTTAGTATAATTAGCTCAATTTAGCTTATTTAGTATAACTAGTTTTGGTGTTAAAGAATATATCTTAATTACGTTGGAGTGGAGGGATCGATGTTGGTGAATATTTGTTGGTTATTGGTTGTTGTAGAAGATGTGTGTTCCGACTTAATTAATTTTAATTGATTAAGTCGGAAATGGATGCACGTAGGATCATGATTAATTGGGGAATACGATAAAATAAAATGAAACTCTCGAAATTTTTAGGAAATATTAATTATTAATTAGGCTTTTGAATATTAATTAATTCGTAAATGTGAAACAGGTTGATATGGATTATCATGGCCGTTTACGTTGGATGTACGGTCCAAGATCGATTAATGGCATGATATCTTCTGAATTTTACAATGGACTAGAATCATTTATAGATTTCGCCATTAGTAATCCGAATTGGATGAACAACGGAAAGATTAGGTGTCCTTGCAACAAATTTAGATGTCGGAACAAGATGTTTCATTCACCTGATGATGTGAAGACTCATTTGTATAGAAATGAGTTCATGCCCAATTATTGCAATTGAGTTTTTCATGGTGAGGAAATTTGGGGTCAATACAATGATCAACCATCTACGTCGACTTCACATGAGCCAGTTAACGAGACGTCTGGATCTACCTCGTAATCACAATCGTACATTAAGTAAGTTAATTATTGCAAGTTCTCATCGCTACTCCCAATTGTAGTCTGTGTTTCCAGCAGCTACAGATTGTTCAACCGACTCTATCGAATGCTGAAAAAGATGATTTTCTTCAACGAAAATTCGCGTCGTGGTTTGATCTACTTGTAACTGATATATATATATATATATATATATATATATATAAGCAACTTGAATTAATGTAGTATAATATAAAACACTATATACATTAATATGATAAGTAAATATCTCGTCAATTGTATATAGGTGAAGAGCAATGATATTCAGAATCAATTTATATGCAATCTTTCAGGTGGTCTTCTTAGTAGTGTCACCACGTAATATATTTTGATGATTTTGTATTTCTGAATACTTTGTTATGTTTTTTGATTAATTTCTGAATATTTGTCACATTTGTTTGTTATGATGATCATTATTAGTTATGAATATTGTTGATGGATCTCTCCGATTAGTTTATGAGAATTGGTGTTAGTCTATGAGATTTGGTACGTGTATATATGTATATATATATATATATGTGTGTGTGTGTGTGTGTGTGTGTACATGTAGGTTAATAGTGAAAAAAGAATATAAAAGTGATTATTTGACAAATTTTTTTAAAATATTTTAATGAAAATGATCAATACAAGCGTATATACATGTGCACATGTTATTTAATATAGTGAAAGAGAATATAAAAGTGATTATTTAACAATTTTATTAATAATATTTTAATAATAATTAACAAAAAGATATAGCGTTAGTAAAATGAGTGTTATATATAGTAACCAATATAATTGACAATTATTTTTAAAATATTTTAATAAAAACGAGTGTACATATATATAGTGCTAGTAAATATAATGTACATATATATAGAATATTAAAATATCATTTTAAAAAAAATATATTCATGTTAATAAATATATAAAAGAATATAAATTATATATTTTTAATTTTATTATAAATATTTTAATCAAATATATATAATAAATATATAAGAAATGATATATATACATATATAATATATAATACATAACATAATATATACATATATAAGAAATAATACATAAATATACAATACATACATATATATAATATATACAATTAAAAAGGCATTATTGACAAGTAACAAGCCGTGCCCAAACGATTTGGCGAAACACGCAAGGCCTCCACATACCGGGAGGTCGCGTGTTCGATACACCATGGGGGCAAAAAACGCCCAAATAATGCTGCTACAGTACCTGGGCCGAGTGTCCCAGTGATTGTGTGGGTGCCTTAGAGGGCTCGCAACGCGGGTTCGAATCCCCCCAGTTCCAATTTTGATTTTTTCTTCCAGATAACGAGGGTCATTTAGCCTCGTTAAAATGCTCGTATAATTGGACGAGGGCCCTAAACCCTCGCTAATTTTAGCGAGGGTTTTGCGGCCCTCGTTAAATGTGCGACGCTTTTGGCGAGCGTTTTTTTAGACGCCAATTTGGCGAGGGTTTAAAAAATCCCTCGTTAAGCAGTTCCCGACGCACATTTTGGAGAGAGATATTTTCCCTCTTTAAAACCCTCTCTAAACAGTAATCCCTCTTTAAAACCCTCTCTAACACCCTCTTTAAATTACACATATTTTGTGGTGTATATTCGTATAAGGAGTAGGTTGAACCTACCCAAAATAGAAATCCACTCTGCACATCAACTCCATAGCCTAACTAACTACCTAAAATAAGCTTAAATTCGAATTGTTCTCCAACGGCTATTTTGAATATATCCCTATACATATGAATGAACCTCTTCAGAGTGAAGACTCAGAGATTATACGCAAGTACTCTAGCATTCAAATTTTTTTGCAAGAATACTCAAGCAAATATTCATGTTTTATCTTAGTATTCATCTAATCAAGCTTAGAAGAAATATTTCTCAAATTCCAGCTCTTAGACTGAAAATTGTAAGGGAATATTTCACTTAGTTGGAAACAATAAATCCCTTTAATTAAAACCAATAGGAAGTTTGTTAGCATATCTAGAAGTTAGTTTGATAAACTAGCTAATAGATTGGGATAGAGGGCTAGGACTCTGTAAATTCTAGTGAGCTGATCTTTTGAGAAGATCGATTGTTCGATAGTGTTGCCTAATACTGTAAACTAAGGTTCATGTGATTAAGGAAGTTCCTCTGCTGATAAGGAAGAGTGGACGTAGAGGGGTATCTCCGAACCACTATAAATATTGTGTGCATTTGTTCTTTTGATATTTGTCATATCTTACTGTCATTAAATCTGCATACATAGCTCATCAGATCAACCTGTACACCAAGTCAACTGATTCTTGTACAAAAACAGTGTTGTTTTAAAAGACTTTCAAAAACACGAGTTAAGCTTCTGCACATCAGCTAACCTAATAGATGTCTAACTAATCAGCGTTCGAGCAATCAGTAAGTTGAATATCAGATTATGTTGATATCACTCTGCATGTACTTAGCTTTATTTGAAGCGATTTCCTACGCCAACTACCAACACGCTAAGTTCACGAAAAGTACAAAAAGTCTATTCATCCTCCCTTCTAGACTGTTCTCTCACATTACACTCGTTCGGGACCTACAAGTAGTATTAGAGTCGTGGTTGAAAATACCATTTGCTTTGAATATTATTGGTTTTTGAGGAAAAACCTTTATGTGGTCACTTGATTTTATCTTTTGAAAATCTTTGAAAAACTCATAAGTTTTCATAAAAATCAGCATGGATTCATCTCCATCCAGCAGAGGAAAGTACCTCTGTAGGTCCCGAACGGGTTTTCGTGAGGGCAGAAGTCTAGAGGGAAGGGGTGAATAAACTTCTGAAAACTTTTTCGTGAGATCAGGTGTGAATAGCAAGTATACCTGATCAGAGTGCGTATGAATCAGTTTGGACTGATATCCAACTTACTGATCGCCCGAGAGCAGATCATTTCGGTGTCTATCAGTTTAACTGATGTGCGGAAGCTAAGTTTTACCCGTGTGAAAAACCAGTTTGTGAAATCAGAAATCTAAGTTATCTGTTTTGAATCAGATGACAAAGTGTCAAACTGATCAGATCAGTTGCTTGATGCAAATCTGATCCAGACTCAGAATATGCACGTAATATTTTAACAAGCAGTGTGCAAAGTGTAAAGCAGGTAAATCAGATAAGACACACAAGATTTTTATAGTGGTTCAGACAACCTGTCCTACGTCCACTCTTCCCTATCAGCAGGGGCACCAACTCAACCAACTGGACTTAGTTTAATGTGTTAGTCCAACACAGTACAACAGATGTTTCAAGAGTTCTCACTCAACCAATCCCAGAAATCAGAAACTAGAAACCCTAGTCTGAAATCTTGCTAAACAAACTTAACCTAACTTTTTGGGTATAAGATTTGTTGTGTTTCAACTGGAATTCTATCCTAGTATTTGAGTAGCCTAAAGCTAAAGGATAAGAATTCTATGCTAAGAACTTTATGGGATGAACACTTAGAATGAATCTTGATTTTGTGTTCTTCGTGCGGAAATTTTGCTTGAGCTTGAGCTTGAGCTTGAGCTTGATAATAATTTCCGTAACCTTACTATGAAGGTTTGATCCCATATTTATAGGCACAAATTTGAACTAGCCGTTGGAGAGAAATTCAAATTTTGGTCTATTTAAGGTAGGATTGCAGGCTCGATGTGACGTGCATCAGAGACGACATGGCCGAAAGCGTGTAAGTTTATCCTTTCTAGCCGTTTGACTGCAGCACCGAATCCCGCATTGTCAGTTCCGTGCATACGCGTCTCGATCTCATTGGTTAACAAGTACACTTGTTTAGTGTTTGTTTTACCAACTAAGGTTGACATTCTTCTTGTCTGATTAACATCGTATGTCGTGGTGAATCCTCAGTTGTCACCTGGTGTGAGCTGACCTGATCAGATAAGACTGATCAGTCTACCTGATTGAGTCTTCTGATGCAAGATGTCTTAGCACAACCAGCAGACTCTTCTTCATTCTTCTGATGTAGGTCTTCTGGTCTTGTTCTTCTGGTAGTCATATGATCTTTAGGTCTTCTGGTCTTCAGCTTCATGTCTTTACCTGATCTTCTGACTCGTCTGATCTTCTGACTCGTCTGATCTTCTGATCTTCTTCAAGACTTAACCTATTCATATTGAGTTCCCCCTCAATATGTGACCTATCTTTTACATCAGTTGTCTATACATTTCAGCTGGTCATCCCTATCCTGATTTTTAAATCATCAGTCAGCTAACAGGTCTGACTGGTCCTATTACAAACTGTTTTGGAACTTCCATCAAAACTACAAATTTCCCAACAACCTCTCACTCCCAGTCTTCTCTGTGGAAGAATATGACTTATGGAAGTGTAGAATGGAGAACCATATTGGAGCATATCATGAACGTATGATGGAAGTCATTAGTGGAAGACCTATTCTGATTTACCACACCAACATTGCTGAAGTAGGAGATGTTGATCATCCAGTCGGTGCAATGATTCGCAAACCAAGTCATCTGATGGATGTTGAAGAGAGGAAGTTCTTCAATCTCGATCAAGTTGCTAGAAATATCATATTCAAGATGGTTACCAGTCTGCATATGGGAAAAAATTGCTACTATCGAACAACGAAAGATATGTAGGAAATCCTAGATGAGATGTGCGAAGGAAATAACCAGATCAAGGAAAGCAAGCTAAAGATAACATTGAAAAAGTTTGATAATCTGAAGATGATGCCTGATGAAACCATTAATCAATTGGACGAGAGATTCACCAACATTCTCAATGAAATCACCATGCTAGGATGGGATTAATCTCACAAGGAAATCAACTACAAGATTCTGAAATCTCTGACCAAGAAGTGGAATATAAAGATCACAGTTTTGAAGGACAACAAAGATCTTGCCAAATTACCACCTCGTTGGCTGTTTTAGAGTCAAAGCTCATGAATACAATTTAAATCAACGAGAAATTGTGGGTTAAAGCCCAACCCTTACATCTTCAAAATCTATTGCCTACGCAACAAGCAAGACTTCCACAACAACTGAAGATGTCAGAGAAGATTTAAGCTAGAAAGAACGGATGACTCTACTCACTAGACGTTTCAACTGCTCAAACTCAAAATTTGGAAAGTACAGAAATTCTACAAGGACTACAGAGACAAAAAAGATAAAGAAAGCTTCAAATCATTATCAAAATCCGAAGATAGAAAACCAAGGGATAGTCATCATACCAGTCGTTCAAGTCACAATCACAGACATTCCACCAAGTCACATAAAAGATCATCACACAAGAGAAGAGAGTCTTCATCAAAGAAAGAAACATACGAAGCTACAAATGTGTGCTTTAACTACAAGAAATCTGGTCACTACAGCTACGACTGCCCAGACCTGCGTGCCAAGGAAAGAGAGAGTAAGAAAAGAGATAATCACTGGAAAAGAGAGGTGGTCTAAGCCTGGAAAACGCCCAACAGTTCCTCAAACAACGATGAACAAGGGAAAAATTCATCTCCTATTTTTTCTATAATTTTCAGGATCAATTGAGAGTAATCGGAGTTGTGGAGATGACGAGGTCACCCAACAATATCGTAAATGTGTTTATTTAAATGTGTAATACATTATCCACTATACATTCAACTTTTATTTGGCTCAGATCAAATGAGATAATTCAAGTGATAAGATCATCAATCTTTCTAGATAGAAGGTGCTATTAAAAAGCACGAGTAACTTGAGAGCTCGGCTCATCTCGTTAAGGCTCAAACTTGATTCATTTATATTGATAAATGAGTCGAGCTCAAGACTCAATATTTAAAAAATTTCTTGTAATTTCATTAGGCTCGCTAAGCTCTATTTGTTGGGCTAGCTAGGTTTGTTAGACTCGATTGCTAATCGAGTTGAACTCTATTTCCAACTTATTATTGTAATCGAGCGAATTCGAGCTCGACTCAATAAACACTCGAATGAGGTCAAACTTTAAATACTCGGCTCGACTCATCCTGAATAACATTTCTGAATGTTTTGGAGGTAAAGAAAAGAGATTGTAATGGGCTCAAGCCTCAAAGTCATTGACATGGGCGACATGGCCACTATAAAATGAACCCACCAATCTACCTATAAATCAAAGAAAAGAACGATATCTTTTAAAGTGGGCTTCGTTTTTCAAGAAACGAACTCCTTTTTTTTTTTTTTTTTACTTAAAGCTTAATTAAGAATACTCTAAATCATTGAAATGGCAAAAGACCAATGATAGTAATATAGATCATAAGAAAAAAAAATATCCCTCGTTGATTAATATATTAATAGACAAAGATGCATCTTCCTATGTGGCAAAAACTTATGTGAATTTCGGTTCACGTGAACCTTCATTTTTTAAACAATGATATTTTGCATATATAATGGTAAGGGTTCACATGAATTCGGGTTCATATGAGACCTATTATTTTTGTAGACTGTGTCACATAAAATGGTCAAAATTGTTAATTTGTTAAAAAAGAAAGAGGCACACTTGCATGACACGATCACACGGTGAGACAAAGCCTAATTTTGGTATTGACGATTTAACGTTTTAGGATGGGAGGGTGTTGATTTGTACTAAGTTATATCCCGTCTTATACATGAGACCATCTCATACGAATTATCGCCAGAAAGAAAAGATAAGAGTGTTTTGGTGACCTCTTGGGAAGTTCTCGTGCTGCACCCTTTTCCCGATTAAAAAAAATTAAAGAGTAGGTCTAGTGTGCAAATTTGTATAGATGAAAATCTATAAAATTGCACTAAATCAACCAACTACACCCTAAATACTAAATAATTAACCCTAAATTATGACCTATTTGAGTTGGATGAACCATGAACTAGTCGGGCCGAGTGAACCATGAATCACTCAATTTTGTATTACATTCATCAATTATAAAATTTAGTTGAAAATTAAAGTTTTTGTATCTATACAAATTTGCACACTAGACTTTGTCAAAATGAAAATTTATTTCAAGAGGCATCTTACATATGATGTCCCGCAGGAGATTTATCTAAGATAAAATGTCTTGAAGGTCATATGCTCCATAACTTCTTTATTCTTATGGGCCTGAAAAAGCCCAATTGACTTTTAATTGCGTGCAATTTAAGTTTGTTGGGTTTCAAAAGTCAACGAGGTAAGCAATTTAAAATATTGGGCCTTAGGTTGGACAGTCAGTGAAGTAATTGGGTTAATGACAAAAAATAGTATTAAAATTAATAATGAAATTGAGTCAAAGATGAACACATTGCATGAAATATAGATATAAATTTGCTATTGGTTTTAAAATTAATATTATAGAGTCCTAAAGTCGATATTGGAGCCCATTGGGAATAATGACAAAAATGACATAATGTGGGGGCTCCAAAAAAAAAAAACTTTGACTTTCTAAGCCCAATATATTTGGATATGATCAATATAAGTTTGAAAAAAATTTACAAAATGACACTGTGTGGGGCTCCACTATCTTACTAGCTAAGCCCAATATTTTGGTCCAATTCAATTTCTTCTTGAATAAAAAAGTGATGGGAATGGTAGATTAATATGTAACTAATATAAGGAAAAATAGTCAAACTAACATTATTGATTAAGAATTTGCATTATTGGGCACAAATTCAAACAAAGAATATGTGGTGACCCATTTGACACGTTGTGCATAGGTTGGCAATCCCTGCGTCAAATATTTTCAGGTGGAGTGATTTCTTGTACACATGGTGTATTGTGTATTTTATAATATATTTTTTAAATATAAAATTTATTGTAATAAATATAATTTATTTATACTGAAATATATAATTTGTAGTTGTGAAATAAATTATATATTTCAGCATAACAAATTATATTTTAAAAATGTGCTATCACAGTGCACCAGGTGCATACAAGACCTGGTGTTTTATGCGAGAACTTAAAATTTACGTCTTAACATTATTATTAAGTGGTACTCCCTCCGTCCCAACTCTTTTTTCACACCAACTTTTTTTCTCGTGTTGTAGAGGGCGAGTTGTTTATTAGTATTTAAAATAATAAAATGACTTTTAAGAAGTAATATAATATATCTATCTCTCCTCTATTATATATTTTATTAAAAAATATTTTATCATTTCAAATACTAATAAACAGTTCGTTCGCTAAAATACGAGAAAATAATAATGGTGAACAAAAAGTTGGGACACTGGCTGTAATTTGTACAAACATTGCCACGTAGCAAGATTCTAAGTTCTTGAATCTTGAGTAAGTGAAAACGGAAGAATCTTGACCTAGTACTTTAGTATCATTGATGAATGTTCAACAAACAAAAAATAAACAAATGATTCTCCTTTAAATTAATCGGTGGTCAAGGATCAAGGTTGAAATGTAGCAAATGATTATGGTGGTGTTTACAAACCATAATAAAAAAAAAAAAATCACTATTTAAAGATAGCCAAACAGATGTGGGATACGCTTGCTGAAATGTGTGTAGGAAATGATTTGATTAAAGATAGCAGACTGCAAGTCGAACTGGTGAAATTTGAGAAACTTAAGATGCTACCTAATGAAACCATCAATGAGCTCGATGGAAGAATCATCATGTCAGTCAACAAGTTACTGGAACTTGGACGAGAAATGTCAGATAAAGACATCAATTACAAGATCTTGAGATCTCTGACTAAGAAGTGAGATATGAAAGTCACTGTAATAAAAGATTGTCAAGATATTGCTAAGATGAAGCCAAACAACCTGTTCCTGAGTCTTAAAGCTCATGAGTTCGACCGATCGAAAAGGGCAAGAAGAAGAAGACGACGAAGTCGCTCTTTGAAGCCACAATCGCCACATCAAAATCGGGCCAGATTCAAAGCGACCCAAGCTGAAAGAACTCAAAGTCTCATGAACTGTTGGAAATATTATAAGCCAAAATCAAGCATTGCTTTGCTAACCAGAAAACTTGAAAAATCTAACATTCAACTTGGTAAGTATCGTAGATTTTACAGGGATTATCAAAACAACAGAGGAAGAGATAGGAGGTCAGCTGACAGATCTCTAGGAAGGACCAGATCTGATGACCTAAGAGATGATCACAGAGAGGATCGCAGAGAAGATAAGAAAAGAGATGATCGGTCTGATGAAAGGAGAGACAACATATCTGAGAGAATAAATTCTGATTACAGGCAAACAGGAAAGTCACCTGATAGATTCTACAGACGGAATGACTCACCTGGCAGAAGAAGTTCCGTGGATCGTGGAGCGTGTTTCAACTGTGAGAAACCATGTCATTACAGGGCAGATTGCCCAGACCTGACACCAAAAGAAAGAGAAGAGAAGCGGAACAGGAGAGAGCAATGCTATAGAGACAGGAAAGCCATGGTTCGATATACATCCGAAATTGATGATTCTTATCCGCTTTTTCCGAGGATTCAAATTTACTCATCTCAGAGAAGATTTACATTTTTGATAAGCAACGCTGATGATTTCTACCACTACGATGATCTAATATTCTCTTCTGATGATGAAATCTGTCTGATGGCTAAGGAGGAAGACAAATTTGAGGTAACCTCTAAACCTTCTGCTCTTTCAGTTTCCACACCAGCTATGATTAGCACACCTGCTGGAGAGATTGACTTGCAGCTCTATTCTGAGCAATTGCTTGATGATCTCTCTAACGCAGTAGACACTTATACGATAGTGGAAGCCGAAAATGATAAGCTAAGGATTGAAAATACTCAGCTTGTTAAGGAAAATGCTGTCAGTAGAGCAACTGAACTAAAATCAGCTGAAGCTGCTCAGAAGATAACTGAAGAACTGAACGTTCTGAAAGCTAACTCTTTTGATCAAGAGAAGCAGATTAAGGAACAACTAGCTATCAATAAACAACAAGCTGATGATTTTAAAATCTTACAAGCCAAGTTTGATGAACTCTTCCGACTACATGAGAGTCTGAAATTAACTGAGGATAGTTTACGTAAGAAAATACAGGTTTTCACGAAATCTTTTAAATTGTTCAGGATATGAACAACTATTTTTGAACGACAACTAATAAGAAGGGAATTGGGTATGAAAACCCTTCTACATCCTCAAAAGCCCCGCCTGATTCACTTCAAAGAGGTGTAATCAAACGAGTTTCTGATATAGATACACATAAAGCAAAATTTGTATCTAATAAGGGAAATAAACCTGCTGAACAAGTAAGGCAAGTGCCTAATCAGAAAGGGAACAGAAATGGTCCCCAACTGAACAAGCATCAGCCAAGGAATCAACAGAAGAACCCAGTTCTTCTGAAGAGACCTCAACCTGATAAGCAGATTAGGTATCAGAAAAGACAACCTCTCAGGGGGAAATCTAATCTGAAACCTAATCAGGGTCAGCTGCCTAACAAGCAAGCTAAAGGTAAACTGCTAAGACCATCTATGCCAAAAAGATACGAGTCTTTTGATGGTAGCAGTCGTACCTACCCTTATAATCAGAAACCTAGGGCTGCTGCACCTGAGCCCCACTGGGTTAAAAGAAGACAAACAGCAAGGAAAAATCTCAAGTCTTCTGACCCACCCAAGGCTCGCACAAATAATCATAAAGATCAGAATGCATATGAAGAGATGTATGATTATGTAGATATTTACGGGAGACAAATCAGGCCTTCTGATCTATCTGATTACAATAGAAGTGCTCTGTTTGTATGGATCCCTAAAATCAACTCTAACCCCTCAGGAACCAATCCAAAAGGGGTACCTAAAGCCTGATTTGATTGCAGGTTCGCGTGGGTTTGGCCAACAAAGGAGGTGTACAAGCAACTATCTAGTACATCGATAGTAAATGCTCAAGGCACATGACTGGAAGCAAACATCTCCTTAGCTCTTACACAGAACAAGAAGGCCCACGTGTACTCTTTGGTGATGATAACTTTGGTTTTACCAGAGGATTCAGAACCTTAGAGAATGATGATGTACAGGTTACTGGAGTCTCGTATGTTGAAGGTTTAAAGCATAATCTGTTATCAGTTTCACAATTCTGCGACAACGAATTCAGTGTTGAGTTCTCGACTGATCAGTGTACTATCAAGAATCGAGTTACTCAACAGATCTTGTTAACTGGTTCAAGAAAAGGTACGATTTATACAGCAGATTGGAATAGTTGTCCAAAAAATGCATGCCTGATTGTTAAGAGTTCAAAAAGTAGCAGTTGGCTCTGGCACAAAAGAATGAGTCATCTGAACTTTAAAACTCTTAACAAGATAGCAAGGATGTCTTTGGTTGAAGGTCTTCCGAATGAGGTATTCTCTAAGGATCAGACATGTGTCGCATGTCAGAAGGGAAAACAGGTTAAAGCCTCATTCAAGGGAATCTTTGGACCAGCATCCAGCAGAGTATTGCAACTGCTCCATATGGACTTATTTGGACCAGTTACACCAGTCAGTCTCAGCGGACACAAATACACTCTGGTAATCGTGGATGATTATTCCAAGTTTACCTGGGTTGTATTCTTATATAAGAAGAATGAGACAACAACAAAGATACCCGAGCTGCTCAAGAAATTACAGGATGAGAAGGGTGTCAGTATAGTGAAAATTAGATCAGATAAAGGTAAAAAATTTCTGAATTCTTTTATTACTGATTTTTGCACTAAGTTTGGTATACAACATGAGACATCAGCTGCAATAACGCCACAACAGAATGGTGTAGCAGAACGGAGAAACAGAACACTCAAAGAAGCCGCCGACTATGTTTGTTTAACATGCAACACCAAGCCGTTTCGGCGTAAGCCATCAATATCGCATGCCACACTCGTAGCGGATGCTCTCTGACTAAGGCTCACTACAAAACACCCTATGAACTGTGGAAGGGCAGAAAACCTCGTGTTTCTTACTTCCATGTTTTTAGGTGAAAGTGTTTCATACACAACAACGGGAAGAGTCCGTTGAAGACTTTTGAGGCCAAGTCAGATGAGGGTATATTCTTAGGATATTCCTCATCCAAAGAAGGCTTCGGGGGGGTTTACAACAAAGTAACCCTAGTTGTGGAAGAAACACCTCATGTGGTCTTTGATGAGACATCTTCAACAAGAGAAATCGCCTCGAGAACAAGTAGTACCGGATCAACCCCAGACTGATGCACGTAAAATGGATCACTAAGTATCAAGGAAAAAGGATCGAGAACACGAATAATTGTATATTCTAGAACTTGATCTTGGCGATTCACCAGTCAATCGGACCTAAGGTACGTACAACCTGTCAATGAAGAAACTGCATGCAATTTGAGACAATATCAATCGAACCATCCGGTTAGTGGGGAACACACGAAGTTCCTACGACAGACATCAAACACATGATGAGTCCAACATCACCGAGATTTGTCCATGTCAAGTGGATCATAATTCTCGCACCACTCCCAATCACTAGTAATGAACTACTATCGAAGAGGATGATGTTCTCCAAACTGATGCAAATCAGAAAAGAAGGACACTGGGTAATCGGTCATCCAACTGATCTGATCATCGGAGACCCATCTGATAGAGTTAAAACTAGACATCAGATTGGTGAAAGTGCCATGTATTGTTGTTATCTGTCTTTGAAGGAACCAACTGAAGTAGAAGAAGCTCTACAAGATGCAAAATGGATTCTAGCCATGCAAGAGGAACTGGAGCAGTTTTGAGAGGAATCGAGGTTTTGAAATCGGTGGACGTAACCAACCCATCAAGATGTGATTGGCACAAAGTGGGTATTCAAGAACAAAAGAGATGAGAATAATGTCATAACCAGAAATAAGGCAAGACTTGTTGCTAGGGGGTATTCACAATCAGAAGGAATTGATTATGATGAGACCTTTGCACCAGTCGCTCGTCTGAAAAGCCATTCTATTTATTTCGCATATCCGCCTTACGAGAGGGTTTATTGTGTATCGATGGATGTTAAGAGTGCATTCTTAAACGGGGTACTAGCCGAGGAAGTTTATGTTGAACAACCTACAGGCATTGAAAAAGGCGACCAGGTGTACCGTTTAAGAAAAGCTCTTTATGGCCTGAAACAAGCTCCTCGAGCTTGGTATGATACACTCTCTAAGTTCTTGATAGACAATGGTTTCATTAAAGGAATAGTGGACAGAACCTTATTCAGAATAGAAGATGGAGAAGATATTCTGATGGTTCAGATTTATGTGGACGACATCATCTTCGGATCTCCCAACAAGTGTTTATGTGATAAATTAAAAAGTCGATGCAAGGGAAGTTCGAGATGTCCATGATGGGTCGATGAATTAATTACGGGTCTACAAGTTAAGCAAAAGTACGAAGGATATTCATCTCGACAGCGTAAGTACACTAGGAGTTTGTTGGCTAAGTTTGGAGTTCAAAACTGTAAGGAAGCCAAAATTCCTATGATGACTGGATTCAAGATGGATCCAAATGAGAATGGTCAGAAAACTAATCAGAAAGAATATAGGGCTCTCAATGGATCTTTACTATACCGATCGCTTGCCCAGACGGATATACTTTTTTGCGGTAGGTGTATGTGCGATTTCGAGGCAAATCTAATGCAAAGCCACACGGAAGCGACTAAGCGGATTCTTAAGTATCTGAAGGGACAATAAACCTTGGTTTATTTTACCCATCAGATGATAATCTAGAGCTTAGTGGGTATTCTGATTCTGATTATGGAGGTTGCAGAATTGACAGGAAGTCAACCTCAGGTACATGTCAGTTTTTAGGTAGTAAACTGATCTCGTGGTTTTCAAAGAAGTAGACATCGATTCGGCGACATCTACTCTTGAAGCGAATATATATGGTTGCAGGGAAGTCGTTGCTCCCAATCTGATTACGGCTTAAAGGTGAGGGATTATAACATTGTAGCTAAGAACTTACCTATATTCGTGATGAATAGTCTTATTGCAATCACTCAAGAATCTTGTTCTACATACAAGATGCAAGCATGTGGATGTCAGACACCATTTTATAAGAGATCATGTTGAAAAGAAGAATATCAGAATAGAAAAGATCCATACTGATAAACAGAAAGCTGATATTTTAACCAAGCTACTAGCTGAGATTAGATTCAGGGAATTGTGCAATGAGCTAGGGCTTTTGGATCTTGGAGAAAATGCACCAGAAATGTTTGGTGGACTGATCTCCAGAACCAGCTAGTTAAGTGACTAACCAGGTTAAGAGGAATCAGTTGAGTTAGGTATCTCAACTGATCAGAAGATCAGTCAAGGAACTAATATGAGAAGGCTTTATCAGATTAAAGGAATTGATCAGATTAAAGAATTATCAGATTAAAGGAACTGATCAGTTTGGTTGTTTCATACTTTGTAAGTCGATTAAGCTAATGTTCAACAAGCAAGTTACATAAGATTAAAGCTTCAATTGCATAAGGAAACATAAAATACACAACAATGAAATAATAGAACTTTTCATTAATAAAGACCCGGAGGTCGAATTTACATTACAAGTTACAAGTACAAAAGGACCCGGAGGTCAGTACATAAACCCTAAATCATAAACCCTAAGCCTAACCCTAGAAAGGGGGGGAGAGAGGCTTTAAAGATTTTAGAGCCTGATGCTCCCATTTTCCCCTAACCCTAAAAGGGGTGTGAGAGACTTTGAAATAATCCTAAAGCCACCCTCAGAGCTTCGTAGTAAGGAGCGAGAGCGGCATTGAAGGATTTCTAAGCCATGAGCCCCTAGTCCTAAAATCAATGGGCTCTCCAGCTGTTAAATGGGACACAAGTGACAAAGATGTGGTGCAAAGACCACATGGCCACAAGTGTCACATGCAAATATTGAGTTTGATATACGATGATCAGCTGTTGTCTGATCAAGATCGAATACCAAACTCATGTTTTGTATCAGAATGAGTCTGTTGATGCTAATTCCGTCATCTCGATAGGCACACAAGGTGCATACGGTTAGGAGAAGTGTCTTCTCATTTGCGATAGCAGATCCGCCTCCTCGGTGGTAGAGAAGCTTGGCAATAATTGTATGTGTAATCTTCGATGACAACGAAAGCAGTAATAAGGGACACAGATGGTTGATTTGAGAAGCTGAAATCATTTGAAAAGGGTTAAAGGTTTTTGCCGGAAGTTTCACCGAAAATAAGGGTTCACCGGAATACATGGTTTACAACACTTAAAGAAGATAAGTATGGTTAATGGGTTATGTTGTGTAAATCATTGGTCCAATTTATAGAGTCCAAGCAGGGGTGCCAATGCAAATTTGATTTCTCAAAGCCTTTTAGAGAAATTGACACTGCAAGGACAGCGCGTAGGAAACACGCGACTGATGATTGGATAAGCTTACAGCGATTGATATCCCAAAGTATCCAGACTATTATTACGAATGTCAAATCGTGCCGACTTAGGGAATCGAGACGACTATCCTAATTTTCCAAGACTAAGTTTTGGCGGTAACACTTATCCCAAGAATTGACTTGGTCTGAGTAGAATCAGATTAGGTTAACTAAAATCTGATTAGATAAGAGACTGATCATATTAGGAAGATCACTTGAGTATGATACCTCAACAAATCAGATATATCAGTCAATAAGTAATCAGAGATAACAGTTGAAGGGGGAACTTCAACTGATCATGAAGGATCAGAAAAAGGGATTATCAGACGCAAAGTGGAACGGATCAGTTAAACGGGACAGTTGGGAAATTATAAGGATTAGGCAGAAAACTAAGATCAACAAGTGGTACAAACAGACTTCAAGTGGTATTGACTGATTACAATATCAGTCAACCAGATACGCATTTCTGTTTCTTTGTTTACTGCTTACATATCTGAAATTATCTGATAATATTTGCCTTTATTGTACACATACTTTTGTGATGCATACCCTGCAAAGTATTTAATGCAGACGTAGGGTATATATATTAAATGCCACTAAATGTGTTTTTAAAGGCAATCGCGCGTGCATATCCTGACCACACGATCAAAACCGCTCAATCTGGATCGTTTATCCTTTTCAAACGTTTGATCTTCTAGTCTCGATTTTCCCTCCTTCCTTTTATAAGCTTCATCAAAATCCAACCAGACTACTTTTCTCAAAATTCTTGCGATTTATTCTCTGCAAACTCACAATTACCTTTCTGCGCTTCAAAGTGTTTCTTGCGATTCAACCTATTTCAAAATCGAAAAGCTGAATCTGGTAATTTCTGGTTATTTGATGAATTACTTTCCTAAAATCCTTTGTCATATAGATTACGTCTATTTATGTTATCCTGTGTTATGCCTTATCATATCTTGGTATCTGTATGTATCCATCGGTTACTAGGTCTGATAATCAATATGTGATATTTTTATAGTTATGTACAAATTTTAATCGAATCTATCTTGTTGTAGATGGCTACTCACGGATTGGGCAAAATTATGTGTAACTATGCGGATTTGGCAACCAAAATTATTGAAGACAAATTTGTAAGGTTTGGTGTTACACGGGATCCAGAATCAATGGAGGTGGAACAAATTCTAAGAAGGTGCGATCTCAAAAAATATTGTGCTGCTCACTGCAATCCAGTAATGCAGTATGAGGCACTAGAATTCTTGAGGAATTTGAAGGTGGACATGGAAAATCCTGGAGACGAACTGATTTCTTCAGTAAATGGAGAGGATATCAGACTTACAAATGCTGTTATCACTCGACTGTTCAACCTAATGAAGACGAACTGATCAAAAATGAACTCTTCAGAGAGACTGATAAACACCAGACCGTAGGCTTTGTCAGGCCTATGTTGAAAAGGAAATACTGTCTGTTGTTTGACATTCAAAAAAAAAACAATTATGGGTATCTCTTTTCAAACCCGGATGGATTAACTTTGTCCAAAATATATAGTATGGCCGCTATTATTATCGATGGAGCCAAAAAAATATTAATTGGCATGGTTTTTCAAGGCTATTCGCTCCAAGAACATAACAAATTTGGAGTTCTTGAGCGAGAGACAAGTCTATCCGAAGAAGAGAATCAAAGCCAATCTCAACAAGGTTGCGTCATTCGAAAAGACAAGATGCCCAATCTTTGAATGGGATCGTAAGCAATTTGAAGTCCTACAAGGCCTTTCTCTCAACCACAATCGCCATCTATGGGCCGACAGGATGATGATATGCGCCCACTCCCCTAAGGTTAAGAAAGGAAGAACAAGGAGGCAAATTTACATCTCAGAATCGATGCTCATCAAAAGAAGAAGAGAAAACTGGTAAAGACTCAGGAGAAGAGGCCAAAGAAAGTAAAACAGACCACCATGACTCTTTTTTTTCCGAAGACGAAGTCGATGAAGAAGGAGCACAGATCGATCGATGCGCCCACGTAGATCACTAAAAAATCGAGACAGCAAAGCTTCCCAAGTTGAGAGCTCGCCAGAGCAATCAGAGGGCGGAGCAAGGGATGAAAGATCTCCATCACCCCAATCTCGCGCTAATTCACCACTCAGACTTCTAGCTACCGAGCATATCTCTCCTCTTTCTTTTTCACGCCGCCATTTAACCGAAAAGTCCACCTTTTCGCGAACCAGTAAGATCATCTGCTGCAGAACCAGATGCACGAGCCGCCAAAAATAACCCCCACAGATTCAGCCAATCACCAACATCCCCTACTCGGACACCACGGAACCCTCTACATCTCATCAACTTTGAACACGGGTCGATCCAAGCAGGTTGATTCTTGAGTCCAGATCATCCAAGACCATCACCGGGAAAATGGTCAGAATGAGAATTAAACGTGAAATTGATGAGTTGTACCCGGAGTTGGAAGCCCATCCTGTTATTTGGGAAGAAGTAATGGAGATCCTCACCTGGAAAGATCTCCGTTTGAAGAACTTCTCAGATTTCATGATCATTATTGAATAGATGGGAGGTGCTGATGCATTCGCAGATTTTGATTTCGACATGAAGAAATCTGCTCAGGTAGGATCACCAGCTGAACTGATAACTGCTGAAGCGATCAAAGCTCTGATCCACAGAAAGCTGGGAATAATTGAACAAGTTGAACTGGAGGCTGTTGCAGAAACTCCTAAGGAAGATGATCCTAAGGAAGATGATCCTATGAAGGATGTGGGAGTTGTCGATGATAGTGGGCCGGTCTTTGCATAGTTCATGACCAAATACTCGGAGGCACAAACAACTGGAAATGATCAGGTGATGCAAAATATTCCTGCAACACACATCACCACTGATCAACTTAAGGAGATCAGATCTTGTTTTAAAGATCTTCTGAAAGAAGAAGTTGAGGGAGTTGGCTAATAAACTTAGCAACACAATAGGCGATCGAGGCGATTGGCCTCAAAGAAATAACGGATCAACGGAATTGACTATTTCAAGATTGAAGCAATCAAAGATCGGTTCTCTCAAACCGTGACCAACCCGATTCTTTGAATTTAAAAAGACAGTTGACGACAAGTTAGTCCAGGTTGATCAACAACAAGTTTCTCTTCTGATGGTCACTAAAAAGCTTGAAATGACTGAAGAAAAACTTGATAAACTCATTCTTACCCTCTCTACTACCGTTGAATCTGTCAAGATTGAGCTGATCTCAAAGATTCAAAATCTATCTACTCAAGCTCAAGGTTTATCTGTTGAAGGTCTTAACAAGGCCATATCAGTCAGCTTTGGATCTCTGACTTCCCACCTCAATGCACTTTTTGATCAAACCAAAAAGGGGGAAGGATAGGTTGAGAAAGCAACTGACTTCATCAGAACAACAAAAGAAATGATTCAGACAGTTGAATCCTATGGTCATAGACTAGACCATCTGGATCTATTTGCTAATGAAGTTTCTGGGAGGATGGAGAAGTCAAAGGTAAGAAAGTTATTCTTGGTCTTTGGGACATCAAAACTGTACGGCCACTCGGACTAAGAGAGTCACGAAACACAACTAACGGATCTGAGCCGATAAGGAATCGGCCGAGAAACCGACTAAGGAGCAGACAAGAAGCTCAGATTAGTGAAGAAGAAAGAAGGGCGAAAAAAAAAAAAGAGGCGAAGACTTGAAAAAAGAAATACTGGTCGAGGGCGAAGAAAGGCAAGAGCGTAAAATCCGGAGAGGCGGCTTCGTTTGCCAAAGAAGAGTTGATGAAATCATTCCGAAAATTGTTGCTCATGCTGATAGGTTCGAGGAATGGAATAAGATCAGAAGTGAATGGCTTCTGGATGCATTTGTTCTGGACCTAGTGCCACAAGAAGAATCACCAGATGCGGAATTTCTCAACTGGTTGGAGAACAAGCACCCAGATTTTCTGAAATATCTGGAAAATGAGGCCAGAATAATCAATGTGAGAATATCTCGTCAAGAGTATGACGTGATGGACTACTCGAAGAAGGCAGATGGCTCATTTGACAGACTGGCATTTCAAAGGTTCTATTTTGACATCCTGAACAAAGCTCGCATAACTGATCCTCAGCAGATCAATGACGTCAAATGGAAGCTATACCGGATATTCAACGTTCCTCAGGATCAGCGAGAAATGCCAGAGGGATATAAGCCAAGAGATTAAAGATCAGAAGACTGTTTAGGATCAGCTGAATTTAAACTCAAACTTTTCTGATGTAACCTGTAATCGATAAATCTGCTGAATGAAAAGTTTATTCTTTTTCTGATCCTAAGATAAAATCTCATTGTCTTCTGATTATGTGTTCTTTACTGTTTTATATTTATCAATTGTGTTGGTTTCTCAAGTGTTTTGGTTTCATCGAAAAGGGGGAAATTGTTGGGAAATTTAGAGTTTTGATGAAAGTTCCAAAACACATG
This sequence comes from Stenogyne calaminthoides, assembly GCA_037126765.1. Lineage (NCBI taxonomy): Eukaryota > Viridiplantae > Streptophyta > Magnoliopsida > Lamiales > Lamiaceae > Stenogyne > Stenogyne calaminthoides. The sequence continues at coordinate 15,263,754 of JBBCBC010000008.1, read as the reverse complement.
TAATAGGACCAGTCAGACCTGTTAGCTGACTGATGTTTTTAAATACCAGTTATAAGATGACCAGTTGATACTTATTGTATAGAACAACTGATGTATAAGATAGGTCACATATTGAGGGGGAACTCAATATGTATAGGTCAGATCTAAAGACCAGCTGAGAACAAAAGACCAGCTGAAGTCAGAAGGCCAGAAGGCAAGAGAAAGACAGAAGATCAGACGATCTGATAAAGTCAGATGATCAGAGTGAAATCATGAAGCTCAAATTCAGAAGACCTGAAGATCAGGTGACTACCAGAAGATCAGATCAGAAGACCTAAATCAGCCGAGTCTGCTAGTTGAGCTAAGATAACTGACACCAGAAGACTCTATCAGGTAGACTGATTAGTTGTAACTGATCAGGTCAGCTCACACCAGGTGGTAACTGATGTTTCACCAAGTCATATGTTGTTGATCTGAACAAGAAGAATGTCAACTTTAGTTGGTAGAACAAACACTGAAAAGTATTTTTGTTAACCAATAAGAACAAGACATGTATGAACGGAGCCGACAATACGGGATTTGGTGTTGCTTGGTCAAACGGCTATAAAAGACAACTATCCATGCTTTTGGCCATGCCGTCCCTGAAGCACGTCACATCAAATCCTACATATCTACCAAATATAGCCGGAAATTCAAATTGCTCTCCAACGTCTCTTTGATTTCGGGGTCTATAAATATGGGATTCCTCTTGAGAAAAAAAAAAAGGGAAATTATCAAGAAGCTCATACTATAGCCAAATTTCCGCACGAAGAACACAACCTTGAAGATTAATTTTTCTAAGTGTTCATCCCATAATTCTTAGCACATAAATCTTATCCTCTAGCTGTTAGGCTACTTAAATACTATGATAGATTTCAAATTTGGAACAAACAACAAATCTTACTCAAAACCCAAAGTTAGGTTAAGTTTGTTTAGCAAGATTTCAGACTAGGGTTTCTAGTTCTGATTTCTGGGATCGGTTGAGTGAGAGCTCTATAAATATATGTTGGTGTAATGTGTTGGACTAACACAATAATCTAAGTCCAGTTGGTTAAGTTGGTTAAGTTGGTGCCCCTTGTGATAGGGAAGAGTGGACGTAGGACTGGTTGTCTGAACCACTATAAATATTGTGTGCATTTACCTGATTGATTAACTGCTTTACACTATTGCACACAACTTGATTAAATCTGCATACATATTACGAAAGTTAGGATCACCTAGCACCAAACTATCGATCCGATCGATTGACTCCATAGTCATCGATTGAAAACAACCGAATCGATTAGTTATAAACCCGTTTTTTCGCGACGGTATAAACTAGCTTCCGCACAATCGTTAAACCGATAGATACCGAATCGATCGCCCTCGACGATCAATAAGTTGGATATCGACCCAAATCGATTCACTTGCACTCGATCGAGCAAACCGCAATCACACCGATCCAAGACGAAAAAGTTTTCAGAAGTCTATTCACCCCTCCCATCTAGACTTCTGCCCTCACGAAACCCGTTCGGGACCTACAATAATAATGTAGTAACACTTATACATAGATGTAGTAACACACAAAAAATTGACAAAAAAAGAAAAAATTATGTGTTCAGTAGGAATCGAACCTGCGACCAAATACATTAAGTGCAAATCTAAACCACTGAGCTACAACACATAATTAATAATGATATGCATCTATTAATATATATCCACCCTGTTCGCCAAACCCACAACCTGCCCGCCCCGCCTGATCCGGACCCGACCCGACCCGTGCGAGTCTGACTTGCGAATTTTAACTTAAATTACTTTAAGTATGGTGTATTGCACATATTCATAGTGTACAATATTTCACAAGAGAGTTTCTCATGTTTAAGCTATGTTAAAGTCAGCTACTTAGCTTCTACGATCTATGAGTTAAATTCTCCTTCAACTGAATAACAATAAAAACAAAAGTCTAATTGTAAACTCAGTTGTGTACATATCAATTGTCCTATATATTATTACACGAAATATATTCAAAACACTAAATTTTATCCTAACTTAACTCAATTCGATGCTATAGATTTTATATGAGTTTTACTCATCACTAGTACTATTATAAAATTAAGAGAAAATTTTGTATGGGATCATTTCATATAATATGTTCTATGCGGTGAAAAAAAAGAGAGATCTTTCAAAATAAAAGACATATGTTGAGGTAAAGAAAAAATCAAAACGGTATTTATGAGGATCAACAATATAAATATCATTTTTAACCAAAAAAATAAATAAAAAATCTTATATGTACCAAGTGTACAGTGCAATTCAAGTGTATTTTGATAAATTGCAACTTGTTTGCCTGAAACGTTCACCTTATTTACATTGAAACATTCAATTTGTTATATTCAATGTTTCAATGTAAATAAGTTGAACGTTTCCGGCAAACATTTTACCAAAATGCACGTGAATTGCGTGGTGCACTTAGTATACAGGAGACCTAGTTCAAAAAAAATATTTTTTTTACTCGTGTAGTAGAATTTTTTTTCCATTGCACAAGACAAAATAAATGAGACAATCTAATACTACTATAATTTTTAAAAGATAAAAATATCATAGGATCCGACGTGGTAGCGGGGACTTTGGAAGTAAAAACTATTGATTATGGTGAACAAATAGTTGACTAATGACCTTATGAGGTGGAGTGGACTATAAAAATGCATGAGTACAAGGATAAGCCTCAAATCCTATTCAATATAAATTATATTGATAACTAACTTTTTAGATTATTAATCAATCTTTGTCAAGATTCATCATAAATTTTAAAGATTTTGAAATAATGTGTAAGAGTTTGAATATCCCATTCCCATGTATTCTCAAATGTGATGATGTGATTTCTCTATTAATATATATATATATATATATATATATATATATATATATATATATATATCACATCACGTAAAAGTGTTACTCCTATTATTAATGAAAGAATGAAGTACTAATTATACATAAACACAAACTTCTATCTTTATCAAGATTCAACATATCCGCACAGCAGCCTAGGACATCATGTAAAGTTTGACTAATTAAAAATGTAGTAGTTATTATATATTATAAACGAAATATTTTTTTGGATTGATTACATTTTGCTATAATTTGAAGTTTGATTCGACAAAAAGCTCAATCTCTGTAAAATGGGACTTGAAATACCATGGTTGTCCTTACTAATTGGAACCATTATTAATATCTTTCTTTATTTTACTTTTTTTATGTATATTTACTTATTATTTATTCTCTAATTTATATTATTTGATATTTTAGAATATCATTTTAATTTGTAATTATTCGACGTTTTAAATATTTTTCATTTTGCATTAATTTTTTTCCCTCCATGTTTTAATTTCTATTTCAATCCCGAAAATTTTAGAATTTTAAATTTATCAAAAATGCTATTATATTAGTTTTAAAAAATTAATATTATAACTTCTCATAGTAAAAGATGTACAGTAGAACAATAAAAATGTATACTCACCTAATAAATGCATACTCGAATAATAAAATGTACACTCGAAAATATGTATATTCGAACAACTAAATGTGCACTCACTCAATAAAATGTACACTCGAACAATAAATGTAGACTGACTCAATATATATAGACCCAAATACAGTAAAAACTCCATACAGTTTGTCAGGACCGGGAAAAAATATTACTATAGGGAGGTTATTCTTAAATAGAGTTTTACATAAAAAAATAATAATATATATTTTTTAAAAATAATACATTCAATATAATACATATTATACTACATGTATGTAAATTTATTAGCAAATTCGAAAATAATCAGAGGATGATAGTACGGAAATACAAAAAGTTTCATGTCAAGAAGCTTTAAGCATGCTTTGATAAGTTGAAATTATTTTGGCTTCAACAAGAAGGTGTCTATGCGGACGAGTTATTACGTACACACAAGTTGAATGATGTAGTAACAAACCATAAAATTAAGATGTCGTCACAATTAATTATAGATAAATATTTTAGGTCATCTTAATTGTAATGATATAAAAAATTTATATATAATATAATTTATTCTTATATGGAGACATAAATCCTTAAGATGAGATTGGAAAAAAAAATGTTTTATTACAATGTGGAGTTTATTCCTAAATATAACTGGTCCCGAGTTGAGACCGTGATTTTTTTATTACTATAGAGAGTTTATTCCTATATAGAGTATTCTTATAGGGGGTTTTTAATGTAATAAAATGTACACTCCTATAAACATTAGTGTTGGTCCCGATACAAACGAGTCTCACACGTGTATGGGGGGGGAATACACGTGTTCAGTGATTTTTTAAAACTTTTCTTTCACTGAGATCATAGGGGTCAGGTTGTCCTGAGAATTTTGCCATGAGAAGCACGAATCGCATACGAGTCAAAAGTCTCATCGAGACGGTGATCCCGAGTAGCTTTCAAAGATTTTCAGATTAGCCCAACCGATCCTCGAAGTTTATCGAGATCCCGAGAAGCTTGGATCGATAATTATCTTATTGAATACTCAAAGAGAGTTAGTTCGATTTGGTAACTATCTGTTCTAGCTAATCAAGAGTGCGGAATGGTTGGCCCTAAGTTTATACTCGTTTTAGCTTGCTGAAAATCTCTTCCTTAGTAAAATAGTGATTAAGGCTGTGAATCAGTTAATGCACATTCAGTGGATTGATTCCAACCGAAAGTATCGATGAAATATGCTTTCAAAGGAAAAACATGCAATGTATATATATAAAGATGTAAAGCAAACAACACAACAATTATAGTGGTTCAGAGACTCAAGCTCCTACGTCCACTCTCTCTGATCTTCAGAGAAATTCCTTAACCACTTCCTAAAGCTTTCAGGCTAACTCACTGTGTTGGGATATTTTAGTTTTGATGAATTATGCCAAAACATTATCAACTTGTGTTATTCAAGCTAACTTACAGATAACAAGTTGAGGGGGAACGAAAGAACAAGTTGAGGGGGAACTCACTTAAATCGCATTTAAGATGATCGAGATCGACGAGGTCATAGATGAGACCGACGAGATCGATGAGTTCGGAGTTAAATCGATGAGTCAGGCAAAATCGTAATAAGAAAAGCTAAGCTAGCTGATCAGAAGAAGGAGAGTTACCTGATCAGATGGACCTGAGATCAGAAGATCAGATGACCAGATAACCTGATCAGATGACCAGAAAAGATGAGCTGATCAGATGACCAGATAACCTGATCAGATGACCAGATCAGAAGAGGAGGTTGCTGATCAGAAGAGGAGCAGATGAGACTAATCAAGATCAGACGTGATCGAGATCAGATAAGATAACCTGATGCAACTAACCTGATATGGTAACCTGATGTACTAATCTGATGCAGATAAACTGATATGTCGACTGATCTTATATCGACCGATCAAAAAGTGAGCCGATCGATCAAAGGAGAATAAATCAGAAGAGAAATCATCAGAAAACAAGTCATCTGAAGTCATGTTCATCGAGAATCGTAACACTCATCGATGATCGATAGCTCGAGTGAAAGTGACCAAGGTCGATGTCTCAAGTCGAAGATTTGAACTCCGGTTACTCGAAGTGTCAAGATACCGATCGATAAGGTCCGCCAAGAGAAGTTTGTCAATTAAGAATCCCCGAGTAGAAGTATCCCGAGACTCGAGAGAACCTCAAGACTCGTAAGATCCTCAAGATTATAATCTGTTAGATTCAACCGACGTGACCAATGAGAGGAAGACAACCAACCAAAAACTCGCAAAAAGTTTTTAGAATAGTATGGATTTGAATGTGACTCCATCCAACGGTAACATTCAAATCCACACTATAAATACAAGTTCTTCCATCAAATTAAGGAGTGGAAAAATGTGTGATCCATCAAGCTACAGAGCCAAATCATCTAGCACTTCCACCATAGAACACTGAGCAAGAAATACACGCATATATTCAAAAGTGTTCTACCCTAGATCTAAGCACAAATGCCATATCCTAAGCTTAGAGAGATTTTCCCATCCTTAGCATTGAGGCTAAACAAATGTAAGAGAAAATCTCACCCTAGTTGGACACCAAACAATCTTATACCCAAACCCAAAGTTAGGTTGAGTTTGTTAAGCAAGGATTGTAAGTTAGTTGGACTAGCTTACTTTCTGGGTACGAGTGAGAACTCGTTAAACATCTAAGCAATCCCGAAAGGGAGGGTAGGCAATCCCGTGAGGGAGATAAGTCCCGTGAGAGTGAGAACTCATTAAACATCTATTGTATCGTGTTGGACTAACACGTAAAACTAAGTCCAGTTGGTTAAGTTGGTGCCCCTGCTGATAGGGAAGAGTGGACGTAGGACTGGTTGTCCGAACCACTATAAAATCGTGTGTTCTTTACTGCTTTATGTTCTTACTTGCCATATGCATTCGATTATAAGCAAAACACATAGATTTAAAAGCAAAAATTGGAACCACCATTCCCTCACCCCTGTTTTATATGCATTACATGATATTTAACGCACTCATGGGTTTTCAAACGGGACCAACACACTGTAGCTTACTCACTTTTCTACTTTGAGTTTTCTGGCTGACTCACTGCAGCTTACTAACTCAACACACACAAGTTTTCAGACTACCACAAGTAGCTTACTAACTTCTTCTCTAGAGTTTTCTGGCTGACTAACCTGCAGCTTACTCATTCTTTACAACTCTGACTCACCAACAAAACACACACTCAAACTACCTTATCAAAGGGTTTGGGTTTGGATTGGTTTCCAACTAGGGTGAGATATCCTTTACAATAAGAACAAAAGCAAAGGCTAGGATATCTCTACTAAGCTTTGGATATTTCTATCAATCTAGGCTTAGTGAATGAGCTCTCTTCAATGTGAAACACTTGGGAAATTCTAGGGTTTTTGAGTGCTTCAATTTGCAAGAATACGAATGAGCTCTTGAGTTGCTTGAAATTTCTCGTAACCTTTCAATGTAGAAGGTCACTGGTATTTATAGGCAACTTCTCCAAAGGTTACTCTTGAAAAACTATCAGTTGGAAGAGATAACATCAAGGGTTTCCTCTTCTGGTTATTGATGAACGACTATTTTAGGGTTTGAACACTCCCTTGCATGTTTTAGGAAATATGCAGCCATGTAGCCAATCACCAATATCTTTGAACTGGAAGATATCAGACCTGACATTCCTCAGTGAGATGTCGCTTTCAGTGTCAGTAAAGTACAGTGTTGTTGCCTCCTCATTGGTTGAAATCTTTGTTTGAGCAGAGACAAACAAACGGCTCTTTGCCCTTGATCTGATATGTTCCTTAATGTCCACAAATGTCTAACATTCTGTTTGTTTGTACTATGAATGAACATAACACTATTTCATAAAATAGCTTGTTCAGGATCCTTTTGATCAGTACAAAAACAGTCTTCAGGATCTTCGGATCTTTAGGATTCTTCCGATTCTTCAGAGTCTTCAGGATCTTCTGATTTGGTTCATCTGATCAGTTCTTCTGATATGTATTTCTGATCAGGTCTTCTGGGTTTTCAGTAACTAAAATCCTGATCTATATCTGCTGACTATACATGGTGCAGATAATCCTGATCCCTAGCATCTATTGATACCTGATCCTGATTCTATTCTATCAAGATGTCCTGATACATGTCATACTCAGGGGTTTTGGGATCTAATCAAAATCTTTATTAAATTCATCTCCCAACAATTAGTTTATCATAGAAACTAGACATTTGAAATAATAAAAGAAAAGAAGAGCCAACATTGGGCTTTGATGAATTCAAACATGATCCAAAATTTTCTAGTCTCTTGAGCTTCTTCTCCATTAGAATCTGAACTTATTATTTCATCCCCGTATCACCATACTAGGTCTATCAATTACTGCAACCACCATCAACCAACGCCGCGCACAGACCTGTCACCACCACCCACCGCCTCCGTCGCCGCCTAGTCATCACCGTCGCCAGACCATTAGATTTATCAGCAGCAACTTCGCACTGATTTCTATTGATTATGTATAATTAGAAAAAAAAATATTTAAATGTACCCCCAAATTTTAAATCTTAGATCCACTATTGTGTGGGTTGGACTATCAAATTTTATAAATTAATATTAATAGTGTTTAATATTATAATTTAATTTATAAATGTAATAGTATTAGTTAATAATTGTAGAATCATTAATTTGTAAGTGTAGTAATATGAATTTCATACTATAGACAAGTTTCACAAAAGAATCACCTTTGATTTATTTATTTAAGTTAACCGGTGGGTTTGATCGAAATCGAAGAGTGGGTTGTGACCAGGTTCAAGATTGGACCATCATGGCGTCAGTACATACACGAAGAAAAAGACCAAATACCAAATCAATAATTTAAAGTCACCCAATTAAAAACAATAAATATATGTTTAATGTATAGTATTCATCCTTATAGGTAAGTAAAAGATAAATTCTGCCTAAGGTGAACCTTAAAAGTAACGTATTGGATGTGTACTTAATACTACATTAATGTGGTATCACCCAATGTCTATATATCATTAATCAATTACTATGTTTTTTTAAATGGAAAAGATGAAATTCATTAATTGAGTATAAGGGGTACTCAAATCTCGACAAAACAAACAAGACTCTTAAAAAATCAAATTACAGTTTCAGAGATAAACTTTCTAAAAGTTGACAATCCCAAATGTTGAAAGGCACCGAGAACGAAATCAGATAGTGAGCTCGAATCCACTTTCAAGCGCAAAACTTCACGCCATCAATTAGCTCGTCTAAGGTGTACCTACTTTCCTTGAATATCAACTCATTTCTAGCTTTCCACAACTTTCAGATAGTGCTTTGCCAAAAAAGTCCCAAGACCTTCTTTTTCACCGGATTTTGTTCCAAGTCTCGGAACTCTAAAAAGTGATCGATAGCACGTGTAGAATATAGAACCGATTTCCCGATCCACTGCAAGATTGCACTCCAAATCATGATAGCCGGCGAACAAGTAAAGCGAAGGTGGTTTGAAGACTCCACAGTACTCAAGCAAAATGAACACGTACCCGAATCACCACCTAGAAACTGTAGGTCCCGAACGAGTTTTAGTGAGGCAGAAATCTAGAGGGGAGGGGTAAATAGACTTCTGAAACTTTTTCGTGGGATCAGGTGTGTAAAAGCAAGTTGTCTGATCAGAGTGCGTGTGAATATGTTTCGACTGATATCCAACTTACTGATCGCCTGAGGGCAGATCAGTTCGGTGTCTATCAGTTTAACTGACGTGCGGAAGCTAAGTTTTACCCGTGTGAAAAACCAGTCTGTAAAATCAGAATTCTAAGTTATTTGTTTTGAATCAGATGACAAAGTGTCAAACTGATCAGATCAGTTGCTTGGTGCAAATCTGATCCAGACTCAGAACATGCATGTAATACTGAAACAAGTAGTGTGCACGATGTGTAAAGCAGGTAAATCAGATAATGCATACTAGATTTTTATAGTGGTTCAGACAACTTGTCCTACGTCCATTCTTCCCTATCAGCAGGGGCACCAACTTAACCAACTGGACTTAGTTTAATGTGTTAGTCCAACACAGTACAACAGATGTTTCAAGAGTTCTCACTCAACCAATCCCAGAAATTAGAACTAGAAACCCTAGTCTGAAATCTTGCTAAACAAACTTAACCTAACTTTTGGTTTGGGTATAAGATTTGTTGTGTTCCAACTGGAAATCTATCATAGTGTTTGGGTAGCCTAAAGCTAAAGGATAAGTTTATGTGCTAAGAACTATGCGATGAACACTTAGAAAATATTCTTGATTTTGTATTCTTCTTGCGGAAATTGCGGATAGCTTGAGCTTGATGATAATTTCCGTAACCTTACTATGAAGGTTTGATCCCATATATATGGGCACAAAATCGAATTAGCCGTTCGAGAGCAATTTGAATTTCGATCTATTTAAGGTAGGATTGCAGGATGGATGTGACGTGCACAGGGACGGCATGGCCAAAAGCATGCAAGTTTGTCCTTTATAGCCGTTTGACTGTGATCCGCCGAATCCCGCTCTGTCAGCTCTGTACATACGTGTCCTGCTCTCATTGGTTATCAAGTATATTTGTTCAGTGTTTGCTTTACCAACTAAGGTTGACATTTTTCTTGTCAGATTAACTTCGTATGTCTTGGTGAATCTTCAGTTGTCACCTGGTGTGAGCTGACCTGATCAGATAATACTGATCAGTCTACCTGATTGAGTCTTCTGATGCAAGTTATCTTATTACAACTTAGCAGACTCTCCTTCATTCTTCTGATGTAGGTCTTCTGGTCTTCTGGTCTTGTTCTTCTGGTAGTCATCTGATCTTCAGGTCTTCTGATTCTTCAGCTTCATGTCTTCACCTGATTATCTGACTATCTGACTTGTCTGATCTTCTGATCTTCTGACTTGTCTGATCTTCTGATCTTCTTCAAGACTTAACCTATACATATTGAGTTTCCCCTCAATATGTGATCTATCTATTACATCAACTGTCTATACATCTCAGCTGGTCATCCTATTCTGATTCTAAGTCACCAGTCAGCTAACAGGTCTGACTGGTCCTATTAAAATCTGTTTTGGATCTTCCATCAAAACCACAAATTTCCCAACAGAAACAATCCACGTTTCGAAAGGTTCTCTTTAGATGGGACCCTCCTCCGAATAGCTTTTCACGAGAATGCGCCAACTTTCGATGGAACCACCTTCCACCATAATTTCTTCTACGAGAACACGCCACCATCGTCGCCAAGATTTTCATTGGAGAGAAGCTTGTACATATCTTTGGTTGAAAACTTGCCACCATGCTTTCCCAACCATGACCAAGAGTCCTCCACCATATTATTAATCTTTTACCTTCAGATACATTTTCATAAATACAGGAAATCAAGCATTTCGTTAACATTAAAGAACCTATCCCATACGAACAACCAAGACTCCCTCTCACTCGATAAAATATCTCCAACATATTCTTCATTTTGAGACGACAGACCAAACAACCTAGGAAACCTATCCCTTAACACAACTTTTCCATCAACCCAAGGACCAGATCAGAACTTGACTAGCGACCCACTTCCCAACACAAATATGAGATTATTTTAAAATAGATACCCTACTCTTCTGTTGGGATAACATATGCCAGGATCTATCGGGATGACCTCATAAACACAAATTTAAATTAACAATTATTACTAGCATGAATTTACCTAAGTAAATTCAAATAATAATCAATCCAACAAAACATGCAAATAATATTTCACGTAAAAGATCCTAGCATGCAGAATTTCTAGGAGTTTACGTAAATGTAACCGTTGGAGAGATGATCTGAGATCAAGTATCTGGATACCCACCAAAAGTCCTTCTCAAGTATTCCCAAGTCCTCGTCCAATTACCCCGGTGGGAGGTTCTCCGATGATCGATTTATAAAACAAAGGAAAATAAAAAATTGTTGCACCACCTTTGTGGATTTCTAATATTTCCAACACATGGAACACTAGTAGGGGATGAAAAATTCATCCCCTATTTATAAGTGAGGGAGGGTTCGAAAATTTAAGGGCAAATTAGGGCTAGGAAAGATCTTTTCTTGATCTCCAAGAAATCTTGAATATATCCAATATATTCTTCTTTCCAAGTGTATTTTTCCATAAAAATCTCACACCCTTATTTATCCTTAATTTTTGAAAATTACAAGAAGATTTGCAAGATTGGATCTTTCTTGAATTTATGAGATATTCTTGTATTCGAAGAATACATATATTTCTCCATAAAATCTTTCCAAGAAAATCTTCCCTTTCTTTTAAGCTATTTTCGAAAATTCCTATTAAAGAAACCAAGTGGGAGATTTCTTGAATTTATGGGATAATCTTGTATTCCAAGAATACATTATCTCCTCTCCATAAGATCTTTTCAAGAAAATCCTTCTCCCTCTTTTGTTTAATATTTTCGAAAAAATAAGGAAATATTATACAACGATAATTTATTTTATTTAAAGCACATTTTATTTATTGGACTTTGATTGGACTACTTGAGGGGCCTTTAGGAGAATTAAGATGGACCTTCCAATGGGCTTCTGAATTTCAATATTGAGCCACAATATAATTCAGTCCATTAATATTAATTAATGTCACTATATAATTAATATTTCACTATCCAACTTAACTCATATTACGGTAATATGGCTCCCGGTTATTATTTTCCGTGTTTAAGATTATTTAGTCCACTAATTAATTAAGCCACTGAAAATTTTTATATTAATTAATATCTTTATCCTTGGAGTAAGGACAGTCCAGCTTTATTATCCATACCGGAAAATTAATTCCATTTGCAAGATTTGGTATGATAAAGGTTCCGGGCCCACCAAGGGGACCAATCAAGCAAGACATTGCAAGCACACGATTCTCTGTATTAATTTAGCAATTGTCGTGCAATTAAATTATTGCCCAAGATATAGGGTATTGAAGTCGCAATGATTCTCTTCCCATTTATAAGTCAAAGCAATAACTACTAATCATACACAGTCCTTATTAAGTGACAGAGATTAAGAAATCAACAACCACTGAGGTCTAACTCTTCATCCTTTAAGTCAGTGCGAATGAGTTTATCCTCTCTGCAGGTCCACTTCAGCGCATCGAATGCACTAGTGTAATCTCTTGGTCAAGACAAGCCAATCTGAGCCTTACACATCAACTTCTACCAATAGATTGTTCAGATCTATCTAAGTTGTGAAACACACACTCGTTTACAAGGCAATGTTAACGTGATCTTCTGTGATCTGGTATCACCACGTTAATTACAATGTAACGCGTGCTATGAATGGTTTGCGATATATATATATAACATTCAATCATATTTAAAGCAACAGTGATAAACAATTTATTTCAGTAAATAAGTGTTTAATACATAGGTTATACAAAGTAAAAGCATTCTTTCCACATGTCTCTCGAATGTTAACTGAGGCAGACCCTTTGTGAATGGATCATCTAGGTTGTCTTCCGACGCGATCTTTGCCTCCTCTATATCCCCTCTCTTAACGATTTCTCGTATAAGATGGTATTTCCTTTCAATGTGTTTGTTGGCCTTGTGGGCTCTCGGTTCCCTTGAATTTGCAACTGCTCCGGCATTATCATAAAAAATTGTGATGGTGCTGGGCAAATTCGGAACAACGTCCAAGTCCACTAGGAAGTTCTTGAGCCACACCGCTTCTTTCGCTGCTTCACAAGCAGCTACATATTCGGCTTCCATGGTAGAATCGGTGATGCATTTCTGCTTAACGCTTCTCCATGATACAGCACCTCCCCCCAGACAAAACACACTACCCGAGGTAGATTTTCTGGAATCTAGGTCTGATTGGAAATCCGAGTCTGTGTATCCCACTGAAAATAAACCGTCTGACTGATAAACAAACATTTTATCTCGAGTTATTTTCAGATACTTCAGAATGTTCTTAACATCAGTCCAATGTTGATTTCCTGGATTACTTTGATATCTTGCTACCATGCCTACGACGTAGCAGATATCCGGTCTCGTACACAACATTGCATACATGAGGCTTCCTACTGCCGATGCATAAGGAATACCTCTCATGTCATCTATCTCCCTCTGTGTCTTAGGGCACATGTCCTTCGATAGATGGATTCCGTGCCTGAAAGGTACAAAACCCTTCTTGGAATCTTGCATGTTGAAACGCTTCAAAACGGTATATATGTATGAAGCTTGCGATAAGTCAATCATTCTTTTCTTTCGATCTCGAGTGATCTTGATCCCAAGAATATGACCGACTTCCCCTAAGTCCTTCAAATCAAACTATTTTGACAGTCATACCCTTACGTCTGACAAAAAATTTACATAATTTTGATGAGCAGAATATCGTCTATGTATAGTACTAGGAATACCAAGGCAGTTCCGTCACACTTCCTATAAACACAACTCTCGAAATCAATTTGATCAAACCCATAAGATTTGATTACATGATCAAAACATTGGTTCCAAGCCCAAGATGCTTGCTTCAGTCCATAAATGGACATCCTCAGCTTGCACACAAGGTGTTCTTGGCCTTTTTCGATGAAACCTTCGGGCTGTTGCATATAGATTTCCTCGTCAAGACTCCCGTTAAGGAAATCTGTCTTGACATTCATTTGCCAGATCTCAAAATCTAGATGCGCATCTATTGCCAAGAGAATACGGATGGACTTAATCATGGCTACAGGCGAAAAGGTTTCTTCATAATCGATACCCTCCTTCTGAGTGTATCCCTTTGCTACAAGCCTAGCTTTAAAGGTTTCTACCTTCCCATCCGGTCCTCTTTTCCTCTTGTAGACCCACTTGCATCTAATGGGTTTTACCCCACTGGGTGGTTCAACTAACTCCCACACCTGATTATGATCTATTGAGCCCATCTCGGCTTCCATCGCAGTTTGCCAGGATTCTGAATCCTTATCTTGGACCGTCTTCTTGGAGGACCAGGGGTCTGATTCACTATCCCCGAGGACCAAATCCAAAGATTCTCCTATCCCCATGAATCTCTCAGGTTGTCGGACAACCCTCCCACTACGACGAGGTTCCGATTGTGTCAGTGTGATGCTTGGTATATCAACCTGTACAGTTGGTATAGGAGTTTGCCCTCTTATTTCATTTAAGGTAATCTCACTTTTGGGCTTTCGATTGTTCATAAAGTCTTCTTCCAAAAATCTAAAGTGCGTACTTATTACCACCTTTTGATCTTCAGGACCATAGAACATGCACCCTTTCGTTCCCATGGGATATCCTATAAACAGCCTTAGTTTCGAACGTGCGTCCAACTTACCGGCTTCCTTGTCTAGCACGTATGCCAACACCCCCAAATCCTGAGGTGTCTCAGACTGGGCTTGCGCTCCACAACTCTTTAGGGGTTTTGGGAACCGATTTGGATGGCACCAAATTTAGAACGTAAGCCGCTGTTTCCAAGGCATGACCCCAAAACGACTTGGGTAGATCTGAATAACTCATCATGGATCTGACCATTTCTAAGATTGTTCTGTTTTTTCGTTCTGCAACCCCGTTTTGTTGAGGGGTTCCGGGTGCAGTCAACTGGGAAACAGTGCCCTCGTCTGACAGGTAGTTCAAAAACTCATCGATTAGGTATTCGCCTCCACGATCAGATCGTAGAAACTTGATACTCTTTTCCCTATGATTCTCCACTTCGGCTTTGAACTCCTTGAATTTATCAAAGGTTTCCGATTTGTGTTTCATGAGAAAAATGTACCCGAACCTTGAGTAATCATCGATGAAAGTCACAAAATACTCATAACCACCTCTAACTTTGGTTGATATTGGACCACACACGTCAGTGTGAACGATTTGCAACACTTCTGTGGCTCTATTCCCCTTGGCTCCAAATGCCCTCTTGGTCATCTTACCCTCTAAACATGATTCACAAGTTGGAAGTGGTTCTAACTGTAGGTCCGACAGCGAACCATCTTTCACCAGCCTTTGGATCCTATTTAGATTAATATGACCTAATCTTAGATGCCATATAAGTGTCTCGTTCACA
This sequence comes from Stenogyne calaminthoides, assembly GCA_037126765.1. Classification (NCBI taxonomy): domain Eukaryota; kingdom Viridiplantae; phylum Streptophyta; class Magnoliopsida; order Lamiales; family Lamiaceae; genus Stenogyne; species Stenogyne calaminthoides. The sequence continues at coordinate 15,248,211 of JBBCBC010000008.1, read as the reverse complement.
TTTTCTAAACGTTTTCTCTTATTACATGAAACAGTCGATGTGTTATAAGATGCATTTTGTGAGTGGTGTGCACAATTAATAATATAGAGATTGTTCCATAAAGTTCCATGACAGATAAACACATCGTTACGGTAAACAGTAACTTGCTTAGAAAAACAAACAGAATATCCATCATTAATTAGTTTAGAAACTGAAATAAGGTTTTTGCGAAAAACTGTAACGTAAAGAACATCTCTTAAAACTAAAATCTTGTCTTCAAAAGACAGGTGCACGTCTCCCACTACTTCAGCTGCTACTCTCGTAGCATCGCCCAGTGTGATGAGGATCTCACTTCCACTAAGTTGTCGGGTCAGTTTGAACCCCTGTAACGTGAAACAAACATGATCAGTGGATCCCGCATACGCCGCTAAACAAATTTCAACAACTAGTGCGTGAGAATTACCTTTCTTTCCATTCCGCTTTGGTTTGGAACAGGCAGACCTCCAATGTCCCTTTTCACTGTAGTTGAAGCACTTCCCCTTTGGATCCTTCTTGACACCCCCAACATCCCTCACCTTACTCTTGCCCTTGGCAACAGTTGAGTTCGACTACTTTTGGCCTTTGGCCTTCCTCTTTTTCTTACCCTCCTTTGGCCTAGAAGATGAAGATAGTCCACTTGCTGTCAAAGCTTGAGTTTGGTGTCCCATCAACGTCTCTGCCGAGACCAGAGCTTGCAACAAGTTAACTAGCGTGAACTTTTGATTATTCATCTGATAGTTCAACTGAAAGTGTTCAAAACGTTTAGGCAGAGAGTGAAGCACCAAATCGATCTAAGTCTCCAGATCATAATCTGCACCCAGAACCTCAAGTTTATTTCGATGAACCATCATCTTGAGGACATGATCCCTTACGGGCGTGCCCTCCACCATTTTCAGCGAAACCATTTCTCGCAAGGTGATCTGACAAGCCGTGCGGTTCTGATGTTGAAACATCTTCTTAAGATTTTCCATGATTTCCGAAGCAGTTGCAAATTCTTGGTGTTGGTGTTGCAACACATCCGACATAGATGCCAGTATGGTACACTTAGCCATATCATTGCAATGCTCCCAGTCATCATATTTTTTCTTTTCCGCCTTACTCGACTCGCCAGTTGGCTCATCAGGTTTTGGAGTATCAAGGATCCACTTGTGCTTTTGTGCAGTGAGGACAATCATCAATTTACGTTTCCAATCAACATAGTTTTCACCAGTTAATTGATGGTCTTTAAGTATAGAATACAGTGGATTAAAAGGTTGCGACATGCTGAACTGAAATAAATAATAATTTGTGTAAGCACAAAATTATCACTCAATTCGATCACATTGTTCATATCAAAATCTCAAAACAATATGAACATGCATCAGCCGACATCTCAAAACAGTTTAAATAGGTCACGTGGGGTGAACTGTCTATTTAAACACATTCAAGCAGGTTACAAACAAGAACAGTTACAAACCTTTAATTCAAAATTAATAGTCGGCTCCCCACTTGACCAATATAAAATTGACAGGGACTTCGGGGAAGTATATGCATATCAATTTTATACCTAAGTAATAACCATGATTAAATACAGAATTATTACTTCACTTTGTACGAGCCTCGTGGGGATCGTCGCCACTAATAATAATTCACAATAATCCTTTTGGGAATTTATTCATGTGAAAACTATCTTTTGGCCGTTCCGTGGGGGAAATTTCTCCAAAAGAATTCATAAATAAATAAATCATGGAGGTCAAATTTGATAAAATTTTATTATCCGGAATAAAATTTATCAATAAAACATACTTAGTAATTTTTGAAAGTGAGATTTTCTTTTAGACAATTCTAAAGCATTCAAACACATTTAACAAATAAAATTGCACGAATTTAAAACAAGCATCAAGACAAAATAAATCAAGTTGGGCACATATATCCAACTGTCATGGTTTAATTCCAAATCTTGATCTTGAGAAATCGTCTATTCTTTTTGCCTTCATCGTTCGTCTCGAAAAGGCTCTCATTGAATCCGCAACAATTCTTCAAAAAATGTCCTCCGTTTCAGGTTAAGACAACGTCCAGAAAACGAGTAGCTCACGACCCGGAACGCGAGTCACATGCGCCTAGGTGCACGCCCCGGTCTGGATCGGCCATCTCGCCCCGTCGCCTACGGCACATTCGCGCAGAGCATCGCGCGGAGCATCGCCCGGACGCGTCTGCGTCCGGGGTCCTTCGCCCCACGTCCGAAACAGCCAGCCCGCACGTCTGGCTCTTGCACGCCCAGCGTGCGCCGCGTACGGCTCCCGACACCAACAGCCCCGCGCTCATAGCGCGCGACCAGCTCGCCCCGTCCGCATCCCGCCTGGCGATGCGCGTGGTCGTTAGGCTTTTGGCCTAGCCTGCATGCTTCGTCTTGGCTCGCGTATGCCCGGGCACTTGGACGTCCATCTTTAACTCCCCGTCTCCGTCTTCGTTCACGATCCAGTTACAATTTATTTATGAAAAATAAATAAACCTAGATCTAGACTAGTCTATTACATTGAACAAATCAAATAAATTTTAATCTACTCGTGGATTTTCTCACGAGGCAAAACGAATTCGAACGAATCGAATTTTGAAACCACAATTTATTTGCATGTAAATAAGCACATTAAAATACCATGACAATTGGATACCTGCAAAACAGATCTAACAGTTCTACTATCCAATTTCAATTTTAATGAACAACAATTTAAATTACAGTTTAAAAGATCAGAGCCCAAACCAGGGCATTGATACCAGTTGTTGGGATAACATATGCTAGGATCTATCGGGATGACCTCATAAATACAAATTTAAATTAACAATTATTACTAGCATGAATTTACCTAAGTGAATTCAAATAATAATCAATCCAACAACAACATACAAATAATATTTCACGTAAAATATCCTAGCATGCGGAATTTCTAGGAGTTTACGTAAACGTACCCGTTGGAGAGACGATCTGAGATAGACATGATCAAGTATCTGGATACCCACCAAAAGTCATTCTCAAGTATTCCCAAGTCCTCGTCCAATTACCCCGGGGGAAAGTTCTCCGATGAACGATTTATAAAACAAAGGAAAATAAAATATTGTTGCACCACCTTTGTGGATTTCTAATATTTCCAACATATGGAACACTAGTTGGGGATGAAAAATTCATCCCCTATCTATAAGTGAGGGTGGGTTCGAAAATTTCAAGGCAAATTAGGGTTAGGAAAGATCTTTTCTTGATCTCCAAGAAATCTTGAATATATCCAATATATTCTTCTTTCCATGTGTATTTTTCCATAAAATCTCACACCCTTATTTAACCTTAATTTTCGAAAATTACAAGAAGATTTGCAAGATTGGATCTTTCTTGAATTTATGAGATATTATTGTATTCCAAGAATACATATATTTCTGCATAAAATCTTTCCAAGAAAATCAAGAAAATCTTTCTTCCCTTTCTTTTATGTTATTTTCGAAAATTCCTATTAAAGAAGCCAAGTGGGAGATTTCTTGAATTTATGGGATAATCTTGTATTCCAAGAATACATTATCTCCTCTCCATAAGATCTTTTCAAGAAAATCCTTCTCCCTCTTTTGTTTAATATTTTTGAAAAAATAAGGAAATATTATGCAACAATAATTTATTTTATTTTAAGCACCTTTTATTTATTGGACTTTGATTGTGTTACTTGAGGGGCCTTTAGGAGAATTAAGATGGACCTTCCAATGGGCTTCTGAATTCCAATATTGAGTCACAATATAATTCAGCCCATTAATATTAATTAATGTCACTATATAATTAATATTGCACTATCCAACTTAACTCATATTACGGTAATATGGTTCCCGGTTATTATTTTTCGTGTTTAAGATTATTTAGTCCATTAATTAATTAAGCCACTGAAAAGCTTTATATTAATTAATATCTTTATCCTTGGAGTAAGAACAACCCAACTTTATTATCCATACCGGAAAATTAATTCCACTTGCAAGATTTGGTATGATAAAGGTTCTGGGCCCACCAAGGGGACCAATCAAGCAAGACATTGCAAGCACACGATTCTCTGTATTAATTTAGCAACTGTCGTGCAATTAATATTATTGCCCAAGATATACGGTATCGAAGTCGCAATGATTCTCTTCTCATTTATAAGTCAAAGCAATAACTATTAATCACACACAGTCCTTATTAAGTGACAGAGATTAAGAAATCAACAACCACTGAGGTCTAACTCTTCATCCCTTAAGTCAGTGCGAATGAGTTTATCCTCTCTACAGGTCCGCTTCAGTGCATCGAATGCACTAGTGTAATATCTTGGTCAAGACAAGCTAATCTGAGCCTTACACATCAACTTCTACCAATAGATTGTTCAGATCTATCTAAGTTGTGAAACACGCATTCGTTTACAAGGCACTGTTAACGTGATCTTCTGTGATCTGGTATCACCACGTTAACTACAATGTAACGCGTGCTATGGACGGTTTGCGATAAATATATATAACATTCAATCATATTTAAAGCAACAGTGATAAATAATTTATTTCAGTAAATAAGTGTTTAATACATAGGTTATACAAAGTAAAAACATACTTTCAGAGTGACCAATTTTTTGACTCACTCACACCAGACGACTCCCTCATAAATGACTCATGCCTAGATTTCACTATACATACTTACAACGACCTCTCACCCAAGTCCCACCTCCAAAACCATCTACATAATAGAGCCAAATTAAATAACTTCACCTCCCTCACCCAAGACCCCCAATGGACTTACTCAGACAAACATACTATGTTATTGAGAATCATTTCTTTTTCAATGACAAGAGAACCATAAGCCTGTTAAAATGAAAAATAAAAAGTTACATGAGTAAAAGGGGAATCGAACTTAATTAGTTATACTGACTAATTTTGAATTTTTTCTAAAAATATTATTATGAGCGTAAAATTGTTATTTTAGTGGAAATTTAGATTTGTGATTCTTTGACAATAGGATTTCAAATAGAGTACTGATTAGCAGAAGGGTTAAAATACTTCATTACGTTTTTTTCATTTTCGAATATCCTAAATATATAGTTCAGTTTTTATGTAAAATAATGTTTATTACTTCATTTAGCTCATTAATTTATATATATGGACATATATTCTATTAATTAATATCCCCAAGCTATTTTTCTTACGGAGTAAAAGAACAGTACCCAAATATCAGCGTTTAAATAACAAATCATCCTATAATTTTGGCCCTAAATGAATTTCGTCTCATAATTTAATTATTTCGTCAATTTAGTCTTAATTTCTCTAATAATGTATAACTTACGTCCTAAATTCATTCAAATATACAAAACGACATTTCGAAGTCCGGAATTGGTGGTTTTATGCAAATTAAGGTGTTGATGTGACGTGCATGTATTAATATACGAGTTATAATTTAATTTATAAAAATGATTTAAATGACAAGTGATAGACAAATTAGTTGCATCACAGGAAAATCCAAATTTTACCTGACAGGCTCGTCTCATTTGACGTAAAACAACATCGTTTTGTTTTTTCCGGCGAATATGGAACATAAATTGTACATTTGTTAGAAAATTAGAACTAAATCGACGAAAAAATTATGTTATGAAACATAATTTATTTAAGGCTAAAATTATAAGACGATTTGTGATTTAGACTCCTGAACGTCATAATCATACCTTACCAACAAAAATTTAGAAATCAAAATAGCTACTACTTTATTCTGTTAACCAGAAACTACTCGTGTCATGGCATATATATGTTATGAGTAGATCTCCTAAGTACCAGGTGCATCGTGCACTCTATATTGTATTTTAAAATTTTGTAATTTATTGCATTGAAATTTGTAATTTGTTACATTAAAATGTGCAATTTATGTTAGTAAAACAAAGTTATATATATCAATGTAAAAAATTATAAATTTTAATACAATAAATTGTAAATTTCTAAAATATTTTATAAAATGTATGATACACATAATGCATAAAAGACCGAGTCGTGTGTTTTTTTCTTGATAACTTTTGTTATCATTTATCTTATTCAAACTTCATGTGGTACATATTTATATACATGGCTATGCCTTTGTGAATTCAATTTAGATAATACTTTTAATTTAATATAATATCTTTCAGTATATATATACAAAGTACGTGTGTCGGTTTATTTGGACACATGTTTTAAGAAAAAGAAGGTAAAATAGATAACATAAGTAAATAAAGTAGATAAAGTAAGAGTATCGTTGGGATAATTTGAGGTCTATTATGAATAAAGTGATTGTTTGTGAATAAAATTGAGTGACAATTTGAGTAATTAAGTGATGGGTTGAAGGAATTTGAGTAATTAAGTGATGGGTTGAAGGGTGAATATAAAGTGATGGTTTCTATAAAAGAAATGAGCACACTTTTGGTGGATAGATAAATAATGCAAATGAGTACACTTTTAGCGGACGGAGGTAGTACATTTTAATGAGTAACACTCATGTGAACCAAGTGTATACCATAAACTCTAATTCAATATGATCCATTTTGAGTAGGTTGACCCGAATATTCACTCTCCCGACACTCTCATGCTCACGTTTTCGTTCTCATTCTCGCTCTCGGTGTCGCTCATTTCTCACACTTTTAGCCTTGCTCGTGCTCTCGCAACACTCTTCCTCAGTGTATGATTATTTTGAAATTTGTGAAGCTTTATGAACGATTTTTGACTTAACGGTGATAGTTTTTTTTTGCTTTTTTTTTTTGGCTTAACAGTGATAGTTCTTTTGTTTAACAATGATAATTTTTTGGCTTAACAGTGATATTGATAGTTTTTTGAATTAACGGTGATAATTTTTTTGCTTAACAATTATAGTTTTTTGTGCCTATGGTGGTAATTTTCTTGCCTTAACAGTGATATCTTGTTAGCTTAACAATGAATATTTTCTAATGTATGTGTCAGGATTGACCCGAATTCACACCATGAACCAAGTTTATAGATTTTTTTTTTTCATTTTAATCTACAAAACATTATAGTTTAACATTTAGCTACAAGATCCAGAGGCCCATTACAATCTACTACAATGAACAATAAATGAACCCTAAAACATTACTCTTAACTACAAACTTTCAAATAAAGTACCAATAATACCCTTCATTTGATTTTATAAATACATTTAACATTAATAATAATAAACACTCCCCATCCAACCCATATTTTCAGAAAACATACCGGTGTTGTACATGAGGGTGTTGAGCACATTGGATCACACACACTCATGTGTGTGTGTGTGCGCAGGTGTGATCTAATGATGGGGAAGTACAACGCCTGATATGTTTTCATATTTTCATTATATCTAAAAAAATTGCACTACATTCCCCACCCACTCTCTCTCTCTCTATCTTTGTTTTTATCTCTCTCTACAACCGATTTTAAAAAACGGATGAGAAATTTTTAGATCTAAAATTTTATTTTATTTTTTTAACATAAAATATATAAAGGTGTACATTTCATTATCGGAGTACAATTGTAAGCCAATGTATCCCCCTCCCTCCACCACTGAGCCCACGAGCAAGGAGTATTAAGAAAAAAAATGACAAAATCTTGTCTGAAGACCGTTTCACGGTGAGATGAAATTTACAAACTAACATAAATTAATACTCATCATTTTTTAAAGTATTAAAGTTGTAATTTCCAATTTATGCTCTGTTAGACGGTCTCATGCAAGGCATGCCATATAGAGAAAAAAAAACTATAAACAAATTAATTTCACACCTCTTTACAAGTTCAAACTTTTAGATGAGATAAAATTATTTCTTAATATCAAAGTCAAAAGCTCATGCGTGCCCACATCTTGGATTCGAATCCAGCTGAAAACACACTAATACAGATTTGGGCTTGGAGAGCTGTTAAAAATGACCTTGGAGAGCGGTTATAACAGCTCTCCAAGTAACAAATAACTGTCCAGACAAAAGTGGAGCTTAGACGGTTAAAAAAAACCGTCCAAAATATATGCTTAGGCAATGGTTATGAATCATTGCGGCAACATATATATATATGCTCTCCAAGATGCAACATAGAAAACGGTTAAAAACCGCCGTCTAAGCATATATGTTTTAAGCCCCACCAAGCCTCCCAATTAATTGAGGCAATTACTCGCTCCCATGAGGGACCGAACACGGTACCTTGGGTTCCTGAGCGGGGATCAATTTCGCTCGGGCACTTGCTTTCTTGCGTTTACTTAATGAAATTAATTCTATATGTTCTAAAAATCGATTTTTCTTACAATTTTTTTTTAAATTCTTTATTTCAATTATCTTATTTATTAATTCAATCACATTTTTATTTAATAATTTTTTTTATATAAATTAAAATTAAAATTAAATTAAATTAAAATTATATTTTTTACTTTACCTTTCATTTTAAACTTGTAATATTTTTCCTTCTAAACAATTAATACTTTTCTATCAAAATAAATAATATTTTTCTTTAAACAAGTAATAATTTTTCATCTAAACAAAGTAATACTTTTCTTTAAACAAGTTATACCTTTCTATCTAAACAAGTAATACTTTTCTATTTAAACAAGTAATACTTTTCTATTTAAACAAGTAATACTTTTCTATCTAAACAAGTAATACTTTTCTATTTAAACAAGCAATACTTTTCTATCTAAATAAGTAATATTTTTCTTTAAACAAGTAATACTTTTTCATTTAAACAAGTAATATTTTTCTTTAAACAAGTTATATATACCTTTCTATCTAAACAAGTAATACTTTTCTATTTAAACAAGTAATACTTTTCTATTTAAACAAGTAATAGTACTTTTCTATCTAAATAAGTCATACTTAGACAAAATTGAATTAATTTATAAGAATATTAAATATTATAGGTATTAATTTATAAGAATTAATAGTGATACAAGTTCGTAAGTGTAATAATATGAATTTAATATTATGAACAAGTTTTACATAAGAGTTTGTGTTAATCTCATTATATAAGACGAATATTAAAAAGAAATAACACGAGAATTTAAAGAATAAAATATTTGAACTGTACCTAAAAATAATTTACAAAAACAAAAAAATAAAACAAAAAATACAAGCTTTACAAAAAAAAAATTATATATTAATTCACTTGGAGAGCAGTTATGAACCGCTCTCCAAGCTTTACCTTGGACAGCAATTCAAAACCGCTCTCTAATTACCCTTGCACAGCGGTTATGAACCGTTGTCTAAGCTTTTATCTTGGACAACGGTTTTTTAACATCTTCTTTTTTTTTTTTTTAATAGAACCGCTCTCAAAGGGACCACTTGGAGAGCTATTCAAAAAAAAGTTGTCCAAGTGGAGCTCTCCAAGCTCTAATGTGTAGTAGTGACAATTCCACTCATTAGATTATTCACTCGTTAGATTTCTTTTCTTCTGGGTTCACTCGTTGAGCTTCCTCGGTCCATATTCTCTAATGAATAGAGTTGAGAATATAATCCACGAGTGAGAACAAATGTTAAAAAAATAATATGAAAAAATTAATTTTACATTACCCTACAAATTCAAAAACTTTTAGATGTGATGGACTTTTTTTAATAGCTAACATATCAAATTAGGCATTTTTATTATTCCATTTTGTATTCTATTATTTGATTGCATGAAACGTGTACTATTAAAAAAAATCAATAGTATGTATATATTACGTGATAATAGTTAAAAGGAGAGACTAATGATGAATGAATGAAATTAAAGCAGAACATTGGAATCAATTATGTTGGAGGAAATGCATGGAATCAACTCTTTTGTTTCTTGAACTGAATCTTCTTTTGAAAGTCCTTTAATTACTTTATTTGTCAAAATTGAAAACTTGTGTTAAAATTACCCAAACAACTAAAGGGTAATTATTTATTTCTGATTATTACTTCGTATTATTCTCCAAAATTCTTAATACTCTAGAGCATTAACGAGATAAATTAACCACACATCTTCAGCAATTTATTCATGATAGAAATGTAGATTTTTTTTTTTTTTTTTGCGTCGATTTGAAATGTAGAATTCTTTTTTGTTGATTGGTTAATAATCTGTGTATAATTCAAAATAAAAATCCTTGACTCCTTTTATAGATTAGTAAAAATTCATCACTCTTAATTCATAACTCACTTCATAATTTATTATGTCATCTCGTAGAAATACGTAATATGTCAATTTTTCTGTTTTTTTTACAATATATTTGAATTTAATAATTTATATTATTCAGTAAATTTCTATAGCAAAATTGTGGTCGTGCCGGAGTGGTTATCGGGCATGACTAGAAATCACGTGGGCTTTGCCCGCGCAGGTTCGAATTCTGCCGACCACGAAATAATGAAATGATTTTTAAATAATCTTTTTAATCCATTAACGTTGCACTGTTATTTAAGTCGTTAGAGATTATATAGTATATTTTTTATAAAAGCTGTACATTTTTTAAAAATGTTATTTTATGTTCAACTAAACATAGAAAAATCATTATATGACAAAAAACGATAGTGAATAATTGGACATTGATGCTTTTATTATATATGTTTTTCATAAAGGCTTTACATTTTTTAAAATTGTAATTTTATGTTCAGCTAAATATAGAAAAATGAGGGACACTTGCATAAGACGGTTTCACTGTGAGACGGAACATAAATTGAGCATTGATGCTTTAACACTTTGTGAGGAGTGAGTGTAATTTGTGCTAAATTGTACCCCATCTCATATGAGTTTTTGTCTACAAAAATTATTATATGACAAAGATATTAACAATAGTGAATAATTAAATAGTTTTTTTAATTCGTTAACGTTACACTGTTATTTAAGCACCAAAAAAACAAAAAAAGTGTAACTTTATGTTCAGCTAACATAGAAAAAACATTATATGATGAAAATATTAACGATAGTGAATAAATATTTTCGTGTGAAACAAATTCACAATATCTTTTTGCGAAATAAATTCACATGCAAATATAGTTGATGAGAATTTTTTGTCAAAACTCAAATTTGCACATAGATTGCGCCATCACCATAGGACTTGAGCATAGCTTTTTTTTTTCTTTTTTTGAGGAGCTCATAAATCAGAAATTAATCAACAATATGATCTAGAGCTAGGAACGTAATGTGTCCAGGAATATCTTCACCCACCCAAGCTTGAGGAAGGGGAGACTTGGTAGCCATCTTGGCTAGGTGATGTGCCGTCATGTTGTCGGCTCGGGGGCAGTGCCAAACACCTTTCAGTGAGGCGTTCGTGATAAGAGACCTTGCCCTGTTGATGAAGTTTTCTTCGTAGCCTTTATAATTCTCTGTCGAGCGTATAGCATGGATTGCATCGATGGAGTCTGAGAGGATACTAAGGGTGCCGGGAGCTTTTTCAAGGCAAAAAGTAAGTCCCGGGGGGTTGATCCTATGGAATCCCGCGGCCCATAGAGTTCCATTTGGTTCAAAAACAGCAAAATCAACCGCAAATTTAAGTTCTTCAGCTTTGTAAGCAGCATCAACTTTCAGAGTGAAGGTGTTGTCATCTCTTTCAGTTTGTCGTAGTAGGAAGTTGTGCATAGGAGTTTTGTGAGTCAGGTTTTTCCTAGCTTCTTGGAATTGGAAGAGAAAGGAGTCTGTCCAGTCCGCCATTGTTTTTCCTTTTTTGTTTGAGCGTTGACGGTGTCCATCTTTTTTGTGGGTGAGATCACATCGTTCTTTCCAAACCCCCCACATTTTCATGCTCAACTTCTTGAGCTCATTTTTCTTCAGTATTTTGATAAAGTGTAGGAATAGGCTTTCGGGCGATGAGAAACGAGCTTTTTTAATAATGTTCCACCAATTTGTTTGTTTCCACACTTCTTTGATACCCTGACAAAAGAATAAAGCGTGATTAGTGTCAGCCCAGTGATAACCACAAAGAACGCACCTGGGAAAGCAAGGAACATGATGTATCGCAATATTAGCCTCTGTGGCGATTGCTTCATTGGCCGTTTTCCAAAGGAAAATTTTCACTTTGGGGGGGAGATTGAGGTTCCAGATTTTCTCCCAGTGGATAGGAGGCTTGCTGGTGGAATTTGAATCCTCACAAACCGGCTTGCTATAATAAGGTTGGTTGTTCCAATAGGCAGATTTGACCGTGTAGATGCCTTTCTTTTCAAAAGACCAGAAACTAGAATCACATGTCCCGTTATGATCGATGGGTATTCGTCTAATCGCATCCGATTCATACTTGAGAAAGATGTTATTGATTTTAGGCAAGTTCCAAACTTTGTCCTGGGTGATAAGTTCATCGACTCTGACGTTGCTGTCAAAGGTGGAGTAGGACGTGATTTTACCCGAGCTCAAGTCAGGGATCCAACGGTCTTTTCTTGCCTGAATGTTTCTGCCATTGGTGATTTTCCAGAGTAGACCTTTCGAGATAACCTGTTTGCTCCAGAGAATCGAGCGCCAGATATAGAATGGGTTAGAGCCAATGGTGGCCTCCATGATATCAGTGTGTTTGAAGTATCTTGCCTTAAAGATTTGGCAACCATAGAATCAGGGTATTGTATGAATCTCCAGATTTGTTTGGCCAAGAGAGCTTTATTGAAAGTGATCAAGTCTCTGAAGCCCATGCCCCCGTCCTTCTTCGGTCTCGTGAGGGTTTTCAATCTTTCCAGTGGATCTTTTTGTCATTAGAGTTGGCTCCCCACCAAAATCTGGCACAAGACGTCTCAATTTCCCCGCATATGGAAGTAGGGATTCTGGGGGGATAGGACTTGAGCATAGCAATGTCAAAGTAGATGAGCTTATCACTCCAACCAAGACTTGGGATATGCCTAAAATCAAGGCTCTTTTCCTCAAATATGAAACGGATGCTATTGCTCGAATCCCATGATAGGAACTGTACCGGTGACTCCCGCTTCTGAATTTTTTATAAAAAGGGCAACTACACGGTTAAATCGGCCTATTGGAATACTCTTCCTCACCGCCAAGTTCTTAATTCTGAGAGCCTGCAGTTTTTTGTAACAAACCTGCACATTGGTCTACAATTTGGAAACTTAACATTCCGCCCAAAGTTAAGATCTTCCTTTGGAAGACTATTCATGATGCTATAGCCACAGAAGTAAACCTCGCCACTCATCATGTCCCTTGTCATACTAGGTGTGTTCTTTGCGGTTTTTGTAAGGCAGATACTAATCATGCAATTTTCTTTTGCCAAGTGTTCAAAGAGACCTGGAAAAGCACCGACTGGTGGACATCATTAAGAAAACGCGACACTGGTCAACTGAAAGTCTTTTACTCTACTTCATCAAAACCCTAAACCTTACTGACTTGGAGAAATTTGGCATGAAAATGTGGGGTGTTTGGATGGAACGTTGTGATCTTACTCATAAAAGAGACAAGCAACAACTGAGATCGCTCCATCACTTACAAGCCTCTTGGACGGATGCTCTTTTGGACCAGTGTCAAAGTGCAAGAAGAATGCTAGCCCACAGAACCTCAGACCCCACAAAGAAATATCTTCTCCCTCATGGGACCCTGAACGATAACACTTTCTCCCTTAAGGTTGACGCAACTTACAATGAAAGTTCATTGGATTTTGCCATCGGTTTTGCCTTCTTTGACCCTGATGGTGTTCCAAAGGCGGCAGGATTCCATAAAATCAACCCACCTGGGTAAGTTATGGCAGCCGAGCTTAACACGATGATTGACGGTCTCTCCTTTTGGAAGGAAAATATCTATGGAGACATTGTTCTGCTCTCAGATTCGATCGATGCTATCCACTCAATCCAGTCTGAGGCTTCTTTTAAAGGCTATGAAGAAAGCCTAATCTCCAAGACTCGTAGTCTATTATAAAACCCCTCAGTGAAAGGAGTTTGGTATTGCCCCTGAAACAACAACACAATGGCTCACAACTTGGCTAAACTGGCATCTAAATCTCCTCATCCTCAAACTTGGGTGCGCGATAATATTCCCAGACATATTTTGTCTCTTGCTCTAGATCATGCCACTGTATAATTCGATGCGTAGAGCTCTTTCAAAAAAAAAAGCATGAGTGGTCTCTTGTGCACCAAGTGTACCGTACACTCAAGCACAAGATGACTGTTGTGTTCGATACTGGGCCCCATATTAAATATAATTCGTCAGACGGACACGTGTACCAAAAAGTCAATATCATTACGTTTGACCGCCAAACAGGTTTGTGCCAGGTGGACGTGATCGCCGCGTACGCTGGTACTCGTGCTCACCTATTCAACGAGCACAAGAAACAACCGGTGTGCTCATCCTGAATCATACAGAAGCCGTGCAATGTAGATAGAGATGAACACAAATAAACGAGCAAGATAGCCGATGGAGGGAAACATGCTCGCCACTTTAGGGAGAGCATATGTGGGATACAACCTCCGAGGCGAGCAAAAGGATTTGTCCGAAGCGATCACGTGATGACGAGCATGAAGACAACCGCCCGGTCGATTCACTCTAAAAAGAGGTGACAATTAAGATACTTCTTAAATAGGAAATATGTCGATCTGGGGGGTAAGCAAGAAAACGTGGCAATCTCACATAAGTTCTTGCATGGTACGAAATCGCCAGCTCAAGCTAGTCAGGACACTACCAGCTCATCCAAAGTACTATAAATAGGTCCAAAAAGAGCAAGAGAAAGGTTGAGAAAAAATTCCAAAAAGGGCCTTAGTATTATCTCACTCTCCTAAAATAACCATTGTATTCAAGAATAGCTAATCGTGCTCGACAAAAAACAACTAAGTCTTTAATAACATAATCCTGGCTTGGCATGCCCCCAGAGTAGTCATTTATGATGAACTAGGTCAACAATTCCTGATCATTTAATTTAACGTCGTACACGTTGTAATTTTGTTTGTAAGTTGTTACATATAAACGCCACATCATATTTCCACGTTATACGACTTGCAACAATTGGAGCTAGAAGGAGGGTAACCAATCCAAACACTTAAAAAAAAAACCAGGCAGAAAAAAGAAATATAATGCCTCATTCAGGAAATACTCAGACAGAAGGGTCAGGACAAAGCCGCCCGCATATTCACGAGGAGGTTCAACCGCGACCTCGAGAAAATCCGGCGGTGGATACTATTAGTCTCAAAGATATAGCCAACGATCTTACTGCTACCACGAAGGCGATCTCATTCTTGTCGAGAACACAGAGAGATAGAGCTGAAAAAGAATTGGCTAAATTGAAAATTCAGGAGGAAGATGATCGACGCTCACACACTTTAGACAGCGAGCAGGTAAAAAAGAAAGCCGCCCAGAAGCGGGAGGAAAAGGAAGCAACAAACTTGTCAAGCGACCAACCGCAAGGGTCCAGACGGTCAGCATTTGACCAGTTGAGGGTGGTGGCGAAAGGCGATCATAGGCGACAGGATCCATCAAAGGAACATTGGACGAACACGATGCCCCATACAGTCCCTCATGATCGATCACACCGCAAAAGGCCGCATATTCCAGAAAAATTCACTGCAACTAAGTTATCCATCCATCATCGATTGGGTGGCACCGGGCTTACACGGAAGGGGGGACTGTCCCATCGTGAGCATGACCAGCATGGTCCTCGCGATGGAACCCAGCCCCGTTTTGGTTAAGTAAGCTCCGCGAGATTTGCAAAAATGCAGAAGGCCATAGAAATATTGCAGGCCGATCTGGCAGCCATTAAAGGGCTCCCTCGAGCGGGCACAATCCCATGTTTGCCGCTTGCTCCCGCAATTATGACAGCGGACATACAAGAGAAGGTGGCGAAAAATCGGCCACCCATACCTTCATTCGATGCTGAATCAGATCCGCATGTCCATCTCAGTAAGTTTTCAGACTATATGATAGCGATAGGTGCCACTGATGCCACTCAATGTCGAACATTTCCCATGACATTGGGGGACCGAGCACACAGATGGTTTTCAAATTTGCCCGCTGCTTCGATCATCTCCTTCACTCAGTTAGGACAGAAGTTCCAATCCCATTTCTCGTCAATGTGTGCTCGCCCAGTGCCAAAACAACGATTGACACATTTTTCCCAACTAAAAGGCGAGTCAGATAGAGCATACGTAGAGAGGTTTGATAAATGCTTGTACGACGGATCTCCTGTCGAAGAAGATGCTAAAATCCTCACCGTGGTGGGTGGTTTGACATTGAACTCGGATATGTGGAAAGCCATGCATCAAGATTGGCCGAACACATATGCTGACTTTCTGGAACATGCAGCCAAACTTATATCTATAAGAGCTGCTCGCCCAATCACGTTTAGGACATGAGGTTGCAACGAAAAGAGTGGTCGCTGGTAAGAGAGCAACAAGTGAAGGGGGTTATAGGCATCCATGATCTTTTAAACCTTTTGAAGAAGGAGCAGAGGCGCATGCTCTCCGTAGTATTTTAGGCGTTTCAGAAGAGACAGTGTACAGTCAGATAAAAGATCGAGATATGTTAGAAAAGCCCCGAAAAATCACGAAAGATAAAAGTCATCTTAATGCTTCTAAGTTTTGTTGGTATCACGAAAATATCGGACATAATACCTGTTGGTCCCGGTGTAAACAAATCTTACACGTGTATGGGGGGAATACACGTGTTCAGTGATTTTAAAACTTTTTCTTCACTGAGGTCAGATGGGTCAGGTTGTCCTGATGATTTGGTCCTGAGAAGCACAAGTCGCCCTGAGTCAAAGTCTACCTGAGACAGTGATCCTGAGCTGCTTTTAGAAACCTCAGATAATCCCAACTGAGCCTGAGTTTTCAGAGATACTGAGCTGCTTGAATAACTACTCAGATGTGCGGAATGGTTGGCCCTAAGTTTATACTCGTTTTAAGCTTTGCTGAAAACCTTCCTTTTAATGAGATAGTGATTAAGGCTGTGATTCAGTTAGATGCAACTTCAGTGGATTGATTCCAACTGAGTATCAGTGAAAATATGCTTTCAGTGAAAGATATGCAACAGATAATCAATGCAGTACAGAAAGCAAATAACACAGCAAGTTATAGTGGTTTAGAGACTCAAGCTCCTACGTCCACTCTCTCTGACTCTTCAGAGAAATTCCTTAACCACTTCCTAAGGTTTTCTGACTACCTCTATAGTTTACTAACCTTTCTATTTTGAGCTTTCTGACTACCTCTGTAGTTTACTTACTCAAAACACACACAAGCTTTCTGACTATCCAAGATAGTTTACTCACTTCTTCTCTAGAGCTTTCTGACTACCTCTGTAGTTTACTAACTCTTTACAACTCCAAGTCACCAACAATCAAACTCAAACAACCTTACAAAGGGTTTTGGGTTTCTTGGTTGGTTTCCAACTAGGATGAGATATCCTTTACAATTAAGTACAATGCAAAGGCTAGGATATCTCTACTAAGCTTTGGATATATCTTATCAAAACTAGGCTTAGTGAATGAGCTCTCTTCAATGTTAAACACTTGGGAAATTCTTGGGTTTTCGAGTGCTTCTACTTGCAATAATAAGTTTGAGTTCATGAGTTGCTTACAAATTTCCCGTAACCTTCAATGTAGAGGGTCACAAGTATTTATAGGCATACACCAAGGTCACTCTTGAAAAACTATCCGTTGGAAGAGATAGCTCCATGAGTTTCTTCTTATGGTGTGTGATGAACGGCTATATTTAGGGTTTGACACTCCCTAGCATGTTTTAGGCAAAGTGCTTTTCATGCAGCCAGTCACCACTTTTTGCAGTCTGGAACATAGTACTACTGACATGCTTCAGTGACCTGTCGCTTTCAGTGTCAGTAAAGTACAGTGCTGTCTTCTTCTGATTGGCTGTTGTCTTCAGTTAATGTAGACAAACACAACGGCTCTTTTTGGTCAATATCTCTGAGTGATATAACCTTAACAACACTTAGTTTTAGTTCTTTTTGTCTACATTTGAATGTCTTGGGCAATATCTATTTTTCTAAGTAATCGCGTTTTTCTCAGTATTGTATCCTTCAGATAGATATTTTCAGTGCCTCTGAACATTCAGGTTATACTGAGCATTCAGTACATTACTGAGTCTTCAGTAATTACTGTGCCTTCAGTATCCTTTGTCTCCAGTCTTCAGTATCTTCAGTCTTCTGTCTTCTGTGTCTTCAGAGTCTTCTGAGTCTTCAGTGTCTTCTGAGTCTTCACAGACATACTGACTGATATACCGAGTCTTCATGCTGAGTCTTCAATTTTTCAGTTTCACACTGAGTCTTTAGTTTCTCAGTTTCACACTGAGTCTTCAGTTTCTCAGTTTCATACTGAAACTTCAGAAACTTCAGTTTCATACTGAAACTTCAGTTTCTTCAGAAACTTACTGAGTCTTCAGAATCTATCTTGATCTATATCTGTGGACTATACAAGGTGCAGATAACATCCTGAACACTCTAAAACTGAATCCTGACTCAACTATCAAGATTTTCCTGAACATGTCATACTCAGGGGTTTTGGGATCTAATCAAAATCTTCTTTATTAAATTCATCTCCCAACAATTTCCCCCTTTTTGATGATGCCAAAACCATCTTGTTACAAATACACTTAACCTATACTCAGGTTTCAGTTTTTCCTATTACAAGAATGGCAAATCTCAATAATTTTACAATAAATCTCCCAACAATTTCCTCAGAAACAATCATAAGGCATATCAAATGTAAAGACATGTAAAAAGATAATGAGATATTATCTTTGAGCATAAAAGATAAAGTTCCATTGATGTATGATAGAAAGTTACAGTTTACAATGAACTTATCAAAAAGTAAAGAAAAAAAGATAAAGAAATTTACAAGAGTCTTCAGTCTTGATCTTCAGTCTTCTTTGATCTTCAGCTCTGGCTCTTCAGTTCTCTTCTACCTCATCCACAGGCACTTCAAGGTTAAACATCCCATAATACCTCTTCTTCAGCTCATCTCTTTCCTTGATGATATCAGGGTTGTTACCTGTCAGGCCTAACTGTATGGCATATTGAGCAATCTCCTGAGATATGGTTGTTTCATTCACCAAGCCATTCTCCAGCCTAGGAGGAGGGTATGAGTATGGACCAGGGGCAGTGATCTGAACTTTTTCTTCATCCGCAAGATTGATCCAACTTTGTAAGTACTTTGGATAGAAGGTCAGTAGATAATCAATAAAGGCTTCATTTGAATCTGAGCTTTCCCCTCTCCATTCTCTCAGAACTTCATAGTAAAACCAGAAGGTTCTTTTTATCTCTTCCCAAGCATCATTGAATTGGATTGGCATCCACTTATCAATGTGCGGCCACTTCTGAGTTTTATCTGTCCCTCTCCTTTTGCTCACGAACTTTTTGAAACCACTTCTACGCCCCTGCTCTTCTTCCTTCTTTTTCCTTATCAAAGGTACTCCTGAAACTGAAGCAGCAGTTTTCTTGGCTTGTTCAATCTGAAGTGATCTCAAGGCTCTCCTAGTATTGAAGACTTCTTTCTGAGGTTCCTCTTCAGACTCTTCCAGATCCATTATCAGCTTTCTCTGAGTTGGCTTAGTAGCCTTAACCCTTTTCCTCTCAGGTTCAACAAACGCCACAGCCTTCCTCTTGATAGGTTGTTCAGCTCCGGTTTGGCTTGTCTCTACCTTTCTTCTAGCACTCAGTTTTTCGGCAATGACTTCTTGCATGGTTTCCTCAGAAACTTGAGTGTAGACAGGCTTCTCCACTTTCTTGAATTTAAGCTTCTCAGTGGCTTCAACTTCTTGCAAGGCTTCAACAGTGCTTTTCTTCTCAGCCTCTTTATCTGCCTTTCTCTCCAAGGTGTGTGCCAATAATACTCTCAGGACAGCTCCGGGCCTTTCCCCCTTCTTGGCACCATACCTTGGCAGAAGTTTGGATAGTGCAGTGTCCATATGGTATTGTTCCTTGCTGATACTTCGCACCTCTCCCGCCAACTGGCCTTGCTCTTCTTCTAGCCTCATCAGGTGGTTCTTCGCCACAGAGAACTCTTCAGACATTTGTGCAAACTGGTTGGAGAGAGCATCTTTAAACATTTCTGTCATTTTGATCATGAGCATGGAGCCCATTTCCTCAACAGTATTCTTGATCAGAAGATCATTCTTCTCCACCAGCTTGGCTTCTAGAAATGCAGTTCTTTCCTGATACAACTGCATCAGCTCTGTGCTCAATTCAACCTTGACTCCATCCATCTTTCCTTCCATGGCAGTCATCTTGTCATTCAGAGAAGTCTGAAGCTACATCAGGTCTAAAATAGAACTCAGACTTTCCATCTTTTGGGACTGGTTGGCCAATACCTCTTCAATCTGAGCCACTTTTTCCACGATTGGCACAACCTTGTCCAGCTTTTCCACAATGGGAGTGAGATCAATCTCTGGAGCATAGAGAATTTGCGGCTTACCCTGAGCTGGTTGCTCTGCCTAAGTCTCAGTCTCTATCTGAGCTTCGGTCTCAACCTGAGCTTCAGTATCAGCCTGAGCTTCGGTTCTCACCTGAGCCTCAGTCTGCATATCAGACATTACAGAATTAAAGATAGAAACTTCAGTAGCCTTGGCATAATGTTTAGTAGTGCCAAAAGTTACCTGAAGAGTACTAACTTCAGTCTTGAGGATGTGTGACATCAGGCTGTCCAGCATCAGTACTGTCTTTCTCCATTTGAGATTGCTTCTCAGCATTCCCTTGTTGATCCCATCTTGATCTTTATCTTTGGAGCTCGGGGCACCAACATCAGCTTCTGTCCTCTCAGCAAGCTTCTTCCTAACCAGCTCATCAAAATCTGACACTTTCATCCTGAGCTTGGTTTTTCTGAATCCGGAGAATTGAGTTAAAACAGTTGTCTCCTCATTCCACCAGTCTTCACCTCTGAATGAAGCAATGTTGATCATTTCAGGTAGAGTCTGGTTGAGAATGTAGACTGTTGTCCTCAGTCTGAAAAAGAGATCCTGAAGGTCAGGATATGTGCTTAGCTCAGGGTACCGGTCCAGTATAAACCGTTCCCCCTTGCTTCGCCACTCAGTCTCTTCCGCTTCGCCCTTCTTCAGCTTCGGGCTCTCAGGTTCAGTAGGAAGTTCTTCTGAGGCATCAAGGAATGGATCACTCATGAGCTCATCAAGGTTCAACAGCTCCTGAGGCTCAGCTAAATCTGAGGATTGGGCAGGCAATTCTTCAGTTTGAATCTGAGCTTGCTCTGAGGATTGAGCAGGCACTTCCTCAGTAGGAATCTGAGCTTGCTCTGAGGATTGAGCAGACACTTCCTCAGTAGGAATCTGAGTTTGTTCTGAGGTCTGAGGTCCTTTGAAAATTTCTAGAATTTGTCTGAGCTCAGTGACGTCTCAAGAACCTCAGAGAAGACTTGCTCCTCAGTTTGCTCCTGTGCCGTGGATACAACCTGTGCCAACACTTGTAAAGGCGATTTCTGAGCTTTTTGGCCCTCAGGTTGCACCTTCTCAGGCTCACTCACCTCCTCCTCAGTGGAAATCAACATCCTTCTGCGCTTGGGAGCAAGAGTTTTCCTCTTCATTGCTTCTCCCTTCTCCCTCTTCACCTCCATCAAAGCCTTCCCCCTGGCTTGATGATCTTCTTCAGCAGCAGCAGGTGATTCCACTTTCTTCTCTTTCTTCCCTTTCAAAGTCTTTCTTGTTGTTGTTGGCTTGAACATGATTTTAGACTTTGGGAAGGGTGAGGAGTTGGCAAAAATGTCCTCCTCTTCACGGCACATCTCCAAAATGAATGTTATTTTGGTTGCATGGAGAATTTTGCCTTTGATTGAGATCGATCCATCCTCCTTCTTGATATGCTTGGCCTGGTCACTCACCACTATAATCAAATACTTCAACCAATTGAAATCTGTGGTGGGTGAATCCTCGATAGCAGCCATCAATCTATGTTTTGGCGTGCTTATCTGCTCAAAGCTTCCGGATCTGCTCATAATGCATTTGCTAACTATATCTAGCAAAACTCTGTACTTCGGCTTCAAATGCCGTTTATTCAAAGTCGCCTCAAACTTAATATGATGCTCTGTTATCCTATCAAGGTATTCCTGCTCCCGACCCAACATATAAGTCGTGGGATCCTCACCTCTATCACACAACTCAAATACATTATTTAAATTTTTGGGGATTATATACACCTCCCGTACAAAATCTACGTATTTAGAGCTATGTTCTAGATGGGAAACAGTAATCTGGGACTCGATACCATCCTCATCATCTAATCGCAGATTCAAAATAAACTCTATTACCTCCTTAGAGTATTCGGCTTCCGGTTGGCTTGCGACAAGATTTGTGAGTTTCGCGATTCGGATCATATGAAGTGCTTCTTCTTCGTGGGTAGCATTTGATGAACTTTCGAGCGACACCACATATTCGTACCATGGCTTGTTTGAAATCGCGAGTTTATCATAAATTGAGAAAGTCATTTTGAGGATTTTTGAATGTAGGGTTTTGAAAATGACGAAGGATTTCTGGGCAAAAGATAGGTTTTAGTTGCAGAGAATTTTTGGAGACGAAGGTTATGAAATGGGGCTTTGAATGAATTCTCAATGAGTATATAGAATCGATTCGTGGGAAATCATATCGGTTGAATAAATCAACGGTTGAGATTAATCACAGACTAATCGGGGTATACGAAAGGACGATCTCACGAAAAATACGCCGCCATTTTAACCTTATTGGTGATTAATTGAATCAGAGTAATTAATGATTGTTGACCTTCTTCGGCATTTCAAAGATCCCGCCCAAAACATTCTCTTCAGGTGTTATGCTATTTATTGCTAATGATGACTGAGATTCACTTACGCAATAAATGAGTTGCATGAGTCATTACTTCTTCAGACTAATTTTCCTCTATCAGTCTTACTGAGTTTTGACCTTGATAAAATGTCAGTATGATACTGAGTACTGAACGGGTTCAGTATGATACTGAGTACTGAGCCAGATCAATATAATACTGAGCACTGACCTTCAGCATATCTGAGTTTTTTAAGACTCAGATTTCAGTACTTCTAATTTTATCCTGAGTTTCTCAGTAGAATCCTGAGAAAACTTCATGCATATGAAAACCTTCAATTTTTCAGATTTACTCTATACGCCTGGATCCAACATCCCTAATTCAACTGATAGTTCCTGAAATCTTGATTCAGCCAAAAGTCAAGATATCAGCTCTCTGCTTATCAGTATGAATCTTCTCCATCCTGATGTCCTTCTTCAATATGATCTCTGATGAAGATTTCTTCCTTAGCTGTTTCTCCTGAAGTCCAAGAAGGAAATTCATCTCATCCAACAATGACATCTTGATCTTCTTTCATTAGGGGAAGGTTGTCTCCATTCAGCTCAGTGCCCTTGTCTTTCACCTGAAAAACAGATTAGTTCTGTGGTACCCATTTGGTATAGGGTCCTATCAGGTTAGTTGTACCTTTTGGAATCCAAATCTGCCTAACAACTCTAATTACTTTAGAGTGGATGATATGTCTTCCATAAACATCTACATACACATTTACCACTCTGGGTGCCTTAGCAGTGTCCTGTGTATGAGTGCTAGCCTTGGCATGAACATGAGCCTTAGAATTTTTCTTGGGTACAGGCCTTTTGTTCCATTGCTTTGGCTTTTGTGCAGCTGGTCTGAGTCTCTGTTGACTTGGGGTCAGGTAACCTTTACCCTTAGGCAAGTGGGGTTTAGGTTGTCAGTACTGAAATTGGGGTCTTTCAGTAATCTGAGGACTTGGTCTTTTCAGTTGAGAATGTCTCTGCTGAGTGTTTCTCTTCTGAAAATTCCTCTGCTGGTTTAGTGCAGATCTTTTCAGGTTTGTATTCTTAGCCTGAGGCTTTGAAGTACTTGCCTGGAAATTTCCTACTGAGTGGTCAGGTTTTCTAGCCTTTACCTGATGTTTAGGCTTTCTTACCTGAACATTCAGTTTTTCTGGAACCATAGGTCATTTTCCCTTGTCTAAAACCTTGGGCATTTCTTCAGTCCGAAGAATGGGTGCCACTTGTTTAACAAAGACAGTCTTATTGCTACTAGAAGCAGCATTCAGATGACCTTGTGAGGTTCCCCCTGGAATGTATCTCAATCCAGATTTTATAGTGGCAGGTCTCTGATAACTCTGAATTTCATCTATTACTTTAGATGCAGAATTCAATAGAGCTAGCTTTCTCTGCGCACTATCCTCACATTTTTGTAGAGTTTCATGCTTCTCAGAGAGGTCATTGAACTTAGTTCTGATCAGCTGAATCTCCTCAGTGGATTTCTCTAGTTTTCCATTTAGGGTCTCTATCAACTTCTCTTTCTCTGAGAGTTGTACTTTCAGAACATCCAGTTCATCAGTAGTTCCCATTAATTGAGAAGTGATCTCAGCATTACTAGAGTCTTTCCACTTAAGATTTTCAGCAATCAGTTCTTTGTTCTGCTCTTGAGTTTCATTCAGCAGTTCTTGTAAAACAACATAGTCCTTCATAAGACTCTCAAAAGAATCCATCAGGTCAAATTGACTGTTTACAGTGGAACTTGACAACTCTTGTGCTAGTGTAGGAGCAACAACAGAGATATAAGAATTTACCTCCTCCATAGCCATTAGACAGATACCATCACTGTCACTATCTAAGAACATTTCATCTGAAGAGCTGGAACCAACTTCAGAGTGTTCTTCCTCTGCAACCATGGCTTTCTTGCTGGAGAACTTCTTGTCTCTCTTTGCTTGCCTTTCTTTTCTCTCCTTAGCACTTAGGTCTGGACAGTCATACTGGAAATGACCTTTCTTTTGGCAGTTATAGCATCTGTTGGGATCATCATCCTGATCACTTTCCTCCTTTGTCTTGGAGTCCTTCTTTTTGGATGAAGATCCTTCAGCTTTCAGGTCTTTTCTCTTCTCAGTGGATCTGTCCTCAGCCTTTGAATCTCTCTAGTACCTGTGATTCCTATAATAGTTTTTATATTTTCCATATCTACTATTAACCCTTTCAAACCTCCTTGCCATCAGTACTAGCTTATCCTCTAGCTCATCCTGATTTTTAACAAGGGAGTTCTCAAACTCTCTAGTTTTACAAGTTTTATCATTGGCTTTGAAAGCCACATTTTTACTAGATGAAGAATCATCTTTGCTGTCAGCTTTCTTTGATTTCTTATCAATTACGAACTCATAAGCTTTCAGCTCAGAGAAGACTTGTTGGTACGACATTGAATCAATGTTCTTGGTGTTTTCAATCACCACTGCATGAATATCCCATTTCTTAGATAGACCTCTAAGAATTTTCAATGCTACTTCTCTTTGTGGATATCTCTTTCCAAGTGCATTCAGATCATTCATTATACTAGTGAATCTGACTTCCAATTTGTCAATAGATTCACCATCTTCCATTTCAAAACTGTCAAACTATCCAATGACAACTGAAAGTTTGTTCTCTTTAATATGATCTGTGCCTTGGCACATCACAGCTAGTGTATCCCATATTTCTTTGGCAGTATTACAATGAGAGATCATCCCCATCACACCATCATCAATAGTGCTATATAGTGTATCTTTGGCAATATAGTCTAGATTGACTAACTTCCTCTCCTCAGGAGTAAGTTGATCATCAGACTTAGGAAATTCAGTCCTGGGATCATTTCTCTCATTTTCTGTAACTCTGGGATTCACCACAGTGAATTGGAATGGTCCTTCAGAAACCACTCTCCACATACGTTCATGCTTAGAATACAGGTGAGCCTGAATTCTCAATCTCCACAAATCATAGCTCTCTACTGAGAACATGGGAAGTTTCTTAGAAGGCATTATGTCTGAGCCCTTTAAGATTTCAGCAAATAAGATCTGTTCAGATAGACCACAAGAATCTTTTAGCAAATAAGACTCTGTCAACCAAAGCAAATGGTCAAGCGAACCACTGCTCTGATACCACTTGTTGGTCCCGGTGCAAATGAGTCTTACACGTGTATGGGGGGGGGAATACACGTGTTCAGTGATTTTAAAACTTTTTCTTCACTGAGGTCAGATGGGTCAGGTTGTCCTGATGATTTGGTCCTGAGAAGCACAAGTCGCCTTGAGTCAAAGTCTACCTGAGACAGTGATCCTGAGCTGCTTTCAGAAACCTCAGATAATCCCAACTGAGCCTGAGTTTTCAGAGATACTGAGCTGCTTGAATAGCTACTCAGATGTGCGGAATGGTTGGCCCTAAGTTTATACTCGTTTTAAGCTTTGCTGAAAACCTTCCTTTTAATGAGATAGTGATTAAGGCTGTGATTCAGTTAGATGCAACTTCAGTGGATTGATTCCAACTGAGTATCAGTGAAAATATGCTTTCAGTTAAAGATATGCAACAGATAATCAATGCAGTACATAAAGCAAATAACACAACAAGTTATAGTGGTTCAGAGACTCAAGCTCCTACGTCCACTCTCTCTGACTCTTCAGAGAAATTCCTTAACCACTTCCTAAGGTTTTCTGACTACCTCTGTAGTTTACTAACCTTTCTATTTTGAGCTTTCTGACTACCTCTGTAGTTTACTTACTCAAAACACAGACAAGCTTTCTGACTATCCAAGATAGTTTACTCACTTCTTCTCTAGAGCTTTCTGACTACCTCTGTAGTTTACAAACTCTTTACAACTCCAACTCACCAACAATCACACTCAAACTACCTTACAAAGGGTTTGGGGTTTCTTGGTTGGTTCCAACTAGGATGAGATATCCTTTACAATTAAGTACAATGCAAAGGCTAGGATATCTCTACTAAGCTTTGGATACATCTTATCAAAACTAGGCTTAGTGAATGAGCTCTCTTCAATGTAAAGCACTTGGGAAATTCTTGGGTTTTCGAGTGCTTCAACTTGCAATAATAAGTTTGAGCTCTTGAGTTGCTTACAAATTTCCCGTAACCTTCAATGTAGAGGGTCACAAGTATTTATAAGCATACACCAAGGTAACTCTTGAAAAACTATCCGTTGGAAGAGATAGCTCCATGAGTTTCCTCTTATGGTGTGTGATGAACGGCTATATTTAGGGTTTGACACTCCCTAGCATGTTTTAGGCAAACTGCTTTTCATGCAGCCAGTCACCACTTTTTGCAGTCTGGAACATAGTACTACTGACATGCTTCAGTGACCTGTCGCTTTCAGTGTCAGTAAAGTACAATGCTGTGTTCTTCTGATTGGTTGTTGTCTTCAGTTAATGTAGACAAACACAACGACTCTTTTTGGTCAATATCTCTGAGTGATATAACCTTAACAACACTTAGTTTTAGTTCCTTTTGTCTGCATTTGAATGTCTTGGTCAATATCTATTTTTCTAAGTAATCGCATTTTTCTCAGTATTGTATCCTTCAGATAGATATTTTCAGTGCCTCGGAACATTCAGGTTATACTGAGCATTCAGTACATTACTGAGTCTTCAGTAATTACTGTGCCTTCAGTATCCTTTGTCTTCAGTCTTCAGTATCTTCAGTCTTCTGTCTTCTGTGTCTTCAGAGTCTTCTGAGTCTTCAGTGTCTTCTGAGTTTTCACAGATATACTGACTGATATACTGAGTCTTCATGCTGAGTCTTCAGTTTCTCAGTTTCACAGTGAGTTTTCAGTTTCTCAGTTTCACACTGAGTCTTCAGTTTCTCAGTTTCATACTGAAACTTCAGAAACTTCAATTTCATACTGAAACTTCAGTTTCTTCAGAAACTTACTGAGTCTTCAGAATCTTCAGAATCTATCCTGATCTATATCTGCGGACTATACAAGGTGCAGATAACATCCTGAACACTCTAAAACTGAATCCTGACTCAACTATCAAGATTATCTTGAACATGTCATACTCAGGGGTTTTGGGATCTAATCAAAATCTTCTTTATTAAATTCATCTCCCAACAATACCGATGAATGTTGTGATTTGCTTCGTCAATTGTGGAAACTATATGAAGAAGACCGCCTTACTGAATTCCTCAAAAAACCGGCGAGCAGAGATTCCCGAGGTGAAAAATCGGGAAACCAAAGGGGAAAACGTAAAGCTGATGAGCTATCGGACAGTGATCAAGAGGAGTTTCACAAGAAACTGGATTTGCCAAAGAAAGGAGCCCCTACAACAAACAGAGGTCGAGAGAGCCAAGAGATTAATATGATCCGCCCGGATTTTGGGCCAGTGGGAGGATGCAATCAGATCCCGATGTTGTCGAACAGACGGAAAAAGATGGAGATACGCGCCATGCAAAGCGTACATCAGGTGAATGTGGCGAGCACGTCGGCCAATATACCACCATCTCACCAAATCATGTTTTCGGATGACGATCTCGACGGTATCATCACTCCCCACAATGATTCTCTAACCATTAGTGCTCGACTTTTGGGGTTGAAAGTACATCGACTCTTGGTGGACACCGGAGCGTATGCAAATATTTTGGTCATCAGCACTTTACGACTAATGGAGAAGCAAGTCGGTGATTTAAGCGGGTATGTTGAGCCATGTGATCACTCCATTATGGGTTTTGGGGAATCTATAACCCGACCATATGGTATGATCAGGCTAGGAGTTGAGTTAGAATCGACTAGTAATCCAGAGATTCGATGAACTAGAATGTTAGATTTTGTAATCGTCGATGCTCCGTCCACTTATAACGGGTTCCTAGGTCGCCCGTTTATTCAGGAATTTAAAGCTGCATGTTCAACTTATTACTATTGCGTCAAATTTCCAACGCTTGAAGGAACGGGCAGTGTTAAGGGCGATCAGAAAAAAACTAGAGACTATTTGTTATCATGCATGCCAGAAAAGTAAACTATTATTGACATGATAGAACGATCAGGGGAAGTTGGAGAGTCAAGCCATCAGGCAAATATATCATCCCCGGTTAGCACGCTTCCTCGGGCAAGCATGCCTTATCAGGCGAGCATGGAACCTGGGACGACCACACAAGCTCCAGATCTAATGTGTATAGACCCACCTGAGGGACAAACGGAAGGCGAGTTACCGGATTTAGAGCCTCGTTTAGGTTTCGACCCAATGGAAGTCAAAGATGAACATCAGGGATCAAACTTAGATCCTAGGTGGAAGCAAAAGAGAAGACGAGCAACACCTGTCGAGCAGCTGGACTCCATCATGGCCGACCCGGCCAGGCTGGAGTTAGAAATTTTCATTGGTTCAGAACTCCCGGAACCATTTCGAACCGAAATATTCTCGTATCTTTGAACAAATTTGGATGTGTTCACTGGGTCACATGAGGAAGTGGTTGGCATTGATCCAAGATCCGGATTGTCATATTCATCCTCATCGATAATTATTCTCTGGTACGGGCGTGAATTTGAAAGATCATCGAAAGAGGGTACAGAATGAGTGAAGTTCTGAAAAGGATCATCGATAATGTCAACATCTTCATCGACGTGGTCGCTAATCTGGTAACTACTGTTAAATTTGTGTGACAGAACCGCGATGGACCATTTCTTATGAACTGGGTCGGGGACATAGAAAATTTGTTGAGCTTGACTGACCATTATGTAAGGGTCATCTCTGTATCCCACATTCTTCAAATCAACGCGTACGAACCCTGGTCTTTCAACTTGGACCCCGTTAGGGATCCTCACCCAGCTGCACTCGAAGATTGGTTGTCGGTGAACAACATAGTCGAGTTCCCAAATGTTGACAATCTATCCAAATTAAGTAGTATTCGATTGATCCCCTGCAGTTGCAGTAATGGACACCCCACTATTCTGCATTGTACTTGTGGCATCATGATCTCTGGTATAAAATGTGTATCCGTTAATAATATAACACTTGTACGAATACACATGTCTATCAGGCATTCTAGATAACCACTTAACTCTTTCATTCACTGATTCTTTATCCAGTGACAACATATTTGCTACATAACCATTGAACCAGTCAACAAACGTGCGATTGTGCTCAACTTCAATCCATGATCTATCTCTGGTGGGAAATGTCTCAACAAGTGCTTGGATGTGCAGGTCAATAAAAGGAAGCACGTCTACCGTGTTGTGAAGTACGCACAAGTGTATCCGTGTTAGTTCCTCCATAGTAACACTTACAGATTGACCACAGGTAATGCCTTTGATTAGAGATGAAATTGAGTGAGTTACGAGCGAGTTTTGGCCATGTTTTGAGTGTTTTTAGTGATATTCTTGTGGTGATTGAGCATAATCTATATAAAATCACTAATTTGCTTCTTTGGTTTGTATAACAGGAAAGAGGTATGAAAATGGAGCTCGTGAGACTTCGCGGTGCATGAATCGGACTCCTGGTTGAAAAGATATGAAAGAAATACTGAAAAGTATTAGTTGGAGCTCGACCAATGCGATCGAGCGGGCGGAAAAACAGGCAGGAGGAGGCGCTCGATCAGGTGTGGTCAAGCGAAACCGTTCGACCAAGGAAGGTTCTCAAGCGAAAATGAGTCCAGCGATAAAGAGGCGCTCAACCAGGTTAGGTCGAGCAGAAATGCTCGACCAGGTGCTATGATCGAGTTGTCTGATAGGCGGCGTATATAAAGCCAGACGGGAAAAATAAGAAAAGGGGGCACGAGCTGGGAAGGGAGAAAACGGAGATTAGATAGAAAAAAGAGGAGAAAAGCATTCTAGGGTTCTGGGAGAAAGGAGAGAAATTCCACCACGAGAAACACGATCCGGTTATCAAACTTATTGGTTTTACATTCTATTTTTCATGAATTTATCTTGTAGGATTTCTAGAGTTTCTTATTCTTGAAGAACCATTTTAGGGTTTGTTTAATTATTTCATCCAATACTACTTGTTGCTACTTGAATTCAATTTATTAATAATTGCTGATTTGGTTTATGCATTCTTGCCTGATGATTTCTATAATTCAATTGGTTATTTGTGATTTGACGATCAAGATGGTAGGCTAAATCTTTGATTGCTTTAGATAGGATGATCACATAGAAATTGTGAATTGGTTATGCAATTAGGATGATTCAAGGTGTAAATTGGATAATCTTCTTAATTTGCTAATTTGAATAACTAATCCAATAAAAACCATTGAGTTGAGTACGAAAGTTGTTAAAGATAGGACGACCGAATCACTCTTTTCCAACAAATAGGCTTGAGGAGAGGGTTTGTGAAGGGGTTGGTAATATACTGGTTCATTTAGGGAGGACGACCGCATCACCCAACTTGAATAAGGGCAATAGTAATTAAGCACAATCTTAATAACTTGGTTATTTGGTATGTGAGGTAAAGAGAGTATTAGTTGAGTAGTCAGGAATAAAAACCGAGTTTTTGCTGTACCTGATTTAGTGCGGGATTAGGGAAGTTGATAGCCTAGTTTCAGTACACTTAGGATTACTCTTTTGTACACCACGATAGTCCTCGTCGCCAAACCAATTCCGAAAGTATACGTAGGGATTCCTGTCCAAAGCAACATTCTCTAATATTTGCACTTCATCTGAAGTTAGAATTATAGTTGTTATCTGTTTACTTTCGTTAATTCCATATTAGTGAAATAGAACTATAAAATCGCATCCATATTAGTTACGAAGCAAAGATTTCCAGGGATTTACACGCATACAAAACTTCCTTTGGGTTCGATACTACTTGGTCCAAATACTTACCCTTGCTACAGTGATCCCATACTCTTGTGGGGTAACTGCTAGTTAAGAATATAACATTTTATGGCCAAGTTAGCCTTCACCATCCATCCTATTGGTGTACCGAGTAATTGGAAGTCCAATTGCATCGACATTCGGAATGAATTTAGACCAGTACTCGACTGCTTCTTCTACTAAATAGCGTTCTGCAATGCATCCCTCCGGCCTTGACATATTCATCACATATCCTTTGAGCACTTTCATATATCTCTCTACACCATACATCCATCGAATACGAGCAGGACCACACATCCTTGTCTCGTGTACCAAATGAACGGTTAGGTTAACCATTATATCAAAAAATGATGGAGGGAAATACATCTCAAGCTCACAGAGCGTCCCCACAATCTGTCTTTGAAAACCAAGCAATTTTCTAGGATCTATGACCTTGCTACTCATTGCCTTGAAGAACCAACATAACTTAGTTATGGTTATGCGCACATTTTTAGGCAAGATAGAACGTATTGCAATGGGCAAGAAAGTCTCCATGATGACATGAAAGTCATGAGATTTCAGATTCACCAGTCTCACGCCATCATCTGATACAAGTCTCTGTAGGTTGGACGAATAACCCTCTGGAACTTTCACATCCTTTAGCGTCTGAAGTAACTCTTTTCTCTCATTCTTGGACGAGGTGTGTGCAGCAGGAGGTAAGAACGGTTGACCCCTTTCTCTAGGCACAAGTTTTAATTCTGCTCTTATTCCCATATCAATCATATCCATTCTTGCATTGTAACCATCCTTGGACTTCTTATCAGCTAGCAGAGTATTGAGCAAGCTGGCACTAACGTTCTTCTCAACGTGCATTAGATCAATGAAGTGTCTAACATACAACTATTTCCAATAGAGCAATTGAAAGAAAATTGATTCCTTCTTCCAACCGTTAGTGGGGACACTCTTTGCGAAGATCTTTCTGTATTGTGTGTCGATATTCTTCATCTCATTCAATACATCCGAACCTGACAATAAACGTGGTGCTTCACCTATCTCGATTGTGCCATCGAATGCATCGGCCATTGTTCTGTACTTATGTGTTGGGTCCAACCACCTCCTATGTCCCATATAAACGGTCTTCCTACAATGACTCAAGCGAATGTGATGTGTCTTCTTGGTACAACAAGGACATGCATCGTCCCCCTTCACACTATATCCAGATAGATTCCCGTAAGCGGGAAAGTCATTGATAGTTCCAAACAGCATGGCCTTCAACTTGAAATTCTTCTTTCTACAAGCATCATACACATCGACACCCTCATCCCACAGGAGCTTCAAGTCCTCTATCAAAGGAGTCAGCTATACATCTATGTCGTTACCAGGTTGTTTGGGTCCTGATATCAACATAGACAACATCATGTAAGTGCGCTTCATGCACAACTCGGGTGAAAGGTTATAAACTAACAGAATCACTGGCCATGTACTGTGGTTGGTACTTTGGATACCGAACAGATTCATTCCATCAGTTGAGAGTGCAAGACGCCAGTGTCGTGGTTCGGTGCCAAATTCTGGATGCCTGACATCGAATGTCTTCCACTGGGGTGAATCAGCAGGGTGTCTTAGCATTCCATCTTTGATCCTATCATCTTGATGCCAAGTCAAATTTCTAGCATCCACAACGCTACTATACATTCTCCTGAATCTTGGTATTATTGGAAAGTACCACAACACCTTCGCGGGAGATTTATTTTTCTTATATCGCTTTAGCCCACACTTGGGACATTCATCGAGGTCTGCATACTCCTTCCGAAATAAGATACAATCACCCGGACAAGCATGAATTTTCTGATGTGTTAACCCGATGGACTTGAGCATTTGTTTAGCATCATATGCTCTCTTAGACAGTACATTTCCATCAGGCAGTAGACCACTAACTGTTTCCAGCATACTTGTAAAGCACTCATCAGACAATTGGTGAGCTGTTTTTAGGTTGAACAATATCAACACAGCTGACAGTTTTGTTGCCTTCTTACACCCGGGCCATAGTGGTAATCCAGCAGAATCCCTTAACTTCTCTGACATATAAGGGTGATCTCACAGATTATCGTCATCCCCACTCGATGTATCAACAGTCGGTACATCATCGAAAATATCTGCATCCACTGTATCTTCAAACCTAAAGTCAGTTTCTAGGTTGCTTGAGCTACATCCATCTCTTCTCTCACCATGATATGTCCAAACGGTATATGTTTTATCAATACCGTGAATCATTAAGTGGTGAAACAGACTTTCTCGACCACTAACAGTTTTTCCATTCATACATTTCCAACACGGACATGGAATGTACCGAGGGTCGGTGCAGTGTCTAATTGCATGATTACAAATTCTTTCACCCCATTCCTATACTCATCTGATAATCGTTCTGCTCGAACCCACTTTCGATCCATATAGAACTAGCTACAAATGCCTATATGAAATACAATATGAAGACTGTTTCTCAAGACAATGTATCTAAAAATATTAAACCTAAAAGCATACCTAACTATACTTAATCTACATTCATTTTAATTTTCTAATGTATTATAATGTACCATATATCATTAATCATCTTATTCATTTGAAACACACAAAAATTAATTCAAGACACGTACTAACAACTATTAATCCAAGTTACTAACAACAATATAATTAAACCAACATTAATCACACACTAACAACAATACTTTTGAATGAAACAACTAATACCTTTGAATGAAACGTCTAATACTTTTTAAAGAAACAACTAATACCTTTGAATGGAACACCTAATATCTTATTATGAAACAACTAATACCTTTTAATGAAATAACTAATACCTTTGAATGAAACACCTAATACTTTTTTATTAATGAAACAACTAATACCTTTGAATAAACACCTAATACCTTATTATGAAACAACTAATACCTTTGAATGAAATAACTAATACCTATCAATGAAACACCTAATACTTTTTTATGAAACAACTAATATTACCTTTTAATGAAACACCTAATACTTTTAAATGAAACAACTAATACCTTTAAATAACAACTAATACTTTTGAGTGAAACAACACACAAATTGACAACCAATTAACCACAATCTAATCAAACAACAATTAATTCTAACATATAACAACAATTAAACTAAATTAAACAATTAACCACAATCCAAACAAATAACAATTAACCACAATCCAAACAAATTAAACAACAATTAAAATAAAGCCAATTAACCAATTAATTATTAATCTAACACTATATATAATATTCTAACATATATATATATATATAATATATATATATATTTATATATATCTATATACACATATATATATATATATATACATACATATATAAATATACACATACCTATATCTAGAGGAAGATGGCGGCGGCGGCGATAGGGAGGAGGAGGAGGAGGAGGAGGGAGGGGAGGAGGGGGACCATGGAGGGCCGGGAGCGTGGAAGACGTGGAAGGAGGCGATGCGGCGATACGTGGGGCGTGGATGGCGATGCGTCGCTCGGCAATATATGCATAGTACTGTACGCGCGCGATGGGGCGACGGAAAATGGAGAAGGGAGGAGGAGGGCGACGGAAAAAATGGAGAAGGAGGCCGGAGGCCGACGGAAAAAAATGGAGAAGAGGGAGGAGGAGGATATTGGACGCGAGATATCGATGGCATGTAGAAATGAAAATGAAAACGTACGCGATGGGGGCTGATCTGTACAAGCTAGGGCACCCTTACAGAGTGGTTCGGAACCGCTCTCTCTTGCAGAGCGGTTCTGAACCGCATTCCAAGCTCTCTCACTTGTAGAGCGGTTATAAACCGCATTGTTGACGAGCTTGCAGAGCGGTTCTAAACCGCTCTCTCTTGGAGAGCGGTTTCGAACCGCTCTTTAATTTTTTTTTTTTTTATTAAAAACCGCTCTCCAAGGTCAATTTTGGAGAGCTTTTTCTAAAAGGGTTCTCCAAGTGGAGCTCTCCAAGCTCAAATGTGTAGTAGTGGTTAATGCCATCTGCCTCTTGTAGGATCTCATCAAAATGAGTTAAGCCCTGCAAATACCAGTAGTATAAAGTTAGCATTTGAGCTTTGAAAGTCATCCACACCACATATATTCTTAGTAATGAATCCCTCCACCCAATGGATATATTTACAGCTGCTTTAAGTTACTTCTACATTCTCAATTTTAGCAAAGATTTGAGTCTGACTTAGATCACCAAGCTTTGATAGAAAATCACGGGCCTGCGTAGAGTAATATCATCAGAGATAGTCGAAAAGACATAATAAGTCAACGATATAAAGATACCAAATACGATTTTTCTCTTTATTGTTTTTACCTCATAAACATCCTCTGCATGGAGTATGTAAGAAAATGACAGGAAATAAGTTTTATTCTTAACACCCCAGGTACTGATAACCTGAATTAAAAAGAAAGTATTTGAACATTACACAAATGATAAAGCTACCAAAAGAAAATAAGGTGAACAAAAAATGGTTGGCTCATAATCTACAATGGCCTGCAACCGTCAAATGGTTGTCAAAATATTTAGTAAGGATGTTGCTTGAGCCAAACAGCCAACTATTAGTAGAAGTCATAATTGTTTGTAGATTATGACAAAGAAACTCAAATAAAAGATGTAGACTACAAATTTACTTAGATCTAAACTTATTGAGCAGAGATACCTGAACTAAATCTTATTGAGCAGAGCTAGAGGGAAAATGGATTTCGGCTCCGTAGCCCACTTCTCTATGCTTTGTGTTGCCCTAAAGATTCATATCCAAAACTTACAAATGATTATGTATTTAACATGAATTCTGATGGTAATGAAAGTATAATGTCCCATATAATGAAAGGAAGAAACCTCAAACTTAGGAAACAAAATCAGAACCAAACTCATTCAAACACAAACAGAAACCAGATAGGATTTCAAATGTATGTATCATTTTGGCTTTACAATTATAGTTTTTATCATCCCTCATTCAATCAAAACAAAAATCCTAAATAACAAACAAACACGGATACCGATCACTTACGAGGGAAGTGCATCACCGCTTGTTCGTCTCAGGTCAGCACCGACAGACAATTCCGCCGTCGTCGTTTGCTGCACCTTCAATCTGCCTTACGCTTTCACACGTCGGCAAATCGTCGTCCTCAACACATCGCTGACCTCCATGTCGTCGTTCGCTGCACCTCCAATCCCTTCCTATCCCTTCCCATTTTTTAAAATAGTATAGATTAGATGCTTGAATTTTAGTATGCATTCGAATTGGACAAAAAATTATATCAACTTTAATTTACAGTGGACTCTATTTTTTAAGTATCACTGTTATGTAAAAAAATTATCACTGCTATGTGAAAAAATCATTGTTATGTATAAATGGGCCACGGACCAACGGGCCGGACCGATTTAACCATGATTTGTTTAGGGTTAGGGCTGGGTATTTATGGCCCATTTAAAACTGGGTCATTTTGGCCTGTAACTGATTGACCCGCATGCTTATCGGGCTGATCCGGGAACCCGACTCCTCTTTTTTTTTCACGACGTTATATTGAAAGATGCGACCTGTTTACACTAAACCACGTTATATTGAAAGATGCGACTTGTTTACACTGAACCGTTTCAATGTAAACAAATCGCATATTTCAGTATACCAAGTTGCATTATTTTAAAATGCACTATGAGTGCACGGTGCACCTGAACGCATACAAGACTTAGCCTACATTTAGAGTCCCCAAGTAGTTGATTCTGTTAAAGGACAGTCAACTAAACGTGAGATCAAATATGGGAATAAATGTGTATGCAACTTGTTTGCACTGAAATATGCAAGTTGTTTTCATTTAAACACCTGCATGTTCCAATAAAATAAGTTGCATGTTTTAAAAATGCACTTCAATTGCACGATGCACCTGCGTTGGAACCGATCGAGCTAGCAGGATAATGTTATATGCAATCTTCCAAGATGACAATTTCCTCCCTTGCCCCTGCTTATAATTCAGGTTGGAGATGAGAGTGATCGTGACCGTATTTTGGGGCCTCGCAAGAAATTGTTGAAGTGGATCGAGTATGTAAAGGCGGCAACTGCGCCTCATTTTGAAAAAATTCACTCCGTAATTCCGCCAGCAAAATTGTACTTGAAGCAACTCAAGACACAATTGAGCCAGAAATCATCTTAGTATACCAAAAATCCACCCAACATTCCAAGGTGTAAGAATAATTATAATATGTTGAAGGATGCATGGATGTATGTACATGCTACTTTTTCCTCCATTTGTAGCATCCACGCTGCATGAATTAATGGTATGAATTTGTAATTGGCTAATAAACTGCGCGTTGACCCAACGTTGATCAAATTTTCAAGAAGATGAAAATAGAAATAAGATGCAAATTAATAATCTACGTTTTGGGTAGATTAATTTGATGTGTTTATTTGCTCAAAATAAATTCTGAGTTAATGAGATATATATTAATACATAGTGTTGCTACATATCATTTATAAGTTGAAGAGAAAAAAATGTGGAAGAAAATCGGATTCTCATTGTCCGGAAAGTTGACAAGGAATTTGACTCTATAATAGTAGACTTATGCTATGAAAAATTAATAATTGATTAGGTCTACATAGTGGTGCTATGGTTAGCCCGAATAGCTAACCTAAGAGAGTCTATTGACCGCATTTGCACGTGCATGTCGTACTTAGGTTCATCGGGTGCTTTAGAGACACAATTTGCACTTCGCACGTACACATTGACGCGAGGAGTTGAGGAACCATTCATTTTTCATCGGTTGCACCAGCGGGTGCATGGCACAGGGGTTCGGACTTGGACGGATGGTGCAAGACGTTGCATTTGAACCCGTCGTTGATATGCGCGATCGGGTCAATTGTACGGACCTGTTGATCACCCATGGAAGGATGAAATGGATCAGCCAGGATTGGAGGGACAAACCGCTCCTCGCGAACATGTGCGACACAATCAGGCTCTTGAAGCTTGATCTCATCCAAGAGACCGATTGAAGGGCCCAGATTCGTTATGTCAAGAAAGTTGCAGTCTTTCACCAAATATCACCACAACTCTTCAACTATTATAAATTGAGCCCCATATTGCATTTACTGAATTTGAAAATTTCTCAAGCATTCAGTGTTGGGGTTATACTGGAAAGTATGCTTTTATTTTGTAAAACCAAACTGAATTTCTGTCTTATTTGCTGAAATAAACTATTTATCACTGTTGCTTTAAATATGATTGAATGTTACATATATTTACTGCATACCTGTTCAATAAATAATACGTGTTACATTGTAGTTAATTTAGTGATACCAGATCACAGAAGATTAAATTAACAGTCCCTTGTAACCAAAAGTACAGAATTCACAACCCAGATGGAAATTAACAATCCATCGCGAAAGGTTGAAGTGTAAGGCTCAGATTGACTTGTCTTGATCAAGAGATTGCACTAGTGCATTATGATGCGCTGAATAAGACCTACAGGAGGATACATTCTTTAGTACTGAATATAGAAGAATTAGACCTCAGTGGTTCGTTATTTCTTAATCCCCGTCCCTTAAATAGGATTGTGTGGAATTAATAATTATTGCTTTGATTCATGTTGGGTAGAGAATCAATGCGATTCAATACTTTGTGTTTTGGGCAATATATTAGTTACATGACGATTGCTAAGATTAAATACGGAGAATCTTGTGCAAGTACGTCTTCCTTGATTTGTTCCCTTGGTGGGCTCAGAAGTTTTATCATACCAAATCTTACAAGTGGAATTTGTTTCCGGTATGGATAATAATGTGACATGTCCTTACTCCAAGGAAAAAGATATTAATTAATATGAAACTATTAAGTTGCTTGAATTAATTAATGGACTAGATATTCTTAAACACGAGAAATAATAACTGAGAGCCATATATTAACAGTAATATGGGTTAAGATGGATAGTGCAATATTAATTATGTAGTGAGATTAATTAATATTTATGGACTTGAATAATATTGTGGCTCAATATTGATAATTCAAGGTCCATTGGAAGGTCCAATCTTAATTCTCTTAAAGGCCCCTCAAGTAGCCCAAAAATAAAGTCCAATAATTGAAAAAAGTGTTTAAAATAAAATAAATTATTATTGCCTATTTTTCCTAGTTAAATTTCGAAAATAATAAATAAAAGAGGGAGAAAGATTTTCTTTTTTGAATTTTGTTATGGAATGAAGATAAATATTCTTGGAATACAAGATTATCTCATTAAATTCAAGAAATCTCCCACTTGGTTATTTATTAAGCAAATTTTCGAAAATTGTGAAAAAAATAAGGAAAGGAAAAATTTTCTTGATTTTCTTGAAAAGATATTATGGAATATATGTATTCTTGGAATACAAGAATATCTCATAAATTCAAGAAGATCCAAATCTTGGAATCCTACTCCTTAATTTTTTTTTTCGAAAAATCCATAAATATAAGGAGGTGGGATTTTGTAG
This sequence comes from Stenogyne calaminthoides, assembly GCA_037126765.1. NCBI lineage: Eukaryota > Viridiplantae > Streptophyta > Magnoliopsida > Lamiales > Lamiaceae > Stenogyne > Stenogyne calaminthoides. The sequence goes on along the minus strand of JBBCBC010000008.1, from coordinate 15,208,283 downwards.
AATATTTTAATTATGGAGAAAAGAATATATAAGATATATTCAAGATTTCTTGGAGATCAAGAAAAAGATTTTCCCATCTTATTTTTCCACACAATTTTCATCCACCACCCTTATTATAAATAGGGGATGAGTTTTTCATCCCCAATGCAATTTCATGTGTTGGAAAAATTAGAAATCCACAAAGGTGGTGCAACATAATTTTATTTTTCCTTTTGTTAATTGTTCGCGAGCATCCTTCCACCGGATTGTTGAACAAGGACAAGGGAATACTTGAGAAGACTCTTTGGGTTTGTTCGTGTGAACGTGATATCCATCTTCTCAACTGTTGTCACTCCAAGAGGTTAGTTCACGTAAACTCCTAGCAATTCTGCATGTGTAGGATTTATGTGACCTGTTTATATGCATGATTTGTTGTTGGATTATTATTTGAATTAATATATGATTAATTCATTCTAGTAATAATTATTATAATGAAATTTGTATTTAAATATTCATCCTGAATAGATCTGGACAATTAATTCCCCAACATTTAGTGCATAAAAAAAGCAACTAGCTAGAGATGTTAATCCGGGCGGGGCTAAACGGGTTATATGCAGGGCTAGGGCTGAGTAATGGTAGGCCCGTTTAAAATAGGACCTTTTTGGTTCGGACTAGTTAGCCTACATGCTAAATGGGCTAGCCCGCCGGTTAACCGGGCCAGTGCGCCAGCCAGCAGAGTTATATATATAATACTCCCCCCGTCCCATTCTTTAAGCAAAACTTGTCATTTTTTTTGTCCCAATCTTTAAGCAAAACTTCCTAAAATGGAAATACACACTTTATCACATCACTTTATCACTTTATCACATAAAATCTATAAATATATAAAAGCAGAAGTTGTTGGGAAATAGGTTGCACAGATCTATTCGGGGTGAATATTTAAATACAAATTTAATTCTTTAATTATTACTAGCATGAATTAATCCTATATTAATTCAAATAATAATTGCAACAACATATCATGCATATAATAAGCCACGTAAAACCTACGCATGCGGAATCTACGGGTTTACGTGAGCGTACCTCTCGGGATGGCAATGAATTCGGTTGGACGGGCTAACCAAAAGGACTTCCCAAGTATTCCCTTAGTCCTTGCTCAACTATCCGGTGGAAGGACACTTGTCGAACAATTAACAAAAAGGAAAAAATAAACTTTGTTGCACCACTTATGTGGATTTGCTAATTTTTCCAGCACATGGAATTGTACTTGGGAATGAAAGAATCATCCCCTATTTATAGGTGAGGAGTGGTCAATTTTTTCAGTAAAAAAACAATGTGGAAAAAGACTTTTCTTGATCACCAAGAAATCTTGAATATATCTCCTATATTCTTTTTCCCATAATTAAAATATTCCACAAAAATCCCACCTCCTCAATATGGATAATTTTCGAAAATAATTGATGCAAGAATCCAAGATTTGGATCTTCTTGAATTTATGAGATATTCTTGTATTTCAAGAAATACATATCTTCCATAATATCTTTTCAAAATCAAGAAAATCTTTCTTGCCCACTATATTTTCAAAATTTTCAAAATTTCCCTTATGAATAACCAAGTGGGAGATTTCTTGAATTTAATGAGATAATCTTGTATTCCAAGAATACATATCTTCATTCCATAACAAAATTCAAAGAAAATCTTTCTCCCAACTTATCCATAATTTTCGAAATTTTATAGGAAAAATAAGCAACAATATTTATTTTATTTTAATCACCTTTTTCAGTTATTGGACTATTTGTTGGACTACTCAGGGGCCTTTAGGAGAATTAAGATTGGACCTTCTAATGGACCTTGAATATCTAATATTGAGCCACAATATAATTCAAGCCCATAAATATTAATTAATCCCACTACATAATTAATATTGCACTATCCATCTTAACCCATATTAACGGTCAATATGACTCCGGTCATTATTTCCCGTGTTTAAGATTATATAGCCCATTAATTAATTCAAGCCCTTTGAAATAGCTTTCCATTAATTAATATATTTTATCCTTGGTCAAGAGCGGTTCAACATTATTATCCATCTTAGGAAACTAATTCCACTTGCAAGATTTGGTATGATAAAGCTTATGAACCTCCCAAGGGGCAAATCAAACAAAGCGTGCTTGCACGATTCTTCGTATTAAATCTTAGCAATCACATGTGACTAATAATATTGCCCAAGATAAAAAGTATTGAATCTCTTTGATTCGCTACCCATGATAAGTCAAAGCAATAGTTACCAATCCCCCGTGATCCTATTTAAGGGACGAAGATTAAGAAACAACGAAACCACCGAGGTCTAATTCTTCCTTGTTCAGTTCTGAAGAATTTATCCTCCTGTAGGTCCTATTCAGTGCATCAGTCATGCACTAGTGTAATCTCTTGGTCAAGACAAGCCAATCTGAGCCTTACACTTCAACCTTTCACGATGGGTTGTTCATTTCCATCTAGGATGTGAATAACGTACTTTTAGTTACAAGGGATTTATTAATTTAATCTTACGTGATCCGGTATCACTAAATTAACTACAATGTAAACAATCACGACTTATTGAGCGGTTATGCAAATAAATATATGTAACATTCAATAATATTTAAAGCATCAGTGATAAACAATTTATTTCAGTAAATAAGTCTGGAAATTCAGTTTCGATTATACAAAGTAAAAGCATACTTTCCAGTATAATCCCAACAGAAGTGAGGAGAGAGAATACAATATTTGTTGGAGCAAGTGCAACTCCACTTGCTTTGTAATGTAATGGTGACTTTCACTCTCCAAAAAAGTGAGTGATTTTACTTTAACCAATCATATTTTTCTTTTTCTTTCTTACTTTTCACAATAAATTTCTAAATTCATTTTTCAACACATTATATATCAAATTAGTTTTTCTTTATGTGATCTTTTATTTAACATCTATATTACACATATAAAATAAAATTCAGATAAAACATATCTATTTTATAGTTATTGATATTTTATGTGAGTTGAATTTAAATATTTTTATTTTATTTATATAAATTTAGTTGGATTTTAGTATCATTTTATAAATCTTATTACTTATGATGAATTTAGTATGTAATTAAAAACTATATTTAATTAAATAAATTTTGAGTCACTCACGCGTATACAATATATTTTTCATATATTATGAAAAATAAGCAAAATAAATATTAAAAAAAATCAATTGGTAGGTAAAAATAATTTAAATTTAACTTTTTAATATAATTTGCGTCTCAAATTATATCATCTTATATTAAAATTTATTATATTCAATTCGTGCATCGCACGGGAGAATTACTAGTACTAATAAATAACTTTTTCTACTCCAAACTACCCATCACTTTATCACATAAAATATTAATAAACAACTCTTTCTACCTCCAACACTTTATCACTATTCTCATAAATCCTTATGAACAATCACATTTGCTTAAAGAATGGGGGAGAGAGTATTTTATTATTAACTTAAATATATAGAAACAAATTAGGTCAAATTTTATTATTAGCGATTCGCGCAACATCTAGATTCCAGTCGTCCACTTCTCCATCACCAATGTCCATCGTTGTTCTCCATCATCATTCTCCATTGCGCATTATTCAAAGTCTAGGCAAATATATAATTATGTAAAAATATTTTTTTCCCAAATTTTAATTATTGCTTTGCTATATACGCACATTGGAGGTTTGGGTATTTACTACTTAGTAGTAACAGAAACTGAGTTCGTGAAGCCATGTATCCTTCCTTGACTTTCCCAACCTAATATTTCTTTTTCATTTTTTTTCTTTTTTTAGACATGACTGCTTTATTGGATTAGGTTATTGATTTTATTTTATGATATTTATTCATATATATGAAATAAATTTATTTTAATTAAACTTGTAATTTGACTGTATTGATGATACTTGTACTCCACTTGTAATTTGATGATATTGATGTAATTTGATATTGATTTTTTTTTTGAAAATCCAATAGTGGCTCGTTTAGCCCGTAACCCGCTAGGGTTAAGTTTAGGTCTCAATTGTTGGGATTGTTGGAGCCTGAGTGAATGGGGAAGTCAGAGGACGGGAGGCGCTCGACCAAGCATTGTGGTTGAGCATATCTGCTCGATCGAGCACCTCGATTTCCAGAGCCGAGCAGGCGCTCGAGCAAGCAACGTGATCGAGCGAAACCGCTCGACCAAGGCCCGTGGTCGAGCGAGTTCCGCAGCCAGTTCGAGAATTAGGGCTTCGGCCCATGTCTTCATTTAAATACCTTTGACTCATTGTATTTACCTCTTGTACGAAAATAACACACGAAAATAGTGAATCTCCTGGCTTGGTAGTGCCCCCAGACGTAGTCATTCCTGACGAACTGGGTAACCAAATTGTTTGTCTCTAAATTCCTAGTTCTATTATTTTCTCCATAATTGCTTGTTTAATTCCTAACAACTGGTATCAAGAGCATCGGGTTAAAGGGGTCTGTGGAGAGAAATTATGATGGCTGAAGGGAAATCGCATGTTGAGAAGTTTGATGGAACAGATTTTGGATTCTGGAAATTGCAGATCGAAGATTACCTGTACGGTAAAGATATGTATCAACCGTTGGGTGAAAAACCTGAAGAGATGAAGGATGACGAGTGGAAGTTGCTGGATAGGAAGACGATGAGTGTGGTTCGTCTGTCGTTATCCAGGAACGTCGCCCTACATACGGTGAAAGCAAAAACCACAAAGGAGATGCTGGAGATATTGACTGAGATATATGAAAAACCGTCTGCAGCGAAACAAGGTTCATCGGACGGAGGTTATTCAACTTTGAGGATGGCGAGGAGGATCTTGTGGTAGCTTAACCACCTCAACGAGTTCAATATGATCATAGCCCAATTGAGCTCGGTTGAGATTGATTTTGATGATGAAGTTCAAGCCTTAATTTTGTTGTCTTCTTTTTTGGGAAAGTTGGAGTGGAGCGGTGACGGTATTAGTGCCGGCGGGTAAAGTGAAACTAAAATTCGATGAGGTTAGAGATTTGATCATGAGCGAAGAAATTCAGGAAAAGAGTTGGGTGTAGCCCACAGGATCACGCTTTAGTCACGGGAAACAAAGGCAAATCTGAATTGGGGAAGCCAAATCGGGGTAGATCGAAGTCGAGGGCAAAGATAAGCCCAAGAAAGATAAGAGTCGGGTTGAGTGTTACAAATGTCATAAGCTTGGTCATTACAACTTCACCCAACGTTACTGTGATGAGGACTTCGGATGCATTGATTCCGAGTGTAAGCGATCCATTGAGTCGTGGGTGTTAGATTGCGGAGCATCGTTTCATTAGATGCGCGATCTTGGCGTAATGGGAGGTACACTTCGCGAACTTTGGGAGGGTTTATCTAGGCGATGATGAGCCATTGGAAATCAAAGGGAAGGGGATGTTAGGATTAAGACACCAAATGGGATTTGTGTTACAATTGAAAGATGTGAGACATATTCTGGTTTGAAGAGAATTTGATTTGGTTGGGCAACTTGATGGCGAGGGCTACAAGGTGACCTTTGGGTGTAACTCATGGAAGATATCCAAAGGTGTCATGGTAGTGGCTCGTGGAAATAAAGAGGGGCGTTGTATATATGAGCAACACCGGGATAGCATTGCTCTTTGCAAGTGAAAAAAGGAATGCAAATTTGTGGCATTGTCGCCTTAGCCACACGAAAGTGAAAAGGGGATGAAAGTTATGTGCTCGAAGGGTAAACCGCGCGAGCTCAAGACAATTGACATTGGTTTGTGTGAGGAATGTATTATTAAAAAAGAAAAGGGTGAGTTTTTTTTGAAGGGAGAGCTTTGAAGAAGGCGGTCGGAGTTAGTTCACAAAGTGATTTGTGGGGTCCAAAGACAAGTGACATCCTTGGTGGAGCATCATATTACATGACTTTCATTGACAACTCTACGAGGAAGGTATGGGTTTATTTCTTGAAAAATAAGTCTGATGCCTTTAATGCTTTCAGGAAATGGAAGGCTCTTGTAGAAACTGAAACGGGTCTCAAGGTGAAGCGTTTGAGATCGATAATGGTGGAGAGTCTGAGCTCCATGAGTTCAAAAGGATTACGCGGAGGCGAATGGAATCGAATGGAGAAAACCGTGAGAGGAACACCACAAATGAGAATGGGCGTGGCGGAATGTATGAACGAGGACCTATGTGAACGTGCTAGGAGAATGAGATTGAAGTGTGGGCTGCCAAAGATGTTACGGCAAGAGGAAGCTTTAACAATGACTTACTTGATAAACAGAGGACCCTCAACTCGTTTGGAAAATGGCATACCGGAGGAGGCCTGGTCGGGAAAGGAGGTAAATCTGTCCTTTCTTTGAGTATTTGGGTGTGTTGCATATATTCATGTTGATTCTATGAGTAGAAGTAAGTTGGATGCAAAATCTGTTAAGTGTACGTTTGTTGGATATGACGGTGATGAATTTGGCTATCGATTTTGGGATGATAAAAACCGAAAGGTGATTCGTAGTCGAGATGTCATATTTAATGAACATGTGATGTACAATGACAGGTTGGGGAAATCCAAAGAAGGTGGTTCTGAGTCTCAGGTTGTGGAGTTAGACATTTTGAACTCGGGTGGGAACAAAGGGGTTCTAGATGATCAGGTGATTGTTGAGGAAGAACCAAGTACACCACCACCAACAATTCCGCTGCGGAGATCCACGAGAGATCGAAGATCTCCTGATAGGTATTCACCCTCCCTTCATTATTTATTGTTAACTGATGGTGGTGAACCTGAATGTTATGCAGAGGAAACACGTAGTGAACAGGTGGACAAGTGGAAACTTGCAATGGATGATGAGATGAATTCATTGATGACCAACAGAACTTGGGAGCTTGTTGAGCTTCCTAAGGGCAAGAAATCCTTTGCATAACAAGTGGGTTTCTGAGGATAAAAAGGAGGTGATGGAAGCAAACGCTACAAGGCAAGATTGGTTGTGAAGGGGTTTCAGTGAGAACCATGGTATTGACTATCTTGATGCTTTTACTCGATTGGTGAAGCTAACTACCATTCGATTGGTTACGAGTCCGGTGGTGCGAGAAAATTTGGTGTTAGAAACAGATGGGCGTGAAAAGCAGTCTTTCTTCATGGTGATTTAGATGAGGACATCTACATGAAACAACAGGAGGGATACTTGTCTAAGGGGAGTAGTGAGCTAGTTTGCAAGTTGAAGAAGAGCTTGTATGGTGCGAAACAAGCTCCATTCTGATTGGTACAAGAAGTTTGATGGGTTCATGCGAGATTAAGATCAATAGGTGTGAGGCTGACCATTGCTGTTACTTCAAGAGGTATGATGATGGTTATATCATTTTGTTATTATATGTTGATGACATGTTGATAGCAGGCTCTAGTGCTCGGGAGGTGAGCAAGTTGAAGGAAAAATTGTCTGAAAGGTTTGCTATGAAGGACCTTGGAGAGGCCAAGCAAATCTTGGGTATGTGAATCGTCGTGACAAGGTGGCGGGGAAAGTTGTATCTTTCACAGAAATTTGAATACATAAAGAAAGTCTTGGAGAGATTTAGTATGGAAGATGCAAAGCCAGTTCGGGTCCCTTTGGGAAGTCAGTTCAAGCTATCCAACAAGGACTCACCTAGTAGCGAAGAGGAGCGGACCTACATGCAAAACACTCTGTATGCTTCAGCAATTGGAAGTTTGATGTATGCTATGGTGTGTACAAGACCGATATTACAAGCGGTGGGAGTTGTTAGCGGTTTATGGGCAATCTGGGTAAACAAACATTGGGGGCGATGAAGTGGATCCTTAGATACTTGAGAGGTCTTCTTGAACAAGCTTTGTGCTTTGAGGGCAAAAGCGTTGGGTTGGCAGGATATGTTGATGCAGACTTGGCATCAAATGATCTCGACAAAAGGAGGAGTACTACAGGGTATGTGTTTACTTTTGGTGGTACAACAATATCTTGGGCTTCTAAGTTGCAAAAGATCGTAGCTCAGTCCACTGCAGAAGCAGAGTACGTTGCAGTCACAATGATATCTGAGGCTAGTAAAGAAATGGTTTGGTTGCAGAATCTGTCGTGTGAGTTGGGGAAGGAGCAAAAGGATAAGATTCGTATAGTGACAAATCAGTGTTATTCACTTGGCGAAGAATTGACCTTTCACTCGAGGAATGACACATCGAGTTGAGGTATCATTATATTCGTTACCTCATTGAGAACAAGATCTACACGGTGATGAAGATGGGATAAGTGAGAATCCTCACGACATGTTGACTAAGGTTGTGACCTTAGAAGTTGAAGTTATGCATGACTTCAAGCGGCCTTGGAAACCGAAAGCATAAGGCAAAGACTACTACTAGTGAGAGAAACTGTTGGAGCGGGGAGACAAGTTCTGATTGGAGTCGATCTCTCTGGTGGGAGATTGTTGGGATTGTTGGAGCCTGAGTGAACAGGGAAGTCAGAGGACGGGAGGCGCTCGACTAATCATTGTGGTCGAGCACATCTGCTGGATCGAGCACCTCGATTTTCAGAGCCGAGCAAGCGCTCGAGCAGGGAACGTGATGGAGCGAAACCGCTCGACCAAGGCCCGTGGTCGAGTGGGTTCCGTAGCCAGTTCGCAGAATTAGGGCTTCGGCCCATGTCTTCATTTAAATACATTTGACACATTGTATTTGCCTCTTGTACGAAAATAACACACAAAAATAGTGAATCTCCTGGCTTGGTAGTGCCCCCAGACGTATGTTAGGAATTAAAGCAAGCAAATATAGGAGAAAATAATGGAAACAACGAATTAAGGAACAAACAATTTGGTTACCCAGTTCGTCAAACTGACCACATCTGGGGGCACTACCAAGCCAGGAATCAGGGGTTATTTATACAGAAAACCTAGATTTGGCCCATCCTGGCCGAAACCCTAAAAAGATGAACGGGCCCTCCGCGGGCCTCGAACCTCGACCAGCCCTTGGTCGGCGGTGTTCCTTCGATCACACACATCGCTTGGAGCCCCTCATATTTGGATAGGGGCTTCGATCGAGCACACCGCCGACCTCGAGACCGGCTAGCGCCTCTCGCCTCCCTGATCCCGTTTCACTCAGGCTCCATAACCCAACAATCTCCCACCTGGAGACTGAACCTAGAAACTGACACTGGAGCGGAAGTGCACTACCTCAACTAGGTCGAACGTCTTGTCCTCCCTGGACTCATTCCGAACGTCTTGTCCTCCCTGGACTCATTCCGCAACTCAGACTCCAACAATCCCAACAATCTCCCACCTGGAGACTGACTCCAAAACGTAACTCGTCTTCCCATTCTTTCATCGGTAGTTAACCACGCAATCCGAGCAATGTCCCTCAACGTTCAACTTCGAACCACACTTGATCCAAGCAACGTCCCACAACATCCTTCTCGAACTTACATCACTGCGGCCCACAAGACCGCAACCTGGACCCTCACGTCCATTCGATCCAAGCAATGCCCCTCAACGTTTTTGATTCGCACCAGAACCAAACAACGTCAAACAAAATTCCCTTGAATCATTAAGCCACCGATTCCCGCACGATCTCAGGCACGTGTCAAACGCCCATCTTGATCTTGCATGAACCTGATACAACGATCTCAGGCACGTTTCTATCGCCCATCTTGATCTTGCATCCAACCTGATACAACGATCTCAGCCATGTGTCAACGCCCATCTTGATCTTGCATCCAACCTGATACAACGATCTCAGCCACGTGTCAACGCCCATCTTGATCTTGCATCCAACCACCTACTCAAAGCAACGCCCCACACTCCGCATACTGCCTACGGAACCCGCTCGACCTGGGGCTTTGGTCGAGCGGTTCTGCTCAACCAACCAGCTTGCTCGAGCGCCTTGTACGTTCTCAGACGTTCAGTGGTTGTGCCCGGCCGCATACCGAACGACAAATCCGAAATCCGTTCCATCAAGCTTCTCAACAGGTGATTTCCCTTTAGCCATCATAATTGCTCTCCACAGATCCCTTTAACCCGATGCTCTGATACCAGTTGTTAGGAATTAAAGCAAGCAATTATAGGAGAAAATAATAGAAACAACGAATTAAGGAACAAACAATTTGGTTACCCAGTTCGTCAAACTGACTACATCTGGGGGCACTACCAAGCCAGGAGAGATCTACTATATCTTCTTGTATGACCATACAAGATACTGCAAGATACAATGAGGGAGTCAGGGGTTATTTATACAGAAAACCTAGATTTGGCCCATCCTGGCCGAAACCCTAAAAGATGAAACTGGGCCTCCGCGTACAAGCCTCGGAACCGCTCGACCTCAGCCCTTGGTCGAGCGGTTTTGCTCGATCACATACATTGCTCGAGCGCCCTCATGGTGCTGGATAGGGGGGGCGCTCGACCGAGCACACTGCCGACCTCGAAGGCCGGGTCGGCGCCTCCTGCGCCAGATCATCCGTTTCACTCAGGCTCCATAACCCAACAATCTTCCACCTGGAGACTGACACTGGAGCGGAAGTGCACGACCTCAACTAGGTCGAACGTCTTGTCCTCCCTGGACTCATTCCGCAACTCAGACTCCAACAATCCCAACAACGTAGTCATTCCTGACGAACTGGGTAACCAAATTATTTATCTCTAAATTCCTAGTTCTATTATTTTCTCCATAATTGTTTGTTTAATTCCTAACATCAACTATTAGTGGTCCATTAAGCGTGAACTGGTTAAGGCCTTGGATCGTATAGCCCACACGGCCCTATAGACCTGACCCTAACCCGTTTAACATCTCTAATACTAGCAAATCTAGATCTACATAAGAGTTGTGTCAAGAAAGTTCCGAATACCCGAGTCCATTCGCCGATATCTTCTAGTTTGTAGTGCAACGGTCGTAAAGTTTTAAAGTCATTGACGATTATCGTTGATACCATATTGCACCGAAGTACAGTGCAATATTGCTAAAGAAAGATAGTCAAACTCTTGCATCTACTTTCGTATTGAGTCAGTCATGCGTCATCAACGTCTATACACCTCACATTTTCCAACATATATAATTTATATGTTATCAGCATCAAATATTTTAAATCTATTAATTGAGATTTGCCAACTACCTTCTTAATTAAAGTAGGTTTTGTAGATAGAGCAACTTCTTCGCACAATTTAAAGTTCCAATTGATTTTAATTACTTATGAACTTAATTTTTATAAAATGTATATATTACAATTAGCACATTGTCTTAAACAGTATATATTAAATATAAAATTATATCATGGCAAAAGTATAGAGTACTCTTATTAACTGTATGTTAGAGAAGCTTCTTTTTTCACACGGGATTCACATATATATACAAATATCAACAAACCTTCTTGTATGTGGTAATTACTTATGAACTTAATTTTTATAAAATGTATTATTCCTCCCGAGTAAGTCTTGTGTACATCAGTTGAACGATGTAACTATACACAACTAATATTTTTATGTGGAAATAGTTAATATTATTTAGTGAAAATAAGTGATGCTAACCAACTAGGTAATATATACCTTTCAATATAACAATTAATACCTTATAAAAATACACTTAATCAGTTGTATGGTGTCACTACTACATGATACGATTGTGAGAACGATTTGAGAATTATTGTTGAATTGGTGAGACGAAACTGTATTCAATATGTACAAGAATATAATGCGTATACAAGGAAATAAATCAAACTTATTTACAACAAATTTACAAAGCAATAAATGCTGATTATCTCATTCCTTGATTATCGGTTGACTAATTAAAATCCTTTGATTGGTCGTTGATTGAGTCCCTTGATTCACTCCTATTAACGATATCTGATGAAGTTTTCATCATTGCAACAAGGCCAACCGAACTACTAATTACTTCCATTCATGATAACATATTATTTATAATTACAGATAAACAACCAGAGATTGATCTGATTATCCCCACATGATCTTAATTAACCGTAGTCTTAACTTAATTAACTCTATAACATCATTTATACTCCATGCATGGACGATTATTTACTAAGGGATAGAACCCAAAATAGTCCCATAACTTTTCACCTTTTCTAAAATGGTCCCAAAACAGTTTGATGTACGAAATTGATCTCAATTTTACGCGAATTGTACATTTCGTCTCAAATTCATCGGAATTGAAGAAACAACGCCGTTTTTGGTCATGTGTCTTACAGTAAGCATTCAATTTGGAGATTTCTGGCTGAAATGCATGACAAAAAATGATGTCGTTTTATCAATTCCGGTGAATTTGAGAAGAAAATGGTACAATTTACAAAAAAATGGGACCAATTAATTTCGTGCATCAAACTTTTCTATGACTTTTTTGAAAAAAGTGAAAAATTATGAGACTATTTTGGATATCCATGCATGGAGTGTAAATGATATGTTCTAGAACTTAATTACTGGAGAATTTTACGTCGCATCTCCAGGGTATCGAGCACCTTGGGTCTCTTATAATTCTTGAGTAAAAGAGAGCTGCAAACCACACTAACGGACGAGGCCGCCATAGCTCCGCCAGCCAGCCACGGCGGAAGCCGGAATCCAGTGAACGGGAAAAGGACTCCGGCGGCAAGTGGGATCCCGAGTGTGTTGTACCCTAATGCCCATACATAGTTGAGCCTGATTCTGGAAAATGTTTTCCTTGAAAGGTCAATTGCAGTTACAACATCCTCCAAGTTATTCTTCATCAGGACAATATCAGCTGCTTCAATGGCTATATCTGTACCTGCCAGTTATATACGTGTCAGAATAATTGTTTTGTGTCGCAAAGTTTGAAATCGATTTGTAGCTAAGAGAATCTTTTTAATTTTTTTCCCAACTCTATTATTTTCCACCATTTCATTAATTCAGCTCGTACCACCATCATTTCAGCTCATACAACCATTCAATTAAACCCCGTACCATAACACCATCATTTCAACCGGTACCACCACACATACATCTCGCACCACCATTATTTCAGTCCGTGCCACAATTTAGTTCAGCCCGTACATCATTTTTAAGTTCATACAACAATTTAATTCAGTCTGTACCAACATATATTAACCCTACCACCATTTGATGAAGTCAGTGCCATCATTTTTTTTCTAATTTTTTGTTGACTTTATAAAGAATTTATTGATTCTTTCAAAAATATATATAAATGATACATTGATAAAAAAAAATAAAAAATCTTGACTAAAAATGAATGAAACTATAAATCTTGATAAAAAAGAACTTTTTAAATGAGAACGGGTTAACACAATTCTTTTAAATTTTTTTAGTCACAACACATATTTTTAAAATTTCCAATTCGATATACGTTTTCAAATTTTACAATTATAACATATGACTATTTTTCAATAACTTATACTAACGTGACAACCGGGAAATCTTAGGCTGAACTTAAATAAATTCACAGCCTTGTTTTATAGTTCCAATTTAATGATGACCTTTAAACTCTTAATTTTTTTTCAATCTCATACACCGTCACGCCAGCAAAACTTGCCAAAAAATAATCAAGGGATAGTATTTCAACAACTTAACAGGTCGTTCTTGATTTAATTTGCAATTAATCCTAAGATCTATTGTACCTGCACCAATTGCCATTCCGATGTCAGCCGCAACGAGCGCGGGCGAGTCGTTTATTCCATCCCCGACCATAGCTACAACGTTGCCCGCCGCCTGTAGTTCTCTAACTTTTTCCGCTTTATCTTGAGGTTTAGCTTCCGCGACCACCTTGTCTATTCCGGCTTCTTTGGCAATTGCTTTTGCAGTTCCCAGGTTATCACCTGTAACTATTATGCTCTCAACTTTCATAGACTTGAGAATGGCAATAGCTTCTCGTGCACCGGGTTTCAAAGGATCGGAAATCGCAAAAATTCCGTGCAAGTCCCCATCGATGGAGACGAGAATTCCGGTTTGAGCTAACCCTTCGGCTTCAGCTAGGGTTTCCTCAGCTTGTAAGGGGATATCCACGTTGTGATTAAGCATTAAACTCTTGTTTCCGACAAGGACTTGTTTGCCTTGAACCATTGCCTTCACTCCGTGTCCGGTTATGGATTCGAAGTTATGGGCTTCAGGCCAAACGAGGCTCTCTTTGTCTTGGCGACACTTTTCAGCGTACTCAACGATCGCCTTCGCTAGCGGATGCTCGCTGTTTACCTAAAAAATGGGCCATTATGTTTCACCATAGGCAAACACTTATATGCACTAGTTGCACCGTGCAACTTTTCAAATATGTTTTTAAATGGTATTAGTTGTTTAACTAAAAGGTATTAGTTGACAGCTGATCAAATTAAATACTTTTTTTAAATGGTATTAGTTGGTGCACCCAAGTGTTACTCTCCATCATATTAGTTTACAAGATACAGAAGAAAGTACCTCAGCAGCAGCAACCAAAGAAGTAAGTTGTTGAATGGTGACATCTTTGAAGATGCTGGTATTCACTACTACTGGCTTCCCAATTGTGAGAGTTCCCGTTTTATCAAAAACTATGCACTTCACCTGCCAATTCAAGTATATAAACTTAATCATGCAAACTTCACCACACACTCACTTTTCCAATGTCCACAAATTAACAGGGAAAAATGTTTTTTTCAGGACAGTAAGTTAGGGAAGGTTGTGTTTTAAGGACGATAATTTTACGAACTTGAAAATATAGGACAATATGTTTTAAAATTTGCAAATATAGAACAATATGTTTTAAAATCCTGTAAATGTAGGACAATCGAGCCCGAATAAGCCAAAATCGGGCTGAAATGTCATATGAGATTTGGGCTTGTTCGGGTTCGATTGTCCTTGTACAGGATTTTAAAACATATTGTTCTATATTTAAAAATTTTAAAACGTATTGTCCTACATTTACTAATTTTGAAACATATTGTCCTACATTTCCAAACTCGTAAAATTACTGTCCTTAAAACACAACCCCCTCTAAGTTACTGTCCTAAAAAAACATATTCACCAAATTAACATGCGGCAAACAATAAAAGTTTGAAGAGAAAATAATATCCTTCAGAATATATCCACTAAAGGGCGTATATAGTTTATGCTCCACTACAAATTTGAAATTGTTCTGTTTTTGTCCCCTTTGTTGTGGGGTTTTGAATTAAAAAATATGTATCATCAGATTGACATTAAAGAGTAAAGACACCAATATTTGAGAAATTTGAGGTTGGGCTTTTTTATAATTGTGTAGTTGTTTGTTGTATTTAAACCCATTTTAGGCCTTTTCATGTTTAGAGGTTTATTGGGCTTATATATATCACATTTATTTCAAGCCACCATGGCTTTCTGGGTGAGGCTTGATTTAAGTATTCGTGCCCTCCTATTTTTATTTATTTATTTATCTTATAATACAACATGTATTTGGAGTGAGAGAATGAATATTCTGACTTTATCAAAGTTAGTATTCAGTTGTAATTAATATTAATTAGTTTTACAACATACTTTAAGCTATTGTTAGGCGATTTCAACTGAAAATTTATGTCTCCGTCATTGTTGGTGCTGGCTAGAATCCATGATTCTAGTTTGTATATATATATATATTGCATTTTATGATCAAGGCTGAAATCAAGAGGAAGTTAATTGATGGATAAATATCGGAGATGAAAACGGACCTTATGAGCACTTTCTAATGCACGTCCGCCCTTTATTAGGACGCCTTGAGAAGCACCAACTCCAGTTCCGACCATAACAGCAGTTGGAGTAGCTAGCCCAAGAGCACACGGGCAAGCGATCACCATCACAGAGATACCGAACTCAAGTGCCAGCTCAAACCTATCCATGGAAGCAGGAATCCATGATTTGGGATATCCATTCAGTTTTCCTGCTGCAAACCACCCAAACCAAGTGCAGATGGAAGCCACTATAACCTGCACCCACACATTGTCACGTCAACATCAACTAGATGCTGGTTATGGGACTCGAATATCCAACAATTAAAAGTTATACGACTATTTTCAATTTGTAAAGTCGCCACATGACTGAAGTTGAAATAGAGATAACTTCTACATACAGACTAAAAAAACTAATTTTCCAATTATATATATAGGGGAAAATTGTACTTTTAGTCCTATAGCTTACTCATTTTTCTATTTTTAGACCAATCGACTTTTAAAAATTGAAAATAATCTTATGCGTTTTATTTTTTTGACATTTTGGTTCGATAATCGGCTATAAGATGTGAAACATTTAATTGACCAATCAGAGTTTGTCACGTCGACAGATCATACTGTTCTACGTCAGCGTCAATTAGATGTTTCACCTTTTATAACCTGTTGTTGGACCAAAATCTCAAAATTGAAAATGAATGGACTATTTCCAGTTTGTCAAATTAAGTTATAAAATCAAATAAGAATAACTTATCAAACTTAAAGTTTATTTTATTTTATATATACACATACACACAGAAGGAAGGATTTAATTGATCAAAACATACCAGAGGAACAAAGAATCTGGAAATAAGATCCGCGATCTTCTGGACCGGAGCTTTCGCCATCTGTGCCGATTCCACCAACCGAACGATCTGCGCAAGAGCGCTCTCTGATCCAACCTTCATCGCCTTAACATGCATTACCCCATTTTGATTAACCGTTCCTCCAATAACCATATCCCCCTTCCTCTTAGCCACCGGCATAGATTCGCCCGTGATCATGCTCTCATTCACGTGACTCTGGCCCCACACCACGTGCCCATCACACGGCACTTTAGCACCCGGAACTACCTTCAACACATCCTTCTTCTGCACCAATCGACCGTCGATTTCCTCCTCTTTCAACACGCGTCCCTCCCCATCCGTCGTTAATAAAATCGCCGTCTCAGGCGATAAATTCATCAGCTTTTCTATTGCTTCCGACGTCCTCCCCTTAGCCAAAACTTCCAAATACTTCCCGAGAAGTATAAACGAAACGAGCATCGCGCTCGTTTCGAAAAAATCGCTCGACTCGAAAGTAGCCGAACCGGCCGCTCTCAAAACCGAGTAAACCGAATAGAAGTAAGCCGCATTTGTCCCCAACGCGATCAACACATCCATATTCGCCGAACCACGTCGAACCGCTTTGTACGAACCGGTATAAAATCTCCGCCCAATAACAAACTGAACCGGCGTGGACAGAACCCAACGAAGAACCGGTCCAACGGTCAACATGTTAACCACCTTCGCATCAAGTAACCGTTTAACTACGGGGACGTACATTAATACCATGGACGTGAGAAACACCGGAACAGTGAACACCAAACTCCATATAAAAGATCTGTAGTACCGCTTAATCTCGTCCGTTCGATGCGAATCTCTCTCTCCAGTCCACATCGTAACCTTGACATTTTCCAGTCCAGTTGACTCGACCGTTGACACAAAATCTCGAACTCCTACGAAATCCGATTCGTAGGAGATGGAGATCTTGTTCAAGTCAAAGTCAAAATTTATTTCGTGGACCCCACGCAGCGCTTTAAGTGAATTGACAATTATGCCCATGGAACTTTCCTTTTCTATCCCTTCAACTTGGAGATGGGTGATGGATATTTCTTCGCCGGTGGTAAGGATTACGCCGTCAAATCCGACGTCTTGGACGGCGTCCAAGACGGCGGCGTGGGTCAGGACTCTCGGGTCGTAGTCTACTTGGAGGAGCTCGGTGGGTAATTCGACTAACGCCTTTTGGACGCCGTTAACGGCGGACATATGGTACTCGAGAGTGATGGAGCAAGAGACGCAGTTTAGTTGAGGTATGTGGATTCTGCATACTTGAGTGGTGTTGATCAGGTCTTGTGTTGTTATCAGTTTGGCTTGGAATCCCGCGTCTTCTACTGTCTCCCGTATCTCTTCTTCCTAATTATTAAAATTTTTAAACACGAGAGTTCAGATATTACTACTATAGCCATGAAATTTCGCTGAGGGTACCCAATTTATAATGACAAAAAATTATATGAGACGGAGAGCAAACTAACATAAATCAACACGTATTCTTTTTAAAGTGTTAAAGCGATATGCTCAAATTATATTATGTCTTACACTGAGACGATGTCACACAACTGTGTCTCATTTATAATACGGCATGACTAAATGCACTTTCAGATTTTTTATATATACTCAAAATATAAAAAAAAAATGTATTTTTTGGAAATTGAACACTTAATGTCTTGGACAAAAACACCATCTAATACTGCCCAACCACCCATCAAATTAATAAAAAGCTATACTATATTATACATATGAAAATTCCAAATGGGTATATATATGAAAATTTCAAAGGGGCCAGGGGGCAAGTGACCCCCTTGACCTCAATGCAGTTCCGCCTCTGATCGCACAGCTCAAGCACGTTAGAAGCTTAATTACAAAATTGACATGGCCATGAATTAGCTAATTAAGCAATTAATGGTACGATTCATTTCAAGTCTTCGCGAGTTAAATGTATTTTTGGTTCCACGGGTCATGGGACCTCACGATTTTGGTCTCAATACTCATTATTTTTATCCTGTAAGAATTTTTCGGTGTAGTTTTGATAGTTTCGTTGCATAATTCATTAAAATTCAACTGCACTTTTGGTCTCAAATATTGTCCTGTGAGACCAATCTGCAGCTGACTTTAATGAAAAACGTAATGTTAGAACCAAAATTGTATGAAAAAATAGTTTTAGGACCAAAATGATGGGTGTTGGGAAAAAAATCGTAAAATACCGTGTTGTGTGGGACTAAAAATGAATTTAACTCCAAAGTCTTGCACCTGGATTTGAATCAGTTGCAGTACAATAACCCATAGTTAAAAAGTGGACCATGAGACGGAATTATCTCACATAGAACTACGTACACGGTTCTGTACTCGTTCCCTTTATTAAATTATACAGGGCACTACAAAAAAATTGACTTCAACGATAACAATCATGTTTTAATGTTTCTTTAGCTAATAATCTTTAATAATAGAGAAGATTTTTAATAACAAGATCATATTATTAAACTGTTTTTTCAATTAAAAAATTTTTTAGCCAGAAAAACTTTTATGTGAAATTTTTTGTCATTTAAGATTTCTTGTAGTAATTGTGTTGTACTGCACTGGAATTAATAACATAATCCTATTACTACCTCCGTCCCAGAAGATTTTGCACAATTGACTTTTACACGCATTTTTGCGAGCGAGTTTTGTATTACTAATTGAAATGATTAAGTGACTTAAAAGTCACTTATGATAGATCAATTAGTAATACAAAAAAGCAAAAAAATGTAAAAAAAAGTCAACATAAAAGTCTACAGAGACGGAAGAGAGTATTAATTAATTTCTTCTGTCATTAAAAATTTTTAGCTGGGGAAATTTTTATGACACGAATTGTCATTAAAGAACTATTTTCTTGTTGTAAATGTGTTATACTGCACTGGATCCAAATTCCTCGTTACATTAGATTAAAATAATATTTCATATGTCCCAAAGCTATTTACCTTTTTTTTTTCAAATGGTTCGTCCCAAATTTATTTACCCATTTTTATAAAAGACAATAAAGTAATTATACCATTTTCAACTATTCCCTCCCAATATCTCAAAATTAGATTTCATATCATTACTTTTACCCACAAAAAATTGTCTACTCTAATAATAAAGTTAAAAAGACTATTATACCCTTAATCAAAAACTTTATCACTTTAAATACTATAATAAACAACTCAATAACTCACACATTAAAATTTGTGTCAAAAGCAAATGGGTAAATACCTTTGGGACAGAGGAATAATTTTTAATGTGTTTTTAAATTCTACCAACAACTTCTCAAATCACTTTTTAAAAAAAACTGTAAAAATACCTTTTGAAAAAAAGTTGTAATTAAATAGCTTATGATCTACTTAATTAATTGTAGTGAAACTGCGAGAAGGAAGTCAACATATGGGTAGATTTTAACAATTAATGGCACCAACGATGAAATCCAAACCTCACTTTTAACAAAAAGAAATAAACACCAAACTTTCAGTAAAGTTGTATCTTAGAAATTTATTAATTAATCTTACAGAGTTCATTAGTGGGATGGGCTGCTCCATTAATCAAAATATTAAACCCTTTTTAATAGTTAATAAGATTATCATTGTCTGTTAAAGTTATATTGTTCATAGTGTCCACTCTGCTACCAAATTGAACACAAGAATTTGAGGAGAAGTGAGCATCCACTCAAGATGCATGTGGGAGTGGATAGCCGTACCATATTTAGTATTCTATTATATGGGTGCATATCATATGTAAAAGATTAATTAAAATTACTGTGGGCCGGTCTGATGTGCACCAGGTGCACTGTACATTTCGTAAAAAAAATTTAGAATTATGCAATATATTGTATTAAAATATATAATTTGTTTATAATGAACCGTGTAACTTGTTTTCCATATTAATAGTTGTACAATTTAGTGTAATCAAGTTACATTTTTCAGTGCAACAAGTTGCATGATTCTAAAATATATTATAAAGTGCATGGTGCACGTGGTGCACACAAGACTTAACCTTAACATTAGTATAAAATTCTTTTTATCTTAATCAAAATTGATGAATAGTGAATTTGTTTCGGTTACAATTTCTCAAGTAGGATGTATTCCCTTTTTTTTTAAGGGAAAATTGATCTTTTTGTCTTATAACTTTGATTCATTTTGATAGTGGTCTTACTAGTTTACAGTTTTTGATTTTGGTCCTGTAATTTTATAAATTCGACTTTTTCGTCTTGTCACAAAAGTCAAAATTTTCTAAGTTACAGGACTAAAATTAAAATTCGTAAATTATGATATTGGTCCTGTAATTTTACAATATTCTACTTTTTAGTTATGTCTCCTGCTATTGCAGGTAATTAGCCGGTGACTGGATGAAAATGTCGAATTTTATAAAGTTACATGACCAAGATAAAAAATCGTAAGTTAGTAGGACCAAGATCAAAATAGGTTAAACTTACCGGACAAAAAAATATATTTTCTTTATTTTTTATTTTTAAATTTTCTCTAAATTCAGGCTCATACCATCGAATATCAAAAATTAATTTTAAAGAAATACTTCAAACAATAAAAATATCGTATTTTAGATTTGAAATCTCATATTAATGTATGCAATATAAAATATTAATTGTACTGCCAACTAGTAAATAAGAAATTTCTTCTATCACAAGTTATGCATACATTATTAACTTTAGGTCCGGTTAGCGAAAGGATCTCCAAAAAGTAAAAAAAAAAGGAGTGGACAGAATAAAATGTCACATAATCCATAAAATATAATTTATCTGTCTAAGTCATTTTACTTTGAGTTGGAATGTAGTAAAATTTATTCATCAAAAAATTAATTTTTTTTATAAGCATATTTTTTAGTAATATAAGTCACACTCTTTAGTAATATAAGTCACACCCTTCAGTTATTACTGCGATATCATCTGCTATAATATAAGTCACACCCTTCACTTTTATAAGTAATACTCCCTCCGTCCCGCAATGACTTAAACACTAGAATTGAACCGCAAACCAAGGAAAGTGGGTTAAAGTGGGTTTGAGTGGAATAAAATAAGGGTGTTGTGAGTGTATTAATATTATATTTGTTTCCATTTTGAGAGTGTTCAAGTAATGTTGGGACGACCAAATAAGGCAAGTGTTCAAATAATGTTGGGACGGAGGGAGTACTATTTATAGTAAAAAATCATATCATTTATAATAAAAAATTACACTCTTTAACCAGTTTCACTGTGAAACTTGTCGCTCTATACTTTGCTTTTTACTTTCACCAATATATCAAATATCATATTCCATATTTCAAGAATCCACATTTGAGTAAATATTTATATTATCACATTTGTTTTGTGGCGAAGAAGTGAATTTCACTCTCAATTCTCAAGGATAGTGATAGTGACTTGTTAAATTTTTTATTTTAGTGAATTTACTGTTAGCGTATTACGTAGTAATCCTTTCCTTACAATTTTTAACTTGACATAACTATTGTATATATACAAATAAAAATTATATTTAAAATATAAATTTTAATGTTTTAAAATGCATTTTAATAGATTTTGATTATATGAGTTAATTTATTTATTTTATGAGTTTTATTCAAATTTAATACTCCATCCATCGTCCTAGAATAACTTGCACTATTAGTAGATATTAATGAGAAGAGTTTTGATGGGTGATTTTTTAAATCTTTTATATATATATATATATATATATATATATATATATATATATAAAGAGTTGAATTGTACATGTGTGGACCAAAAAATAATTGCATTTTGTGTAAAATTATGGATATTGTGAAGAAGAAATTTATGTGAAGTTTTTTATTTTGGGGATTTGCAAGTAATTGTGAGACATTTAATTGAAGAAAGTGTACAAATTATTATTAGATGGAGGAAGTATCATTTTAAAACGTTTTAAAAAAAAGGAATATTACTAATTAAATATCGACTCGAATCAGCGGTGAAAATTTGTTCATAGTATTAAATTTATACATATAAATGGATAGCACGACTCTTATATACTATACCAATAATATTTAATATTATAATACAAATTTATAAGTGCAAGTGATAAGTGCAATGATATTAGTTTGAGTCAGTCTTCTGTGCACCCTATGTACCAATTCAAATTGGTGCAATTTAATTCAATTTTAATTTGGATGAACTATACACTCTAAACTCTAACCCTATAACAGTGAACTCTAAATCATATATGAACCATTTGGGCCGGTTGAACCATGAACCACTTGGGCCGAGTGAACCATGAACCACTCGGAAGAGGTTTGGGTCCGGGTCGGAAAAAAAAAAAAAAAAAAAACTTAAAACTAAAATTAAAGTTAAAAGAAAATTGAAATTTTAAAAAAAAATTAAAACTGAAAAAAATAAGAATAAAAACTCCTAAAATTAAAACTGCACCAAATTAATTTGGTGCAAATGGTGCACAAGAGAATTTGTCTATATTAGTTTTTTAGTGTAATAAGATGAACGAATTTCAAAGAAAACTTACATTTACAAAAGCGGGGCAGAAGACCACCTGCGCGCGGTGGTTCAAGACATCAACGGCGGCGTCCTTGATTCCGGGGAGGCGTTTGACCGCCTTTTCGACGGAGGCAGAGCAGGCGGAGCAGGTCATTCCGGTGACTGAGAAAAGCGCCGTTGATTCTGCGCCTTGCATGCATTTTTCTTCGTCGCTTTCGCCTTTAGGATAATTAGTGGGCATGGATGGGTAGTGAGGCCAAGGAGAGCTTTCATTTCTTATGCATGCCATTATAAACTCTCTTTTATCTCTCTCTCTCTCTCAATTGTAGAGTGTATGTTTTTATAATGGATTTTCCTATTTCAAGGAACTGATCGATTTTAAAAAAGCTAGAAAGTTGGAAAACTTTTGAGATATATACGTGTAAGGACTCAAAAAATTTCACCGTTATTTAAATGAACTATAGTTATCTGCTTTCGAATTTGTACACATATATATTTATTTAAATTTTATCAATTCAGTCTCCAATGGCCGGAAAAGGCCTGAAACGACGTCATTTCAGTCATGTGCCGATCACGGGCTCATTTTTCCACCGAAAACTACTAACTGAAATGACATCCTTTAAGGCGTTTTACAATCATTTAGGAAGTAGTTGAAATAAGGGTTTTACGGGTAAATCGAATGGTGGTACGACTGAAATGATGATGGTACTGAGTTAATTGAATGGTGGTACAAACTGAAAGTTGTATGCATGGTAGCACGGACTGAAATAATGAAAGCATGGAAAAAGAGTAAAGTTGAGAACAAAATATTATTCTGATTAAAAAATATTATTTTATACTTTGTGACGCAAAAGAACTTTTGTTTTTATATTATGTCGACTGAAAAGAATGATTTCTAATTTTGTGACACAAACATATGTTATGTTGTTTATAAACTCATCCCAATAACCTAGCTCTAGATTCATTGTTTTGTAGTAATTTAGCTTCATTAACACCACATTTAAAGATGAGTCACACTTAATTGTGTAAATTTGGTTCACGTATTAATTACATCTTATTTTTTATTCATTTACATGTATGGGTTTAACAAACATTTGTATATAACTATATATATGAATCAATTAGAATTTTTTTTGGGTAGGATCCATGTAATTCATAGATCTTATTGTTAGGATTTAAACTGCAATTATAGAGAAATTGAGAGAAAATGAAATTAAATAATACATGATTTAATTACCCAGTTCGTCAGGAATGACTGGGGACACTACCAAGTCAGGACATTTACTAATATTTTCGGTGATAATAAATACAACGAATCATATGGATATTTATAAGCGAAACTGGGCCAAAACCTTAAAGGCCCATTCTGATCGAACATTGCTAAAAAAGGCCCCAAAACTTTTTCTCGGGACGTGAAGCAGTCGATCAGGCTCCATAACCCAACAATCACCCACCTGGAGACTGACTCCGAATGTAACTTGTCTCCTCCATCTTATCGATAACTCTCACTGGCAGTAGTGTCAAGCCTTCATCTCAGTTTTCAAGGTCAGTTGACGTCATGCATAACTTCAACTTCTCTAAGGCCACAACCTTAGTCAACATATCAGCAGGAGTCTCATTTATCGAATTTTCATTAGCTGCAAAATCTTATTCTCAATGAGGTAATAAATGTAATGGTACATCAACTCAATGTGCTTCGTTCTCGAGTGAAAAGCTGGATTCTTTACTAAGTGAATAGCACTTTGACTATCACTGTATATAATACTACCCTTCTGCTTCTTCCCCAATTCAAGCAATAGATTCTGCAACCATACCATTTGTTTACTAGCCTCAGTAATTGCTACATACTCTGCCTCTGCAGTGGACTGTGTTACGATCTTCTGCAACTTAGAAGTCTAAGAAATTGATGTGCCATCAAAAGTAAATTCATACCCGGTTGTACTCCTCTTTTTGTCAAGATCACTAGATGTTAAGTCTACATCAACATATCCTACCAATTCAACATTTTTGCCTTCAAAACACAATGCTCTTTCTGTAGTACCTCTCAAGTACTTGAGGATCCACTTTACTGTCTTCCAATGCATGTGCAATATCTGGTCTTGTACACACCAAATAATACATCAAACTACCAATTGCTGAAGCATATGGAGTTTTCTGCATGTATGTTCGCTCCTCTTTGCCATTAGGTGAGTTCTTGCTAGATAGTTTGAACTGACTTCCCAACGGGATACAAACTGGCTTCGCACCTTCCATACTAAACTTTCTTCTTGATATATTTAGCCCGTGAAAGATACAACTTTCTTACCACCCTATAACAATCAATTCGCGTACCCAAGATTTGGTTGGCCTCTCCAAGGTCCTTCATAGCAAACCTATCAAACAATTGCTTCTTCAACTTGCTCACCTCTCGAGCACTGGAGTCTGCTATCAACATGTCATCAACGTATAATAGCAAAATGATATAGCCATTATCATACTTCTTGAAATAGCAGCAAAGGTCACCTCACACCAATTGAACTCAATCTCGTGCATGAACCCATCAAACTGCTTGTATCACTGTAATGGAGCTTGTTTCAAACCATATTGTTGGGATACTATATGTCAGGATATATCTGGATGACCTCATAAAACACAAATTTAAATTAACGATTATTACTAGCATGAATTTACCTACGTGAATTCAAATAATAATCAATCCAACAACAACATGCAAACAATAATTCACGTAAACGATCCTAGCATGCGGAATTTCTAGGAGTTTACGTAAACATACCCGTTGGAGAGATGGTCTGAGACAGGCAGGATCAGGTATCTGGCAACCAACCAAAAGTCCTTCTCAAGTATTCCCAAGTCCTTGTTCAACAACCTTTGTTGAAGGTTCTCCAATGAACAATTATAAAATAAAGGAAAATTAAATAATTTGTTGCACCACCTTTGTAGATTTCTAATATTTCCAGCACATGGAATTGTGTTGGGGATGAAAAATTCATCCCCTATTTATAATAGAGGGGTGGTCGAAATTTTAGCCTTAATCAGGGTTAGGAAAGATTTTTTCTTGATCTCCAAGAAATCTTGAATATATCGCATATATTCTTCTTTCCATGTGTATTTTTCCGCAAAAATCTCACACCCTTTTTAAGCCTAATTTTTGAAAAAATAAAAAGGGATTTTCAAGATTGGATCTTTCTTGAATTTATGAGATATTCTTGTACTCCAAGAATACATACCTTTTTCCATAAAAATATTTTCTAGAAAATCAAGAAAATCTTTTCTTCCTTCTTATTCCCCAATTTTCGAAAATATCTATTAAAGAGACCAAGTGAGAGATTTCTTGAATTTATGGGATAATCTTGTATTCCAAGAATACTTATCTCCTTTCCATACAATCTTTTCAAGAAAATTATTCTCCCTCTTTTCTTTAATTATTTAAAAAATAATAAGGAAAAATATGCAACAAAAAATTTAATTTATTTTAAGCACCTTTTATTTATTGGACTTTAGAAGAATTAAGATGAACCTTCTTTTGGGCTTCTGAATTCCAATATTGAGCCACAATATAATTCAGCCCATTAATATTAATTAATTCCACTATATAATTAATATTGCACTATCCATCTCAACCCATATTACGGTAAAATGGCTCTCGGTTATTATTTCCCGTGTTTAAGATTATTTTGTCCATTAATTAATTAAGCCACTGAAAAGTTTTATATTAATTAATATCTTTATCCTTGGAGTAAGGACATCTCAATATTATTATGCATACCGGAAAATTAATTCCACTTGCAAGATTTGGTATAATAAAGGTTCTGAGCCCACCAAGGGGACTAATCATGCAAGACTCTCCAAGCACACGATTCTCTGTATTAATTTTGCAACTATCATGTAATTAATATTATTGCCCAAGATATAGGGTATCGAAGTCGCAGTGATTCTCTTTCCATTTATAAGTCAAAGCAATAATTATTAATCACACACAGTCCTTATTAAGTGACAGAGATTAAGAAATTAACAACCAATGAGGTCTAACTCTTCATCCCATAAGTCAGTGCGAATTAGTTTATCCTTTCTGTAGGTCCGCTTCAGTGCATCAAATGCACTAGTGTAATCTCTCGGTCAAGACAAGCCAATCTGAGCCTTACACATCAACTTCTACCAATAGATTGTTCAGATCTATCTAAGTTGTGAAACACGCACTTGTTTACAAGGGTCTATTAACGTGATATTCTGTGATCTGGTATCACCACGTTAACTACAGTGTAACACGTGTTATTTTATGAACGGTTTGCAATAAATATATATAATATTCAATCCTATTTAAAGAAACAGTGATAAATAATTTATTTTAGTAAATAAGTGTTTAATACATAGGTTATACAAACTAAAAGCATACTTTCACGTATAACCCCAACAATCTCCCACTTATACTCAAAGTCTGCTTTTATTACTAGGTGACATCTAATGTCACCTACATCAACCTAATAACATTTCTCCCACTTATACTCAAAGTAGATTGGCAACGCTCTTAACACTCATTCCTTCCACATGTCTCTCGAATGTTAACTGAGGCAGACCCTTTGTTAATGGAGCGGCTAGGTTGTCTTCCGATGCGATCTTTGTCACCTCTATATCTCATCTCTTAACGATTTCTCGTATAAGATTGCATTTCCTTTCAATGTGTTTGTTGGCCTTGTGGGCTCTCGGTTCCCTTGAATTTGCAACTGCTCCGGCGTTATCACAGAATACCGTGATAGTGTTGGGCAAATTCGGAACAACGTCCAAGTCCACTAAGAAGTTCTTGAGCCACACCGCTTCTTTCGCTGCTTCACAAGCAGCTACATATTCGGCTTCCATAGTAGAATCGGCGATGCATTTCTGCTTAACGCTTCTCCATGTTACAGCTCCTCCTCCCAAACAAAACACACTACCTGAGGTAGATTTTCTGGAATCTAGGTCCGATTGGAAATCCAAGTCCATGTATCCCACCGGAAATAAACTGTCTGACTGATAAACCAACATTCTATCCCGAGTTCTTTTCAGATACTGTAAAATATTTTTAACAGCAGTCCAGTGTTGATTTCTCGGGTTACTTTAATATCTTGCTACCATGCCTACGACGTAACATATATCCGATCTCGTGCACAACATTGCATACATTATGCTTCCTACCGCCGACGCATAAGGAATGTCTTTCATGTCATCTATCTCCTTTTGTGTCTTAGGGCACATGTCTTTGGATAGATGGATTCCATGCTTGAAAGGTTCAAAACCTTTCTTGGAATCTTGCATGTTGAAATGCTTCAAAACTGTATCTATGTATGAAGCTTGCGATAAGCCTATCATTATTTTCTTGCCGATCTCGAGTGATCTTGATCCCAAGAATGTGATCGGCTTCCCCTAAGTCCTTCATATCAAACTGTTTTGACAGCCGTACCCTTACGTCTGAAAAAACCTTTACATCATTTTCGATGAGCAGAATATCGTCTATGTATAGTACTAAGAATACCAAGGCAGTTCCGTCACACTTCTTATACACACAACTCTCAAAATCGTTTTGATAAAACCCATAAGATTTGATTACCTGATCAAAACATTGGTTCCAAGCGCGAGATGCTTACTTTAGTCCATAAATGGACTTCATCAGCTTGCAAACAAGGTGTTGGTCTTTAACAATAAAACCTTCGGGTTGTTGCATATAGATTTCCTTGTCAAGACTTCCGTTAAGGAAAGCTGTCTTGACATCCATTTGTCAGATCTCAAAATCTAGATGTGCAGCTATTGCCAAGAGAATACGGATGGACTTAAGCATGGCTATAGGCGAAAAGGTTTCTTCATAATCGATACCCTCCTTTTAAGTGTATCCCTTTGCCACTAGCCTAGCTTTAAAGGTTTCCAACCTTCCCGTCCGGTCCTCTTTTCCTCTTGTAGACCCACTTGCATTCAATGGGTTTTACCCCGTTAGGTGGTTCAACTAGCTCCCACACTCGATTATGATCCATTGAGCCCATCTCGGCTTCCATCGCAGTTTGTCATAATTCTGAATCCTTATCTTGGACCGCCTCCTTGTAGGACCCGGGGTCTAATTCACTATCCCAGGGGATCAAATCCGAAGATTCTCCTATCCCCATGAATCTCTCAGGTTGTCGGACAACCCTCCCACTACGACGAGGTTCCAGTTGTGTCGGTGTGACGCTTTGTATATCAACTTGTACAGTTGGTATAGGAGTTTGCCCTCTTAATTCATCTAAGGTAATCTCACTTTTGGGCTTTCGATTGTTCATATAGTCTTCTTCTAAGAATCTAAAGTGCGTAATGATTACCACCTTTTGATCTTCGGGAACATGCACCCCTTCGTTTCCATGAGATACCCTATAAACAACCTTAGCTCCGAACGTGCATACAACTTACCGGCTTCCTTGTCTAGCACGTATGTCGGATACCCCCAGATTCTCAAGTGTCTCAGACTGGACTTGCGCCCGGTCGACAACTCTCTCGGAGTTTTGGGAACCGATTTGGATGGCACTAAGTTCAGAACATAAGCCGTTGTTTCCAAGGCGTGACCCCAAAATAATTTGGGTAGATTTGAATAACTCATCATGGATCTGACCATTTCTAAGAATGTTCTGTTTCTTCGTTCTGCAACCCCATTTTGTTGAGGGGTTCTGGTTATAGTCAACTGGGAAACAATACTCTCGTCTGACAGGTAGTTCAAAAACTATTCGCTGAGGTATTCGCCTCTACGATCAGATCGTAGAAACTTGATACTCTTTTCCCTATGCTTTTCAGCTTCGGCTTTGAACTCTTTGAATTTATCAAAGGTTTCCAATTTGTGCTTCATAAGGAAAATATACCCGAACCTTGAGTAATCATCAATGAAAGTCACGAAATAATCGTAGCCACCTCTAGCTTTGGTTGACATTGGACCACACACGTCAGTGTGAACGATTTGCAACACTTCTGTGGCTCTAGTCCCCTTGGCTCCAAATGCCCTCTTGGTCATTTTACCCGCTAAACATGATTCACAAGTTGGAAGTGGTTCTAGTTGTAGGTCCTCCAGCGAACCATCTTTCACCAACCTTTGAATCTTATTCGGATTAATATGACCTAATCTGAGATGCCAAAGAAGTGTTTCGTTCACGTTTTCTGAACGTTTTCTCTTATTCTTCATAACAGTCGATGTGTTATAAGATGCATTTTGTGAGTGGTGTGCACAGTTAATAGTATAGAGATTGTTCCGTAAAGTTCCATGACAGATAAACACATTGTTACGAAAAATAATAACTTGCTTATTAAAATGAATAGAATATCCATCAGAAAATAGTTTAGAAACTGAAATAAAGTTTTTCCTAAAAATAGGAACATAAAGAACATCTCTCAAAACTAAAACTCTATCTTCAAAAGACAGGTGCACATCTCCCACTGCTTCAGCTGCTACTCTCGTGGCATCAGCCCAGTGTGATGAGGATCTCACTTCCACTAAGTTGCCAGGTCAGCTTGAACCTCTGTAACGTGAAATAAACATGATCAGTGGATCCCGTATCAACTACCCACGAATGGGAAGCATACGCAGCCAAACAAGTTTCAACAACTAGTGTGTGTGAATTACCTTTCTTTCTGGCCCGCTTGGGCTTGGAACAGGCAGACCTCCAGTGTCCTTTTTCATTTCAGTTGAAGCACTTCCCTTTAGGATCCCTCTTGACACTACCAGCATCCTTCATCTTACCCTTGCCCTTGGCAATAGTTGAGTTTGATTGCTTGTGGCTTTTGGCCCTCTTCTTCTCCTTACCTTCCTTTGGCCTAGAAGATGAGGATGGACCACTTGACGTTAAAGCTTGAGTTTGGTGCCCCATCAACGTCTCTGTCGAGACCAAAGCTTGCAACAAGTCAACTAGCGAGAACTTCTGATTATTCATCTGATAGTTCAGCTGAAAGTGCTCAAAACTTTTGGGCAGAGAGTGGAGTACCAAATCGATTTGGGTCTCCAGATCGTAATCTGCACCCAGAACCTCAAGTTTGTTCAGATGAGCCATCATTTTGAGGACGTGATCCCTTACGGGCGTTCCCTCCACCATTTTCAGCGACAATATCTCTCGCAAGGTGATCTGACGAGCCGTTCGGTTCTGATGTTGGAACATCTTTCTAAGATTTTGCATGATTTCCGCAGCAGTTGCAAATTCTTGGTGTTGGTGTTGCAACACATCCGACATAGATGCCAGGATGGTACACTTAGCCATGTCATTGCAATGCTCCCAGTCCTCATATTTTTTCTTTTCCGCTTTACTCGACTCGCCAGTTGGCTCATCTGGTTTGGTGTGTCAAGGATCTACTTGTACTTTTGTGCAGTTAGGACAATCATAAGTTTTTGTTTCCAATCAACATAGTTTCACCAGATAGTTGATGATCTTTAAGTATAGCATATATTGGATTAAAAGGTTGCGATATGCTGAACTGAAATAAACAACAATTGTATAAGCACAAAAGTTACCACATAATTTTGCTCACATTATTCATATCAAAATCTCAAAACAATATGAATATGCATCAACCGAAATCTCAAAATAGTTTAAATAGGTCACGTGGGGTGAACTGTCTATTTAAAACACATTCAAGCAGGTTACAAACAAGAACCGTTACAAACTTTTAATTCACAATTAATAGTCGGCTCCCACTTGACCAATATAAAATTGACAAGGACTTCGGGGAAATATATGCATATCAATTTTATACCTAAGTAATAACCATGATTAAATACAAAATTATTACTTCATTTTGAATGAGCCTCAAGAGGAGGGTCATCATCGCCACTAATAATAATTCACAATCATCCTTTTGGGAATTTATTCATGTGAAATCCATCTTTTAACCATTCCGAGAGGGAAATTTCTCCAAAAGAATTCACAAATAAATAAATCATGGAGGTTAAAATTGACGTAATTTTATTATCCGGAATAAAATTGTCAATAAAACATACTTAGTAATTTTCGAAAGTGAGATTTTCTTTTGACAATTCAAAATTAATGCAAACACATTAACAAATAATAGTGCATGAAAATAAAACAAGCATCAAGACAAAATAAATCAAGTTGGGCACATATATCCAATTGTCATGGTTTAAATTTCAAGTCTCGATCTTGAGAAATCGTCTCTTTGTTGGACTTCATCGTTCGTCTCAAAAAGCTCCCACTGAAACCGCAACAATTCTTTAAAAATAAACGTCCTCCATCTAGGGTCGGGATGACGTCTAGTAGCTTACGCCTACGCCCGAAGGCTTCGGGCGTAGACTGCTCGTCGCCAGAGAGAAACCAAGCAAAGTGGTCGAGAGGCCGAGGAGCCGCGCCCAGCGTGCTCGCCCGCTCCCCGCCTGTTCATCGTGCATGGCGCGCGGCCCATGTTGCTGGGCGCCTTGCGTCGCAACTGTTGGAATTTAGAGGCACGTAAACACGTAATACATGCGCAACGGAATTAAACAGTTCACCAACAACGAACATATAATTGCATAATTAAATACGTGTAAACATAAAGAGAAATCTTATAGTAAATCGTACGCATATTTCTCTACTATGGTATCCACGTAATCCCCGTTCACGGACTTGCACATATTTGCCAGTGTTGAATCTGAGACGGAATTTGCTAGGAAAATTCCTATTCTAGATTTTATGGAGAGAATTTGAAGAACGTTGTTTGTGAATTCCCAAGAGCTCATATATATAGGAAAGACTCAGCTTAAATCTTAAGCTAACCTGATTAGGAAATAAAATCCCTAATCTTTATTTAAATAAATCTCTTAGATTTATTTCCCACATATAAAATCTCTACGGATTTAATTCTCATGTATATCAAATCTATACGGATTTGATTCCATATATATTAAATCCTACAATAATATTCCAAATATTATTATTGGGAATTGTATTTAATTAAATCCAATTTAATTAAACATTAATAATAATTAATTCCAAATTAATCTATTATTAATTAATTCTCCATAAATTAAATATTAAATCCAATTAAACATTTAATCAACCAACTATAATCCGTAAAAGGGAACTACTTGTTGTGTGACCCATATGCCCTCATATATTGAGCGATTAGTCAAACTAACGGTCTTAATTGAACCCTAGACAATAAATAAGACATTTTAAATATATGAGGTACGTTGCGAGAAACGTGCAACTACCTGTAACTGAAACATGGGCTATTACAATTTCCTCCTTTCATTCACGAATACTCGATTAAGCCTTGAACATGATGAAGTGTCTATTCAAATAACTTAATCAATTTATCTCAAATCACTAATTGATCATGTATGTCACACTTAGCCACAAAGTCCAAGTTGACGTGCATCGGTCGATGACTTTGATCCAATTATGATAAGAAGATGAGTATTCTCTCTAAATCCACTTTTAGGAATGAATCCTATTCTTGGATCAACTACCACGCACATGTACTTCGTGATGAACCCAACCCAAGCCATATCTACCCATGGTTAGGGTGCAAGCGTCGGTCATGGTCAAAGTTCATCATCCTACACATGTCGTGCGTATTGACCTCAAGTCAAAGGAGTATCGCATCGCTCCCACTAACCGAGACACCCGTAGACACATATAGTGGAAATACATGAAACGGTTTCTCGGGTGGGTATACCAATACCCTCTAAGGTATTTGTGCATCCATCATGAGATACCTAGTATCTTGTAGTAAGTGAGATCTTACTACACTCTCTAAGAGTATGATGCAGATCGCACACCAATCTCCATTGTATCATCAATATCTCATTCTTGATGATCCTTGATCGGGGCTATTTGAGAATCATTCTTAAGTCATCTAAGTTCTCACAACCTCAATGACAGCAATGACTCATGGGAATGCTTGCATGAATAAATGCAAACAATCAAACATAATATTCAAACAAGTGTATTGCCATACATTAATATTAAGTGAACTATAATATTAAATCAAACTGAATATTATCGAGTATTATGTCCTTTCAATAGATTGTCTCTAGGACACTAACACTAACAGCAACATGGGCTCGACTTCGGCCAGCCTTTGCCCGAGCCACCCCTATCCCACGTGCCCGATGTCATCCGGACCCAACATGCGCACGTAACAGTTTTAAATTCTTCGCCTTTCGTCTTCGTCTTCGATCCGATTATAATTTATTACAAAAATAAATAAACCTACGATCTAGACTAGTCTATTACATTGGATAAAACAAATAACCAAATCTACTCGTGGATTTTCTCACGAGAAAAACAAATTCGAACGAATCGAATTAAAACCAATAAATTATTTGCATGTAAATAAGCACATTAAAATACCATGACAATTGGATACATGCAAAACAGATCTAACAGATCTACTATCAAATTTAAATTTTAATGAACAACAATTTAAATTACAGTTTAAAAGACCAGAGCCCGAACCAGGGCTCTGATACCAGTTGTTGGGATACTATATGTCAGGATCTATCGGGATGACCTCATAAAACACAAATTTAAATTAACGATTATTACTAGCATGAATTTACCTACGTGAATTCAAATAATAATCAATCCAACAACAACATGAAAACAATAATTCACGTAAAAGATCCTAGCATTCGGAATTTCTAGGAGTTTACGTAAACGTACCCCTTGGAGAGATGGTCTGAGACAGGCAGGATCAGGTATCTGGCAACCAACCAAAAGTCCTTCTCAAGTATTCCCAAGTCCTTGCTCAACAACCTTGGTGGAAGGTTCTCCAATGAACAATTATAAAACAAAGAAAAATCAAATAATTTGTTGCACCACCTTTGTGGATTTCTAATATTTCCAGCACATGGAATTGTGTTGGGGATGAAAAATTCATCCCCTATTTATAATAGAGGGGTGATTGAAATTTTAGCGCTAATCAGGGTTAGGAAAGATATTTTCTTGATCTCCAAGAAATCTTAAATATATCTCATATATTCTTCTTTCCATGTGTATTTTTCCACAAAAATC
The DNA here is from genome assembly GCA_037126765.1 of Stenogyne calaminthoides. NCBI lineage: Eukaryota > Viridiplantae > Streptophyta > Magnoliopsida > Lamiales > Lamiaceae > Stenogyne > Stenogyne calaminthoides. The sequence goes on along the minus strand of JBBCBC010000008.1, from coordinate 15,173,393 downwards.
TCACACCATTTTTAAGCCTAATTTTCGAAAAAATAAGAAGGGATTTTCAAGATTGGATCTTTCTTGAATTTATGAGATATTCTTGTATTCCAATAATACATACCTTTTAAGCACTTTTAAGTAAGGACTTGGGAATACTTGAGAAGGACTTTTGGTTGGTTGTCAGATACCTGATCCTGCTTGTCTCTCCAACGGGTACTTTTACGTAAACTCCTAGAAATTCCGCATGCTAGGATCTTTTACGTGAATTATTGTTTGCATGTTGTTGTTAGATTGATTATTATTTGAATTCACTTAGGTAAATTCATGCTAGTAACAATCGTTAATTTAAATTTGTGTTTATGAGGTCATCCAGATAGATCCTGGCATATAGTATCCCAACAAGTTTACGTTTACGTAAACTCCTAGAAATTTCGCATGCTAGGATCTTTTACGTGAATTATTGTTTGCATGTTGTTGTTAGATTGATTATTATTTGAATTCACTTAGGTAAATTCATGCTAGTAACAATCGTTAATTTAAATTTGTGTTTATGAGGTCATCCAGATAGATCCTGGCATATAGTATCCCAACAAGTTTCACCTTCCCTGCTGAAGCACTAACGGTCGTCAGTATCCCACTCCGACTTTTTGGTAAAGAGGACAACAAAATTAGGGCTTGTACCTTATCATCGAAATCGATCTCAACCGAGCTCAATTAGGATATAATTAAATTGAACTCGTTAAGATGATTGGCTATCAAAGTATCTTTTGTCATCCTTAGATTGAATAACCTCCCCATCAAATGAACCTTGTTCCCTGCCAACGACACATCTCAGTCAGAATCTCCAACATCTCCTTTATGGTTTTTGCCTTTACCGTATGGAGGGCGACGTTCCTGGACAACAACTGACAAACTACACTCATCGTCTTCTTGTCCAGCAACTTCCACTCATCGTGCTTCATGTCTTCGAGTTTCGTACCCAAAGGTTGATACAAATCTTTACCGTACAGGTAATCCTCGATCTACAACTTCCACAATCCGAAATTTGTTCCATCAAATTTCTCAACAGGGGATTTCACTTTAGCCATCATAATTGCTCCCACCAGATCCTCTATACCTGATGCTCTAGATACCAGTTGGTCCAGTTATTAGGATTTAAGCTGCAATTATAGATAAATTGAGAGAAAAATAAATTAAACAACACATATTAGGTTACCTAATTCATCAGGAATGACTACGTCAGGGGGCACTACCAAACCCGGAGATTTACTAATATTTTCAATGATAATAAATAAATTAATGAATCAGATGGGTATTTATAAGCGAAATTGAGTCAAAACCCTAAAGATCCATTCTGATCGAAAATTGCTAAAAAAGACCCCAAATAATTTTCTCGGGACGTGAAACAATCGATTAGGCTCCATAACACAATACTTATGTGTGTGAACCAAGTTCGTACCAATTTTTTTCATAAAAGAAGATACTCCATAAAATTGTCCATAATCCACTTATACGACCTACTAATAAAAAGTTGCATCTTTTCGAAAAAATAAAATAAAAAGTTGCATAATTATGTAACTTAAAGAATCTCTTACTGAGAATAAAAGGTCGGGATCTCTTGTTACACAATGGTGTTACATCTCCTGTTACACCCTTTAGATTTACGTCATGTGTTGATTTTAGAATATCTATAAATACAAGAATAACATTCTATCATAATCCTCTTTTCTATTTAGGAAATTATATTAACTTTTAGCAAAAAATTAATTCCTTTCAAATCTCATTCCAAGATATCTTATGAACATAATATTTATAATTAAATTTTATGATGATATTTTTGAAGGAATTATTTGATTAATAAACTTACGTTTGGGGAAAAAAAGATTAAAAAAGAATGGGAAAAAATATTTAATTATATTTGAATGTTGTTTAATATATTTTTATGTTATTATTACGTTTTATATGTGTGTGTTTTGCAAGAATTTTTTTGTAAAAGTTTGTAATTTCTTACAAATTTATTACTCCTACTAATTAAAATATTTTATTTTTACAAATTTTATAATTTTTTTAGAGTTATTAATTACATATGAATGTTATATTAATTACATAAAATTTAATTATAAATACATACAAATTTTATATTAATATGTAGAAATTTTATATATATTAATTATCGAGTTTACTTAAAAAAATTTATAATATTTTTAAATGTTGATTTTTTTTATAACATATGTTGTCAGTCTTTTTTCTTCTAATAAATTTTTTTTTACATTGAATTTTAAATTTATATGATAGATTAAAATTATAGTACGCGTACTCCAATTAAATAATTAACAAGTTTAATTATTAATTAATTTATATATGTGTTGCTTAAATTAATTAATTATAAATATGTTTATAAAATTTTTTGAAATGATAATTGGAAGGAATTAATTTTTTGCTAAAAATAAATATAATTTTCTAAATAGAAAAAAAAGTTATGTTAGGATGTTATTCTTGTATTTGTAGATATTTTAAAATCAACACATGACACAAACCTAAAGGGTGTAACAGGAGATGTAACATCATTGTGTAACAGGAGATCCTGACCGGAGAATAAATGGTGATAGGACCCATAAATTTGAAAATTGGTGGATCCGTAATTTTGAAAATGGGAGTGCAATCGATAAACTTATAAAAGGAAATCGTACATAAACATTGCTTAATGAATAAAGTTCCACCGTTAAATATGCAAATAAATAAGATGTTACATAAAATTCAGTTAAAAAATAAGTAGTAAATATTAAGAATAGGATCATATTAAAAATATCTTAAACTGTACAACAAGTTCAAAATTTTAAAGACAACTCGCAAGTTTTAATGAAATGTGAGGGAGTGCGATTTCATACCCTTTAATTTTATTCTTATACACATATTATTTCTCATCAATATTTGACTAACCGGCCCAAAGTTTTAAACCAAGATATTTTAAATTATGATTCAACCTAAAAATTAGCTCTTGTTATGAAACAACTCTTTATTTTTAAAAATACTCCCTTTCGTCCACCAATTTTATGCACAATTGACTTTTACACGTGTTTTTGCGAGCGAGTTTTATATTAATAATTGAAATGATAAAGTGACTTTTAACGAGGGGTATTATAGATGAAGGGTCTATCATATCCCTCCTTAAAAGTCAATATCATTTCATTTACTATCTCATCTATCATACATCTCCTTAAAAGTCACTTTATCATTTCAATTATTAATACAAAACTCGCTCGCAAAAGCACGTGTAAAAGTCAACTGTGCATAAGATTGGTGGAGAGTGGTATATCATACCTCTTCTTAAAAGTCATTTTATCATTTCAACTACTAACACAAAACTTGCTCGCAAAAATACATGTAAAAATTAACTGTACATAATATTGGTGGAGTGAGGGATTATATTTTTGGGGAAAACTCCCTGGAAGTCATCCGGAACCTGTTGAAATCATTAAATCAACACAAAAATTGAAAGCACTTTTGCTTTCTTTTTAGCTTATCTTTAGCTAACCAGCTTTAACATAATTTTATATCATGGGGTCGATATATCTTCACCTAGTGACACTTGTGTCTATCTGATTCTTGTGTACAGTGCATTCCACCTAATTTTGATAGGGAAAATTATTAATAAGTATAAAATTATTTTGCAAATCACTAATACATAAGTATAAATGAATTGCATACATTGTTAAAGCTGCACATAAAAGTGTAAATATATTTATATATATACAACTATTTTGTATCTATTAGTATAGAGAATGATGAGTGAAAATAATATTTTATTAATCTTATGACAAAGTATAAATAGATGTACAAGTGTGTATGTAATATTCGATGTGGGACAATATACAATACACATATTTATAATATTATAATAATTAGTTAGTAGCAATCCTGAAATGTATCTAACAGTAAGTCCCCATTTTGATAAACTTGTTAAAAGAATTTGTTAACAATTTTTGCTTATATATATGAACTAATACAAACTTTCTTATGAAACTTATTCATATTATAAAATTGATATTATTACACTAATTTATAAATTAATACCATTATTCTTATTTAATAATACATATAACATTTAATATTATAATTTCAGTTTACAAGTATAATGTTATCGATTGATAAACGTTATGTGTTTATAAATTTATAAGTATAACGATATATATTTCAAAGTAGAGCTACTCAAGACTAGGGGTGAAAACGGATCGGATATTTCCTGACCGATCCGGAGCCGTATCCGGTCGGTATCGAATTCGGTATAAAAAACTGGTATCCGATCGGATACGGATAGTTGACTTCGGATTCGGAATTGAATTCGGAATACATAATATTCGACCGTATTCGAGTTTTACCATATTTTATCGGATATTATCCGGATAATAAATCCGGATATCCGAATTTTTTAATATATTTTATTTTATATTTTATATTAATTTTATATTAATTTTTAATATATTTTATCTATTAGTCAATTACTCAATTTAGTCTTCACTCTTCTTCACCGATGCCCTAATTCTCACCACTCGGCACTCACCAGTATCACCACTCACCAGTCCACCTGCCGCCTCGTCCTCCACCCGCCGCCGCGTCCATCGCCAATCTTCCTACTATCTGCAGTTTTTCGTCCGACTACACAACAACAAAGGTGTGTATGAGTCATACCTATTTTGCACTTCTTTTTTAATTTCCATCTGTAATTAGGTTTTTAGTTATATTATGCAATAACTAATTAGGGACATTTCAAAAGCAGTAGATCTTTTTGTAGAATAATGATTTTGGTTTACCCAATTATATATATTGATACAATTTTGTTCTTGGGTTGTTTGTTCAGATGAATTTGGTTTACCGAATGATGAAAGTTTATGCTTAGATGGTTATAGGTGAAAGATTTTCAGAGGTTAATTGAGACCAACTCTTATTGCATTTTTACAGGATTTACACTGAGTTCAATATTCTGTTAATTTTATGCTGATTGTCATTTTCACAAGTCATTCAGAAAAGTTAGATATTTATTGTGTAATAAGGAAATTGAAGCACAATCGAAGTAGCTATGAAATTGAATTTATTATGTGTAATTTGCTGAGGTAGCTTTGTTGAGCAATTTTATTTACAATACTGGAAGTGATTTTGGTGTATGAATCATATGAAATGCTGAAGTTATATTGCTCGGAACACATTAATATTTTTGCACATTTCATTTTAGGAGATGGAATTATGATACATGCTACTTAAAAAAATGCAGCTTACTGTATTCTCAATATTATTCTTCCAGGTAGAGGTGGAATTTGATAATGGCCAAGCACATAGTCTTTCAGCAGAATACTTGAGAATATATAGCCCTGCAGTATTTGTTAAGTATTTCTCGATCTGCATTTAAATAAAAAAAATTTATTTGTTAAAATAATAAACTTGGCTTGGTGGTGTATTTCTAAAAAAGGGGGTTTACTATGTTGCTAAAATTGGGTGAATTTTGTGCTTTAAATACTGTGAATCAGATTGGGTAAACTGAAATCAGATTGGGCGAACTGTGAATCAGATTGGGCAAATGGAAGGAGATCCACCGTCGCAGATGTCCGACGCCGCCTCTTCACAGCCTCTGAATGTCTTTCCCAAACCTAGCACATCCATCCAAGAAATTAAGTTAGATCTCCACTTTAATTTAATCTGAATTAATTCAAGAACTCATTAATTTTTCTGCTTTGTTTCATATTATTTCCCATTAATTCAAGAATATTCTTTGAAAATGGTTTATGTAGGGAAAGTGCAAGAAGTGTGGATGTATCATCTACAACAGAAAATTTTATTGATGTTGATGCATGTGATAAAGAAGTGCATGACGAGCCTCAAGCAAAGAAACAAAAGAAGACTACATCGGAGGTTTGGAAGCACTAGTTTGTACTAAGGATTGGATAGCTGCATCCAAAGAAGGTTATTTTTTTAACTTCTTGTCATTTTATATTATAATTATGTATCTATAATCCTCTTATGCATTTTCATATATAAATTTCAGGTTCTCTAAAAAATATTGCATCCCCTTGTTGTTGATCTTGAAGTTTTGGAAACACTTGTTGCAAATATGGGGGATGATGTTTATCATTATTACTTCTTAAATTATAATTGGTTTCCAAGTTAGTTGCAAACTTGAAATACTAACTGCTTATACAAAAAAAAAATGTAGGTTGAAGAAGAAATGGACAGTGATGAGGATTCGAGAGTTGAGGCCTCCATTTGATGTTCAAGACAATAACTATGTTTTTCCTCTGTCCCTCTTAAGTTTTCATTCAACCAATTTATGTTCCCTGCTTTGTTTTTTTATTAAGGAATTATGTTCTAGACTTGTGTTTGATGGTGTGCTTTATTCTTCATTAGCATTAGTTAAAAGAAACGTATGTATGTTGCGTATGGTTTAATATTTTCATGAGTGGATAATTCTTTGGCTTAGGAGTAGTTTGTTGATTGTTTTATTCATGCTTGGGTATAATATTATATATGTCTTCTTAGGCTTTATGTTGTGCTGGAGTGGTGATGGTTAGGAATGATATAGCTTTTAGTTTTCATATTATCCGATTATAGTTATTCGAATTCGGCCCGGATTCGTCCGATATCCGTCCTGTATCCGTATACCGAATATTCCGAATTCGTATCCGTATCCGGCTTTTCCGTATCCGACTCCAAATTCAAGAAAAAAATATAGTTTAGGATACAGTATAAGCACTATCCGTCCGTATTCGATCCGTTTTCACCCCTACTCAAGACCTAATAATCTTCTTTATAGTTTATACGCGAGTTATAATATATATATCTTTCATATAAAAAAAAAAAAAAAAAAAAAAAATATATATATATATATATATATATATATATTTTTTGTTTAGGGAAGGTCAAAATTGGTGTGGTTAACAAATATGAGTCAAAATTGAATCTAAATTGGTAGAGGCATGAGTAATAAAACCAAGTGCACCCAAATTTTTATCCTATTAAAATCACTAGATAGTAATTCTTTTACATAAATCTGAGCTTTCAAACATATATAAACTTTGTATATAAAAGGAAATTAATCTCAAAGTTAGCGTAAAAACATTAAAAAATATATAATTTTTTTAATTTCATGAAAGATATCAATCGCGTGGTTCGAAGACAATATTTTCTTGAGGTTTTGTGTTTAGAGTTTTCCATTCTGAAAAGGCTGTGTAAATGATTCTACTTATCAGCTTCACATTCATCATCCATTATTCTTTCCGTGGACGCAATCTTGATAACTCCCATTCCCATGCATATATGAAACAAAAATATCATCTTTTTCTCTTCTTTATCTGCTATGAATTGTTGTCATCATCTTGATTTTGACAAATTTCGAATTCACCTTTACTCTTTTTTCCTACCAATCCTATAATAAGTTTAATTAAGTCTCATTAAATTTCGAGAAAATGAATATTCGTTATTCAAAAAAAATTTGTGCGTGCGTGATTGAATATTTTGAAGTTTTGTTAGTATGTATTTTAAATAGCAAACTTCGATATAAAATATTTCGAGGATCCTCTGCGTGCCCGAAAGGGTGAAATTAATTTTTCTATAAAATTTGCGCAAAGACAAAATAACAAAACTCGCTTCCAGATCTGTATTATTATAAGAGCAAATATATGTTACGAGACACATTTGTATGAGATGGTCTCACGTAAGACGGGACATAATAAGTTTGTCATTGACGCTTTAACACTTTGGAAGGGGTGAATATTGATTTGGGCTAGTGTGTATCAGGTCTCATACGAATTTTTTGTTTATCTTTATATAGTAACATATGTAAGGTATTGAAAATTGAGTTTAGCCCGTTGATAATCAAGATACGTTAAGCAATCAAAGGACAAATGAGTAACGAGTGTAAGTTAGTTTTAGATCCCTCACACAATACCATCTCATACAAAAATGTATCATAAATATATATTTAAAATGAGGGACCTATTTGTGAAATATAATTTCAAAAGGAGATACAGAAAAAAAATAAGAGGAGAAGCGGATGAAATTAAAGAGAGTGTCGTTTTTTTTTTTCATAAAGTAACACACATTTCTCTTTATAGTCATATTTTGTGTGCATATAGTAAAAATTAATCAATTTGGAGGTGGACCTAAGCGGGCTGGTCCATTTGGGCCTTTGGCGGGCGACCTGCTTCCTTATTAATTTTTTAATATTATTATATATTTTAATGGTTATAATTTATATTTTGGGACATTTCCTAAACCTTACGCTTATGAATTTAATTGGTAGAAAACTATATTTGTGAATTATTATGGTTAAGAAATGATGAATTTCAATAGTAAAAATTATGTTTATGATTAATGAATGTTGAATATTATTTGTGAGAGAAACCGAGTTAATATTTCATAATGATAGTCACCCAGTTTAATTGTTTTATTTAATTTAATTTTAATGAAATTAATGATTTAAAATATAAATAATTTATATATAATATATATAAGGTGGCTTGGTCCATCTGGATCCATCACACCCCTAAATAGGTGACTTCAGTTGAGAATTTTGCAGCCCGTCAAATTCACAGACCACCCTCACAAAAAGGCGGTCTTTTACAGAGTTTTTATCCGTTGACCAGTGACCACAGTATTGGCCGGTCTCAATAGGGTGTACAAGTTTCCACAAGAATCTGTGCAACTGGTTAAGGAGTGTGACTTATATTACTAAAGAATATTAGTTGTGATAATTGAAGGGTGTGACTTTTTACTATAAAGGGTATTACTCATAACACTAAAGTGTGTTACTTATATTACAACAGAGGGTATTGTAGGGATTTACAAGCACGTAACAGAATAATATACGCAGCGGAACGTGAAAATTCACCTACAATGATATTATACAGATTGCCTAATTAAAATACAAAATAACAAAATTAAGTCCTTACAATGATTCGTAAGTAGATCCCTCTACTACGGTGTTCACGTAATCCTTGTTCATGAATTCACACAGATTTGTCAGTGTTTAATTTCCAGTTGAATTTGCTAAGAAAATTCTAATATAAAAATATTATAGATAAATTATTTCTTGTGTGTTTTTCTAGATCCCAGAGACTCATATATATAGTGTTGACTTTTCTTTAGCCTTAAGGAATTTCCCAATAGGTCTTAAAAGCCAGAATTCATCTTGAATTTGACCAAGTCAAATTCCATAAAATTTCTACCATATATATATTTTCCTACAATAATATGTCTAATATATTATTATAGATTTATATTTAATTAAATCTAATTTAATTAAATAATAACAATTTCTTAGAATTATTATATTTCTCTATAAATTAAATATTTTAATCAAATCAAATCACTACTACACATTTGAGCTTGGAGAGCTCCACTTGGAGAGCCCTTTTAGAAAGAGCTCTCTAAAATCGCCCTTGGAGAGCGGTTTTTTATTAAAAAAAAATAATAATTAAAGAGCGGTTCGTAACCGCTCTCCAAGAGAGAGCGGTTCAGAACCGCTCTGCAAGCTCGTCTACAATGCTGTTTATAACCGCTCTGCAAGTGAGAAGCTTGGAATGCGGTTCAGAACCGCTCTGCAAGAGAGAGCGGTTCCGAACCGCTCTGTAAGGGTGCTTATATTCAGCTCCAATATCGCGTATTAACATTCATTTACAGATCTGCACTCGCGTCCAAATATCGGCCTCCTCCCTTCATCATTTTTAATTTCCGTCGCCCCTCCTCCTCCTCCCTTCTCCATTTTTTGTCGCTCCATCGCTCGTATTTTGCCGCGCGACGTCGCGTCGCCATCCCCACGTCCTACGACCGCCGTGCGTCGCGTCGTCTTCTAGCTCCCCGGCCAACCGCCGTGCGTCGCCCTCCTCCTCCTCCTCCTCCCTACCGCCGCCGCCGCCTTCCTGTGGATATATATAGGTACGTATGTGTGTATATTTATATATGTATGTGTATATATATGTATGTGTATATATATATGTGTATATATATTAGAATATTATATATAGTGTTAGATTAATAATTAATTGGTTAATTGGTTTTATTTTAATTGTTGTTTAATTTGTTTGGATTATTGTGGTTAATTGTTGTTTGTTAATTTGGATTGTGGTTAATTATTTAATTAATTAGTTTAATTGTTGTTATATGTTAGAATTAATTGTTGTTTGATTAGATTGTGGTTAATTGGTTGTCAATTTGTGTGTTGTTTGACTCAAAAGTATTAGTTGTTTGATTTAAAGGTATTAGTTGTTTCATTTAAAAGTATTAGGTGTTTCATTAAAAGGTAATATTAGTTGTTTCATAAAAAAATATTAGGTGTTTCATTGATAGGTATTAGTTATTTCATTCAAAGGTATTAGTTGTTTCATAATAAGGTATTAGGTGTTTATTCAAAGGTATTAGTTGTTTCATTAATAAAAAAGTATTAGGTATTTCATTCAAAGGTATTAGTTATTTCATTAAAAGGTATTAGTTGTTTCATAATAAGATATTAGGTGTTTCATTCAAAGGTACTAGTTGTTTCTTTAAAAAGTATTAGACGTTTCATTCAAAATTGGGGTACCATAATATATGTTGTTTGATTGGGGCCTTTGGGCTTAAAACTCACTTTATTAGGGGAATTGTTCTTTGATACTTTTATGTTATATGGATGGGCTAAATCACATGACCAATATCTGACTTAAGCTAAATAACCACTACAATCTGTAACTAATCATGTTTCGAAACTCTCAATCATATATGATTTAGACAATGAACTCCTGTCACCATAACTGTTCCGATTAAGTATAGTTAGGTATGCTTTTAGGTTTAATATTTATAGATACATTGTCTTGAGAAACAGTCTTCATATTGTATTTCCTATAGGCATTTAGTTCTATATGGATCGAAAGTGGGTTCGAGCAGATCGATTATCAGATGAGTATAGGAATGGAGTGGAAGAATTTTGTAATCATGCAATTAGACACTGCACCGACCCTCGGTACATTCCATGTCCGTGTTGGAAATGTATGAATGGAAAAACCGTTAGTGGTCGAGAAAGTCTATTTGACCACTTGATGATTCACGGTATTGATAAAACATATACCGTTTGGACATATCATTGTGAGAGAAGAGATGGATGTAGCTCAAGCAATCTAGAAACTGACTTTATGTTTGAAGATACAGTGGATGCGGATATTTTCGATGATGTACCGACTGTTGATACATCGAGTGGGGATGACGATGATCTGCGAGATCACCCTTATATGTCAGAGAAGTTAAGGGATTCTGCTGGATTACCACTGTGGCCCGGGTGTAAGAAGGCAACAAAATTGTCAGTTGTGTTGATATTGTTCAACCTAAAAGCAGCTCACCAGTTGTCCGATGAGTGCTTTACAAGTATGCTGGAAACAGTTAGTGGTCTACTGCCTGATGGAAATGTACTGCCTAAGAGAGCATATGATGCTAAACAAATGCTCAAGTCCATCGGGTTAACACATCAGAAAATTCATGCTTGTCCGGGTGATTGTATCTTATTTCGAAAGGAGTATGCAGACCTCGATGAATGTCCCAAGTGTGGGCTAAAGCGATATAAGAAAAATAAATCTCCCGCGAAGGTGATGTGGTACTTTCCAATAATACCAAGATTCAGGAGAATGTATAGTAGCGCTGTGGATGCTAGAAATTTAACTTGGCATCATGATGATAGGATCAAAGATGGAATGCTAAGACACCCTGCTGATTCACCCCAGTGGAAGACATTCGATGTCAGGCATCCAGAATTTGGCACCGAGCCACGACACTTGCGTCTTGCACTCTCAACTGACGGAATGAATCCGTTCGGTATCCAAAGTACCAACCACAGTACATGGCCAGTGATTCTGTTAGTTTATAATCTTTCACCCGAGTTGTGCATGAAGAACACTTACATGATGTTGTCTATGTTGATATCAGGACCCAAACAACCTGGTAACGACATAGATGTATATCTGGCTCCTTTGATTGAGGACTTGAAGCTCCTGTGGGATGAGGGTGTCGATGTGTATGATGCTTGTAGAAAGGAGAATTTCAAGTTGAAGGCCATGTTGTTTGGAACTATCAATGACTTTCCCGCTTACGGGAATCTATCTGGATATAGTGTGAAGGGGCCCGATGCATGTCCTTGTTGTACCAAGAAGACACATCACATTCGATTGAGTCATTATAGGAAGACCGTTTATATGGAACATAGGAGGTGGTTGGACCCAACACATAAGTACAGAACAATGGCCGATGCATTCGATGGCACAATAGAGACAGGTGAAGCACCACGTTTATTGTCAGGTTCGGATGTATTGAATGAGATGAAGAATATCGACACACAATACAGAAAGATCTTCGCAAAGAGTGTCCCCACTAGCGGTTGGAAGAAGAAATCAATTTTCTTTCAATTGCCCTATTGGAAATAGTTGTATGTTAGACACTTCATTGATCTAATGCACGTTGAGAAGAACGTTTGTGCCAGCTTGCTCAACACTCTCCTAGCTGATAAGAAGTCCAAGGATGGTTACAATGCAAGAATGGATATGATTGATTTGGGAATAAGAACATAATTAAAACATGTACCTAGAGAAAGGGGTCAACCGTTCTTACCTCCTGCTGCACACACCTTGTCCAAGAATGAGAGAAATGAGTTACTTCAGACGCTAAAGGATGTGAAAGTTCCAGAGGGTTATTCGTCCAACCTACAGAGACTTGTATCAGATGATGGCGTGAGACTGATGAATCTGAAATCGCATGACTATCATGTCATCATGGAAACTTTCTTGCCCATTGCAATACGTTCTATCTTGCCTGAAAAGGTGCGCATAACCATAACAAAGTTATCTTGGTTCTTCAAGGCAATGAGTAGCAAGGTCATAGATCCTAGAAAATTGCTTGGTTTTCAAAGACAGATTGTGGGGAGCTTGAGATGTATTTCCCTCCATCATTTTTTGATATAATGGTTCACCTAACCGTTCATTTGGTACACGAGACAAGGATGTGTGGCCCTGCTCGTATGCAATGGATGTATGGTGTAGAGAGATATATGAAAGTGCTCAATGGATATGTGATGAATATTTTAAGGCCGGAGGGATGCATTGCAGAACGCTATTTAGTAGAAGAAGCAGTCGAGTACTGGTCTAAATTCATTCCGAATGTCGATGCAATTGGACTTCCAATTACTCGATACACCAATAGGATGGATGGTGAAGGCCTTACCGGTGGTCAATCTGTAAGTGTTAGTATGGAGGAACTAACACGGATGCACTTGTGCGTACTTGGTCGACGTGCTTCCTTTTATTGACCTGCACATCCAAGAACTTGTTGAGACATTTCCCACCAGAGATAGATCATGGATTGAAGTTGAGCACCATCACACTTTTGTTGACTGGTTCAATGGTTATGTAGCAAATATGTTGTCACGGGATAAAGAATCAGTGAATGAAAGAGTTAAGTGGTTATCTAGAATGCCTGATAGACATGTGTATTCGTACAAGTGTTATCTTATTAACGGATACACATTTTATACCAGAGATCATGATGCCACAAGTACAATGCAGAATAGTGGGGTGTCCATTACTGCAACTGCAGGGGATCAATCGAATACTACTTACTTTGGACAGATTGTCAACATTTGGGAACTCGACTATGTTGTTCACCGACAACCAATCTTCGAGTGCAGTTGAGCGAGGATCCCTAATGGGGTCCAAGTTGAAAGATCTGGGTTCGTACGCGTTGATTTGAAGAATGTGGGATACAGAAATGACCCTTACATAATGGCAAGTCAAGCTCAACAAATTTTCTATGTCCCCGACCCAGTTAATAAGAAATGGTCCATCGTGGTTCTGTCAAACAAATTTAACACTAGTTACCAAATTAGCGACCACGTCGATGAAGATGTTGACACTATCGATGATCCTTTTCAGAACTTCACTCATTCTGTACCCTCTTTCGATGATCTTGCAAATTCACGCCCGTACCAGAGAATAATTGTCGATGTGGATGAATATGACAATCCGGATCTTGTTAACATTCATGGTCATGAAAAGAAAAGTCAACCAAAAAACTAAAAAGAAAAACAAGTTCTAAAAAGAAATGTACGACTTTATTGATTGTGTTTGCTTCTGCTTTATTAAATGTTGTTTCTTCTGCTTACTTAAATGTTATTTCTCCTGCTTACTTAAATATTGTTTGTTTTTTGTTTATTAAATGTTGTTTTTCTGTTTTACAGGATCATGTCTTATCTGCCATATCCGGGAGATGATGGTGATGATTATGATGGAGATCATGGTGGAGATTATGATGGAGATCATGGTGATGATGATCGACATCATACTGATGATTTGGATCAGGGTGACACTTCGCTCCCACCACTAATGACTTCCGGGGATAAGCGTAGCAGAGGTATAGTCACGATGTCTTCTGTTAAGAGGGCTCGTAGCAAGGGGAAAAAAGTGCAGGTAATTTTATTAGAATTGAATAGTTGAAATTGTAATTATATGATTGATCGTTGAACTAATTAAATAATATGTTATTGCCGTTATCATTCAATGAATATGGGCGCAATGCACCCAGAAACGTAGTGAGACGTTTTCTTTCTACCTTGGAGCTGCAGTTAGGCGTATAATCCCTATTGTGCTGCCATCCAAGGACTGGCGTAGCGACAAACTCACTTCTTTGAAAGAAAGATTATGGGATGAACTTTCGGTATGTTAATTATATATATGCTTATTGAAAGTTGTTGTATGATTACTAAATTTACTACATTGATATGTTATATGCGTACAAAGTACATTTCTCGGCCTTGATCATTCAAAGAAGAAGCAAATATTGTCGTAAGCTGGAGTATTGGCGAGCTTGGCTGAGAAGTCAAGCACGAGATCCGGATACTGGTCTTTACTCGGCTAGGCCGCCCGAGGCCTATCAGAATTGCCCGTCGGTGGCCCCATACTGGGAAGAGTTTGTGCGATGATCTATGGCTGATGAGTTCCAGGTAAAATTGATAAATATCATCTAATGTCCTATGCTTTTCAGTGTTTATCGTATTTCTATTAAACTGTAGCTACTAAGCGAGAAAAATCGCAAACAAGCCAAATCGATGGAGGCGCGATATCGTGGCTCGAACAAAGGGTATGCACGCATAAGAGAAAATTTGGTAAGATCAAAATCCTAACATTTTATTTTGTTTATATATTTACTTTTAATATATCTAATAAGGGGACACGTTAATGACTATCGTAGAAAGAAGAAAAAAAGAAAGCTGGAGAGAGTCAGCCTGTTGTTACCCGTTTTGAGTTATTTCAAACTACCAGAAAGGCTCGAGACGGGAATATTCCCGATTCTAGTGCACAACGTATAATCGAAGAAGGGGTAAGTTATGCATTAATTTGTCTTTGAATTACAAACTATTATTTATAAACAAATGATTAAATAATAATCTTTTGTAATTCAGGAGCATTTATCTCATACCATGACGCCCGAAGACATCCGCTTTGTCGGTACCGATGATCTACTTGGACGGGCTTTAGATCGTCAGGAGCATCTCGGCCGCTTACGGAGTGTTGGATATGGCGTCACGAAGTCATCATTGGCCATGTTACATGGTTTTCAAGCCATGAATATGGTGGGTATACTTTCGGAATAGGTTGCCCAGATGGCTAAAGAGTTGGAACAGATGAGGTCTGAGAGACGCTCACATCACAGAATGTCCTCTAATGGAGCAAGCTGTGAAAATAGTGTCGTTGATGCTATGTTTTCGGCTAATGCTAGTGACGATTTTATTGAGGCACTTCGAAACGATGTCCCGTAGGTATCAGATGTGTATCACATTTATTTTAATTAAAGACTAGTATATATATTAAAATTTTCTAACAAAATATCTTATTTGAACAGTCAATGACCTCATGCTACCTTTATTTGGAGAATCCTACTCGGTTGGTGGCTACAGGAACGTTGCTCAATAACTCCGATGGAGTTATTCATGGTAGTCCCATCACTCCTGGTTTCGTGAGGGTCACACTCGATGTACCCACAATCGGAGAAGAGGATTCACCGGTGCCTAAACCAATTGATGAAGCTGTCACCGCCAGAACAACGGTTGGGCACTTCATCGAATGGTCGATCAACTTAGTATCTCTGACCATGAAGGTAAATTTAATATATGTTATTAAAGTTCATTATCTTATTTGTCGTTCTAAATAATGTTGCAAATTGATTGTAGAAACTGTCGACACCACAAAAGCCTAAACAGAAATCAAAGGGTGTCGCATCCAGTCAGAGGGAGACAACGACCAGAGACTCCACTATTGGTGATCGCAGACTTGGTTATCCCTTGCCTGGAGACTTAGATCATGAACACACCGTACATAATACGGTGCCAGTGATAGTGGAGTCCTCTGACTTCGATATGATCACAGTTCCTATGAATGCTTACTTTCATCGGAATTCTATTAAAGAATACATCGCTAGGGAGCAAGTGATCGAAGTCATGAACGACCAGTGGTTGAGTGCAACGAGCATGGCCTTATACCTCAGGTATGTGTTTACTAATTAATTCTCAGTATTTACTTTCTATATAGTTTACTTTTCAAATTAAATATTAATTAACTTATATATGTTGGTTAAAGATATTTGGGTGAGGTATATCTCTCCAGAGATCCTCGAGCATGTGGAATGTATTCCTTCGTCTCCCCCCAAGTGTCTTGCTCAATGGGAGATAGGGCAACAACCATGGATTGGTTAGTTTCTCATATGCTGAGTTATACTGACAGAGATCATCTCATTTTTTGGCCAACAAATGTGGGGTGAGTACAATAAACATTTCATTAAAATTTATATTCATAATATATATGATATTTGCACATATGCTAAATTTACTATTAATTTTAATATTCTTAATATAATATAGGAATCATTGGGTGTTGGTCGCCATAAATATGATCACATTAAATGTGTATTTTATAGATCCAACTGCGAATGGGTTGGCTTCAAATTGACCCGATCTTACTTCGTACATGGAAGCGTAAGTTCATTTTTAATATTATAATATAATGATTTGTTTTACTTATTAAAATTATGCATATTTAAACTAACTTTATTTTTTAATTATAATAATAATAGTGTGATGACCCAATATCGGAGTCGCCTTCCTAATCAAGGCTCAAAAGCTAAATTCAATAAAGTGAGCTGGAATAATGTTAAGATAAATATAATTTATTAAATTATCAAATTAATATAAAATAATTATAATTGTAATACGTGATTATATTGCTAATCAACAGGTACTGAGGCAACGAGATAGTGATCACTATGGACATTTTGTGTGCTTTTATATTGAAGATATAATACGTGCTTCTCAAACCGCGGTTCCTATCAACGTAAGTCAATTTATCGATTTATTTAAATTATTATTAATTGAATAAAAATTCATACTATATATCTAACCATATTGATTAATTGATCGTTGTTTGCAGTTTGTCTATGATCGTCCGGTCAAGTCTTACACCAAACAAAGAATGATCAAATGGAAAATGGATTGCACAGGGTACCTTTACAATCGATTCTTGTATAATTATAGATAGATGTTGGGGAATTATTTGCCCGGATCTATTCGGGATGAATATTTAAATACAAATTTAATTCTAACAATTATTACTAGCATGAATTAATCCTATATTAATTCAAATATTAATTCAACAACAAATCATGCATATAAACAGTGCACATAAAACCTACGCATGTGGAATTACTACGGGTTTACGTGAACTAACCTCTTGGAATGGCAATGGTCTCGTCGATGAAAACACACCAAAAAGCCTTCCCAAGTATTCCCTAGTCCTTGCTCGTCAATCCGGTGGAAGGAAACTCGCGAACAATTAACAAAAGGGAAAATAAAAATTTGTTGCACCACCTTTGTGGGTTTACTAATTTTTCCAGCACATGGAATTGTACTTGGGAATGAAACATTCATCCCCTATTTATAGAGGTGTGGTGGCTGATTTTTCACATGGAATAAGGAGGAAAAAATCTTTTCTTGATCTCCAAGAAATCTTGAATTTATCTCATATATTCTTTTCTCCATAATTAAAATATTCCATAAAAATCCCACCATCTCTTGTTATGGTGTATCTCGAAAAAAGTAAGGATCAAGATTCCAAGATTTGGATCTTCTTGAATTTATGAGATATACCTGTATTGCAAGAATACATATCTTCCATAACATCTTTTCAAGAAAATCAAGAAAATCTTTCTTTCCCTTATTCTTTCAAAATTTTTAAAATTTACATAGTAAATAACCAAGTGGGAGATTTCTTGAATTTAATGAGGTAATCTTGTATTCCAAGAATACTTATCTTCATTCCATAACAAAATTCAAAGAAATTCTTTCTCCTTCTTTTATTTACTATTTTTGAAAAAATAGGAAAAATAGCAACAAAGATTTATTTTATTTTTAAACACCTTTTTTAGTTATTGGACTTTATGTTGGGCTACTTGAGGGACCTTTAGGAGAATTAAGATTGGACCTTCCAATGGATCTTGAATTATCAATATTGAGCCACAATATTATTCAAGCCCATAAATATTAATTAATCCCAATACATAATTAATATTGAACTATCCATCTTAACCCATATTACAGTTAATATGGCTCCCGGTTATTATTTCCCGTGTTTAAGATTATCTAGCCCATTAATTAATTCAAGCCACTAAAATAGCTTTCCATTAATTAATATCTTTTATCCTTGGTAAAGGAACGGTTCAACATTATTATCCATACCGGAAACTAGTTCCACTTGCAAGATTTGGTATGATAAAACTTATGAACCTCCCAAGGGGGCAAATCGAACAAGCGAACTTGCACACGATTCTCCGTATTAAATCTTAGCAATCTCATGTGACCAATAATATGGCCCATGATATAAAGTATTGAATCTCGTTGATTCTCTACCCGTGATAAGTCAAAGCAATAGTTACTAACCACACGCGATCCTATTTAAGTGACGAAGATTAAGAAATAACGAACCACTGAGGTCTAATTCTTCCTAGTCCAGTTCTGAAGAATTTGTCCTCCTGTAGGTCCTCTTCAGTGCACTAGACATGCACTAGTGTAATCTCTTGGTCAAGACAAACCAATCTGAGCCTTACACTTCAACCTTTCACGATGGATTGTTCATTTCCATCTAGGTCGTGAATGGTGTACTTTTGGTTACAAGGAACTGTTAATTTAATCTTCGGGATCCGGTATCACTAAATTAACTACAATGTAACACGTACTATTTATTGAACAGTTATGCAGTAAATATATGTAACATTCGATGATATTTAAAGCATCAGTGATAAACAATTTATTTCAGTAAATAAGTCTGAAATTCAGTCTGATTATACAAAGTAAAAACATACTTTCCAGTATAATCCCAACAATAGATTGGGATAACTTTTGATAGAATATTACTTATATATATATTTGTATTGATATGCATGTTTTAATTTGTTGTATTTGGACGATTAATATTTATTTCATGATGTGTATGCATTAATTTATTAATTTATTTGATGTTTTGGTATTACACAATTAATTATCGTGTGGTGTAAATTTTGGTTTTGGTTTTATATAAACAGGATTTTAAAAATATAAATTAAAATAAATATATATATATATATATTGGACAGCGGTTAAAAACCGATGTCCAAGTGTATTTATATACATATAAAAATAAATAAAAAAAGGGGTTAGACAGCGGTTGTGAACCGCTGTCCAAGTGAATATACTTGGACAGCGGTTACAAACCGTTGTCTTAGCTTAATCGCTTGGAATGCGGTTAACAACAGCTTTCTTAGGGCAATGCGGTTAAAAACCGCTCTCCAAGTGCAATATCTTGGAGAGCGGTTTTTATCAGTTGTCCAAGCTTGGAGAGCTGTTATAACCGCTCTCCAAGCTCATTTTTAACAACTCTCCAAGCCCAAATCTATATTAGTAAATATTTAATGAACCTACTCTAATTCGTAAATGCGGGTTACTTGTGTGACACATAGACCCTTATATATTAAGTGATTATTCAAACTAACGATCTTAATTGAACCCTAGACAATAAATCAGACAATCTCAATATATGAGGTACGTTGTGAGGAATTGCAACAACCTGTAACGAGTAGATTTTTGTGATAATATCCTTTCATTCACAAATACTTTGATTAAGTCTAGAACATGATGATGTGTCTATTAAAATAACTTAATAGTGTTATCTCACTATACTAATTGATCCCGTTTGTCACATTTGAACATCATTCCAATTGTGACGCGCATTGACCAATGACTAACAATCCAATTAGTCCTGAGAAGACGAGTATTCTCTCTAAATCTGTTTGAGGAATGAATCATTTTCTTGGCTCAACTACCACACACATGTACTTCATGATGAACCCAACTCATATCATATTTACCCTTATAGAGTGTAACGTCCAAGGCACATTAGCATGGTGTACTCCTCCTGTTCTAACAGGGGTTTGAAACTAAACCTCTCCTCAGGAGGATCGATGGGGCGATTCGGGTGAGATCCAACGTAGATCCAACTTTCTGTGATCTGGTATCACTAAATTAACTACAATGTAACACGTATTATTTATTGAACAGTTATGCAGTAAATATATGTTACATTCGATGATATTTAAAGCATTAGTGATAAACAATTTATTTCAGTAAATAAGTCCGAAATTCAGTCTAATTATACAAAGTAAAAGCATACTTTCCAGTATAATCCCAACAATCTCCCACTTATACTCAAAGTCTGCTTTTAAGTATACTACAACATGTCTCGTGTAGTTCCTAATACGTGACATCTAATGTCACCTACACGAACTTAATAATGTCTCCCACTTATACTCAAAGCAGATTGGCAACGGTCTTGACACCCATTCCTTCAACATGTCTCTCGAATGTATTATGAGGCAGACCCTTTGTGAATGAATCTACTAGGTTGTCTTCTGACGCGATCTTTGCCACCTCTATATCTCATCTCTTAACGATTTCTCGTATAAGATGGTATTTCCTTTCAATGTGTTTGCTGGCCTTGTGGGCTCTTGGTTCCCTTGAATTTGCAACTGCTCCGGCATTGTCACAATAAACAGTGATTGTGCTGGGCAAATTCGGAACTACATCCAAGTCCACTAGGAAGTTCTTGAGCCAAACCGCTTTTTTTTTGCCTGCATAGCGCCTACATATTCGGCTTCCATGGTAGAATCTGCGATGCATTTACGTTTTAACGCTTCTCCATGTCATGGCTCCTCCCCCATGCAAAACACACTCTGGGAGGTAGATTTTTCTGGAATCTAAGTCCGATTGAAAATCCGAGTCCGTAGGTGATGGGGATTAGACTATCGATCGATAAACCAACATTCTATCTCGAGTTCTTTTGGATACTTCGAATGTTTTTAATCGCCGTCAATGTTCTTTCCCCGGGTTACTTTGATATCTTGCCACCATGCCCACGGTAAAGCAGATATCCGGTCTCGTGCACAGCATTGCATACATAAGGCTTCCGACAGCCGAAGCATAAGGAATGCCTTTCATGTCATCTATCTCCTTTTGTGTCTTAGGGTACATTTCCTTGGATAGATGGATTCCATTCCTGAAAGGTACGAAGCCTTTCTTGGAATCCTGCATGCTGAATCGTTTCAAGACAGTGTCTATGTATGAAGCTTGATCCCAAGGATGTGCCTGGCTTCCCCTAAGTCCTTCATATCAAACTGTTTTGAAAGTCATGCCCTTACGTCTGATAACAGTTTTACATCGTTCCCGATGAGCAGAATGTCGTCTACGTATAGTACTAAGAATACCAATGCAGTTCCGATACACTTTTTGTACACACAACTTTCAAACTCGTTTTGATCAAACCCATAAGACTTTATAACATGATCAAAACATTGGTTCCAAGCTCTGGATGCTTGTTTGAGTCCGTAAATGGACTTCATGAGCTTACAAACTAGGTGTTCTTGGCCCTTTTCAATGAAGCCTTGGGGTTGTTGCATATAGATTTCTTCATCAAGACTTCCGTTAAGGAAAGCTGTCTTGACATCCATTTGCCTGATTTCAAAATCGAGATGCGCAGCAATCGACAAGAGAATCCGGATGGACTTGAGCATTGCTACAGGTGAAAAGGTTTCTTCATAGTCGATCCCTTCTTTCTGAGTATAACCTTTCCCCACAAGCATTGCCTTGAAGGTTCCAACCTTCCCGTCCGGTCCCCTTTTTCTCTTGTATACCCACTTGCAACCAATGGGTTTGACCCCATTAAGTGGTTCGACTAGCTCCCACACTCTGTTATGATCCATAGAACCCATTTCTGGTTTCATTGCCTTTTGCCAAGAAACCGCATCCTTGTCTTGGATTGCCTCATCATATGTCCATGGGTCTGATTCGTCTTGTCCGGGAATCAAGTCCGAGGACTCTCCTATCCCCATGAATCTATCGGGATGTCTTACAACCCTCCCACTACGACGAGGTTCCGGTTGTGAAAGTGTGTCATTTGGTATGTCATCTTGTACAGTTGGCAATGAGGTTAGCCCCCTTAGCTCACTTAAGGTAATCTCACTTCTGGGTTTTCTTTCGTTCATATAGTCTTCTTCCAAAAATCTAAAGTGGGTTCTTATTACCACCTTTTGATCTTCGGGACCATAGAACATACACCCTTTTTTTCCCTCGGGGTATCCTACAAACAACCTTAATTCTGATCGAGGATCCAATTTCCCAGCTTCCTTGTCCAACACGTAGGCCGGACACCCCCAAATTCTCATGTGTCTCAAACTGGGCTTGCGCCCGGTCCACAATTCTTTGGGAGTTTTGGGAACCGATTTGGATGGCACCAAGTTCAAAATGTAAGCCGCTGTTTCCAAGGCATGACCCCAGAACGACTTGGGAAGATCCGCATAACTCATCATTGATCTAACCATTTCCAAAAGAGTTTTGTTTCTTCGCTTTGTAACCCCGTTTTGTTGAGGGGTTCCGGGTGCAGTTAGCTGGGATACAATCCCTTCATCTGACAAGTAGTTCAAAAACTCATCGCTGAGGTACTCGCCTCCACGATCAGATCGTAGAGACTTGATACATTTTTCCCTATGATTCTCTGCTTGAGCCTTAAATTCTTTGAATTTCTCAAAGGTCTCAAATTTATGCTTCATAAGGAAAATATAAACGTACCTTGAGTAGTCATCAATAAAAGTGACGAAATACTCATAACCTCCTCTTGCTTTGGTTGACATTGGACCACATACGTCTGTGTGAACGATTTCTAACACTTCTTTGGCTCTATTCCCCTTGGCTCCGAATGCCCTCTTGGTCATTTTACCCTCCAAACATGATTCGCAGGTTGGAATTGGTTCAACTTGGAGAAATTCCAGTGAACCGTCTTTCACCAACCTTTGGATCCTCTTTGGATTAATATGTCCCAATCTTAGATGCCATAGAAGTGTTTCGTTCACGTCTGATGAACGTTTTCTTTTATTGGAAACAATTGATGTGTTATAGGATGCATTTCGTGAGTGGTGTGCACAGTTAATTGTATAGAGATTATTCGACAACGTTCCATGACAGATAAATTTATCATAAAGAGAAATGGTAACAACTCTATCAAAAGTAACCGAATATCCATCAAGGTAAAGTTTAGAAACCGAAATTAAATTCTTTCTAAAATTCGGAACGTAAAGAACATCTCATAAAATTAAAACTCTGTCTTCAAAAGACAGGTGCACTTCTCCCACTGCTTCAGCTGCCACTCTCGCAGCATTGCCCAGTGTGATGAGGATCTCACTCCCACTAAGTTGTTGGGTCTGCTTGAACCCCTGTAAAGTGAAACAAACATGATCAGTGGATCCCGTATCCACCACCCATAAATGGGAGGCATACGCCGCTAAGCAAGTTTCAACAACTAGTGCGTGAGAATTACCTTTCTTTCCATTCCTTTTGGGATTGGAACAGGCTGACCTCCAATGTCCTTTTTCACCGCACTTGAAGCACCTCCCCTTAGCTGGCTTGCTCACTCCTCCACCTCCCTTCACCTTTTCTTTGCCTTTGGCAACACTTGAGTTCACTTGCTTGTGGCTTTTGTCCTTTTTCTTGCTCTTACCACCCCTTGGCCTAGAAGAAGAAGAAGGTCCATTTGCCACCAAGGCTTGGCTCTTTTGCCCCAATATCGCCTCTGCCGAGACCAAAGCTTGCAATAGATCAGACATCGAGAACTTCTGATTATTCATCTGGTAGTTCAGCCTGAACTGTTCAAAACTTTTCGGCAGAGAATGGAGCACGAAATCGATTTGGGTCTCGATGTCGTATTCAGCGCCAAGTACCTCAAGTTTGTTAAGGTGAGCCATCATCTGGAGAACGTGCTCCCTTACGGGCATTCCCTCCACCATTTTCATAGAGAGCAAGTCCCTCATGGTTATCTGACGAGCCACACGGTTCTGATGTTGAAACATCGCTTTAATACTAGTCATGATGTCTGCAGCGGTCTCAACGTTCTGGTGTTGGTGTTGCAACACATCTGACATTGAAGCCAAGATGGTACACTTTGCCATTTCGTTGGAACGCTCCCAGTCAGCATACTCTTTCTTAACCGATTTAGTTGACTCATCATTTGGCTTTTCTGGTTTAGGTGTAGTGAGAACCCAGTTATGGCTTTGTGCAGTGAGGACAATAGTAAGTTTACGACTCCAATCAACGAAGTTTTCACCAGTAAGCAAATTGTCTTTAAGTATATTGAGCAAAGTGGATTAAAAAGGTTGCGACACGATGAACTGAAATAAATAATAATATGCATAAACACAAATATATCACAAAATTCGATCACATGTTTCATATTAAAATCTCAAAAATATGAACATGCATCAGCCAACATCTCAAAACAGTTTAAATAAGCCACGTGGGGTGGGTCATTATTTAAACACATTCAACGTGTTACAAACAAGAACGATTTATAAACCTTTAATATCCAGTTAATAGTTGGCTCCCACTTGACCAATATAAAATTGACAGGGGACTTCGGGAAGTATATGCATATCAATTTTATACCTAAGTAATAACCATGATTAAATACAGAATTATTATTTCTCTTTGAACGAGCCTCGTGGGGAGGGTCATCGTCGCCACTAGTAATAATCCACAATCATCCATTTGGAATTTATTCACGTGAAAGCTATCTTTTGACCGTCCCGTGGGGGGAATTTCTCCAAAAGAATTCACAAATAAATAAATCATGGAGGTCAAAATTAATTCAATTTTATTATCCAGAATAAAATTGTCAATTAATTGTTTAAGCATACTTAGTAATTTTCGAAAGTGAGATTTTTTAAAACATTTTCTCATGCATCACAAATTTAAACACAATTTAAATAAGCATAAAATAATGCATAAACATCAAGACAAAAAATTAAACATATTGGGCACATATATCCAATTGTCATGGTTAATTTTTGTCATGTCTTGATCTTGAGAAATCGTCTTCATAGCCTTCATTGTTCGTCTCAAAAAGCTCCCACTTGACCGTCTTTAAAAAACGTCTTGTCAAGCCACGTCATTTATCAGCTCGCGGGTCGGAGTGCCCGCCTAGCACTCCCCCGGCCGTATCGAGTGGCGTCCGTCTTGTTGCGCCCTAAGCGCCCGGACGCCGCGTCCTCCGGAGATCACGCCCCGCTTCGGCAACAAGCTTTGGCGCGTGTCGATAAGCGCCCGCATCGGCCAAAGACGCCGCCAGACGCAGACACCTAAGCGCCCGCCCATGCCGATCCATTAACCGATTCGCCTCGCCCATTTCGCCAGCGTCCGCACCGGCGACATCGCCCGCCAGCGCTTCGCCCGTCGCGCCCTGGGCTGATCCGCGGCCTTCGGCCCCTCGGCCTCGCCCTCCCGCCCGTCTTGGCGCCCCGATGTCCGCGTCGTAGGCGCGTGCCTCCTTGGTACATTTTGAGCGACGACGCCACGCCCACGCCGATTCGGATTCCATCTTTTAATTCTTCGTCTCCGCCTCCATTTCCGATCCGGTTACAATTTATTTACAAAAAATAAATAAACCTAGATCTAGACTAGTCTATTATATTGATCAAATCAAACAAATTCTAATCTACTCGTGGATTTTCTCACGAGGCAAAACGACTTCGAACGAATCAAATTAAAAAACCACAATTTATATGCATGCATAAATTAACACATTAAATTCCATGACAATTGGATACCTGCAAAAAAGATCTAGCAATTCTACTATCCAATTTCAAATTTAATGAAAATGAATTAAATTACAATTTAAAAATCAGAGCCCGAAACCGTGGCTCTGATACCATTTGTTGGGAAATTATTTGCCCGGATCTATTCGGGATGAATATTTAAATACAAATTTAATTCTAACAATTATTACTAGCATGAATTAATCCTATATTAATTCAAATAATAATTCAACAACAAATCATGCATATAAACAGTTCACATAAAACCTACGCATGCGGAATTACTACGGGTTTACGTGAACTAACCTCTTGGAATGGCAATAGTCTCGTCGATGAAAATACACCAAAAAGCCTTCCCAAGTATTCCCTAGTCCTTGCTCGTTAATCCGGTGGAAGGAAACTCGCGAACAATTAACAAAAGGGAAAATAAAAATTTGTTGCACCACCTTTGTGGATTTACTAATTTTTCAAGCACATGGAATTGTACTAGGGATTGAAAATTCATCCCCTATTTATAGAGGTGTGGTGGCCGTTTTTTCATATGGAATAAGGAGGAAAAATCTTTTCTTGATCTCCAAGAAATCTTGAATATATCTCATATATTCTTTTCTCCATAATTAAAATATTCCATAAAAATCCCACCTTCTCTTGTTATGGTGTATCTCGAAAAAAATAAGGATCAAGATTCCTAGATTTGGATCTTCTTGAATTTATGAGATATACCTGTATTGCAAGAATACATATCTTCCATAATATATTTTCAAGAAAATCAAGAAAATCTTTCTTTCCCTTATTCTTTCAAAATTTTCGAAATTTACATAGTAAAAAACCAAGTGGGAGATTTCTTGAATTTAATGAGATAATCTTGTATTCCAAGAATACTTATCTTCATTTCATAACAAAATTCAAAGAAAATCTTTCTCCTTCTTTTATTTACTATTTTCGAAAAAATAGGAAAAATAGCAACAAAGATTTATTTTATTTTTAAACACCTTTTTCAGTTATTGGACTTTATGTTGGGCTACTTGAGGGGCCTTTAGGAGAATTAAGATTGAACCTTTCAATGGATCTTGAATTATCAATATTGAGCCACAATATTATTCAAGCCCATAAATATTAATTAATCTCACTACATAATTAATATTGCACTATCCATCTTAACCCATATTACAGTTAATATGGCTCCCGGTTATTATTTCTCGTGTTTAAGATTATCTAGCCCATTAATTAATTCAAGCCACAGAAATAGCTTTCCATTAATTAATATCTTTTATCCTTGGTAAAGGAACGGTTCAACATTATTATCCATACCGGAAACTAGTTCCACTTGCAAGATTTGGTATGATAAAACTTATGAACCTCCCAAGGGGGCAAATCGAACAAGCGTACTTGCACACGATTCTCCGTATTAAATCTTAGCAATCGCATGTGACCAATAATATTGCCCAAGATATAAAGTATTGAATCTCATTGATTCTCTACCCGTGATAAGTCAAAGCAATAGTTACTAACCACACGCGATCCTATTACAGGGACGAAGATTAAGAAATAACGAACCACTGAGGTCTAATTCTTCCTAGTTCAGTTCTGAAGTATTTGTCCTCCTGTAGGTCCTCTTCAGTGCACTAGACATGCACTAGTGTAATCTCTTGGTCAAGACAAACCAATCTGAGCCTTACACTTCAACCTTTCACGATGGATTGTTCATTTCCATCTAGGTCGTGAATGTTGTACTTTTGGTTACAAGGAACTGTTAATTTAATCTTCTGTGATCAGGTATCACTAATTTAACTACAATGTAACACGTACTATTTATTGAACAGTTATGCAGTAAACATATGTAACATTCGATGATATTTAAAGCATCAGTGATAAACAATTTATTTCAGTAAATAAGTCCGAAATTCAGTCTGATTATACAAAGTAAAAATATACTTTCCAGTATAATCCCAACAATAGATTGGGATAACTTTTGATAGCATATTACTTATATATATATTTGTATTGATATGCATGTTTTAATTTGTTGTATTTGGACGATTAATATTTATTTCATGATGTGTATGCATTAATTTATTAATTTATTTGATGTTTTGGTATTGGACAATTAATTATCATGTTGTGTAAAATTTGGTTTTTAGTTTTGGTTTTGGTTTTATATAAACAGGATTTTAAAAATATAAATTAAAAAAAATATATATATATATATATATTGGACAGCGGTTAAAAACCGTTGTCCAAGTGTATTTATATATATATAAATAAATAAAAAAAGGGGTTAGACAGCGGTTGTGAACCGCTGTCCAAGTGAATATACTTGGACAGCGATTACAAACCACTGTCTTAGCTTAATCGCTTGGAATGCGATTAACAACCGCTTTCTTAGGGCAATGCGGTTAAAAACCGCTCTCCCAGTGCAATATCTTGGAGAGCGGTTTTTATCAGCTGTCCAAGCTTGGAGTGCTGTTACTTGGAGAGCTGTTATAACCGCTCTCCAAGCTCATTTTTAATAGCTCTCCAAGCCCAAATCTGTATTAGTGAATATTTAATGAACCAACTCTAATTCGTAAATGCGGGTTACTTGTGTGACACATAGACCCTCATATATTAAGTGATTATTCAAACTAACGATCTTAATTGAACCCTAGACAATAAATCAGACAATCTCAATATATGAGGTACGTTGCGAGGAATTGTAACAACCTGTAACGAGTAGATTATTGTGATAATATCCTTTCATTCACAAATACTTTGATTAAGTCTAGAACATGATGATGTGTCTATTAAAATAACTTAATAGTGTTATCTCACTATACTAATTGATCCCGTTTGTCACATTTGAACATCATTCCAATTGTGACACGCATTGACCAATGACTAACAATCCAATTAGTCCTGAGAAGACGAGTATTCTCTCTAAATCTGTTTGAGGAACGAATCATTTTCTTGGCTCAACTACCACACACATGTACTTCATGATGAACCCAACTCATATCATATTTATCCTTATAGAGTGTAACGTCCAAGGCACATTAGCATGGTGTACTCCTCCTGTTTGAACAGAGGTTTGAAACTAAACCTCTCCTCAGGAGGATCGATGGGGCGATTCGGGTGAGATCCAACGTAGATCCAACTTTCGATTCACTCGTGGGATCCGTCATGGTCAAAGTCTATCACTCTCTACATATTGTGCGTATTGACCTCAAGTCAGAGGAATATCACATTACTCGCACTAACCGAAACACCCGTAGACACTTAAATAGAATACATTAAACAGTTTCTCGGTTTAAGATATCTGTGCATCTATCATGAGATACCCAATATCTCGTAGTTGTGAGAACCACTAAATCCTCTAAGGATATCGAGTAATTCAATAGTACGTGCACCAAGTGCATCGATACATTTAAGTATAAAAATAGGTCTAATATATATCAGGTGTACCGTGCAACTTAAGTGCAATTTTCAAACATGTTGTTCAGTGTAAAATAAGTTAAACTTTTCAAAAATGCAATTGAGTTGCACGAGATCTGTTGCATAGAAGACTTTGCCTTTATTATAAAGAGATATTTTATGATGTAACTTTTGTTTATAAAAATATTACAATATACTTAAGTCGATATTTAAACTTAATATTTTTGTCTAATAATTATTTTATAAATTATGTAATTCACACAAAGTATTATATCTTGTGAGGATGTGGCCCGTGAATCTTGGAAAAGACTCAACCCATTTTTCCTCTTTTGTAAGCCGTCTCTCAATCTTTGTGGGATGTTTAATTAGTAGCCCAGTCCTCTCTTTTGTAGACATACCAGAGAGGAATGTGTTTTGTCTGTTCTATCATGTATGACGTTGTCCTTCAATGCCTTAATATATTGTACCATATAATATATTAAAACAAAATGACGTACAACATAGTACTATGCATTGCCCTATAGGGTACTTAGCAAGAACAAAATCAAGGAACAAAAAAGGAATTCAAGAGTAGAGAGTGCTACCCTAGATATTTTATGAGCTAGTCTACTCTTTGTGACTTTAAGGGTATGTTTGTATCGGGATTATAGTGGGAGTGGGAAATCCGGACTTTAAAGTCCTAGAATTTCAAAATCTTGATGAATAGTTAAGATGTATATTTGTTATGAGATTTTATAGGGTATGATGGTGAAAAAGATGATTGATGTGGTATTATAAATTATTTTGAGTGTATTGGGAGAAAAAAAATAGTAGATGATTTAAGTGTATTGAGAGAATAAAAGATAGAGTAGTAGTTTGTTATAAGGTAGAGTAAGATTAATAGGATTTCAAAATCCTTACTTTAAGTCTAAAAACAAATGAGGATTTGAAATTGTAATGTTAAAAATCTGCCTGGGTACTCGCAAAACAAACATACCCTTAAAGGATCTTAACCATGGGCCATCTGAGCCCCATGCTCGTGCAACAAAGAAATCGATAGTTTAGGGATCTTTAATTTAAAGCATTCTACAATTAATATATGTATTGATAATTATACTCAATTATTCATGTAATTAATATATATATTAAAGAATATTACATAATTACATAATATTAATATTAAATACTCCCTCCGTCCCATTATAATTGTCTCGTTTTCTTTTTATGGACGTCCCACTATAGCTTTCTTATTTCATAAAAGGAAAAAATAACTCCACTACTCATAATTTTTATCCTCATTGTACACACAATATTACAAAAAATGTCACTCACTATTCCACTCATTACTCCACATACATTTTTCCTCTCTCTCAATATCCAAAACTACCCTTCATTTTTATTATTTTATTATTATTTCTTAAACAAAACAACAACAAAAAAAACAAGACAATTACACCAGGACAATGGAAATATACAATAATTTTCAATATATAATATTAATATATAATCATTATTCTACTAATTAAAAATAATAAAATATTACCTCATATATCATTATTAAAAAAATATTATTTTGGGAAAAAGTACTTCATTTATCCCAACCCACTACAAAAAATGCGCGTTTTACCGATGAAAATTAGCGACGGTTACAAGAACCGTCGCAAATAGCGACGGTTACGGTCAAATGATCAAAGTTTAACATTTTTAGCGACGGTTTAGAGAACCGTCGCAAATAGCGACGGTTTTAGCTACGGTTTTAGCGACGTTTTGGACTAACCCCTTTAGCGTCGGTATTAGCGACGAATTTAACGACGGTTTTTTTTTTTAAATTTTTAATGTTGGGATATTTTAGTTTTGATGAATTATGCCAAAACATTATCAACTTGTATTTTTGAAGTTAATCTACAGATAACAAGTTGAGGGGGAACTCACAAAATCAGACGTAGATGATCGAGATCAGACGAGGCTGCAGACGAGACTGATCGAGATCAGATGAGTAAGATGAGTTCCGGAGTTAACTGATGAGCTGAGCAAACTCAGAAGGAAAGAAAAGCTAAGTCAGCTGATCAGAAGATCAGATGACCAGATCGGAAGAGGAGGTTGCAGATCAGAAGAGGGGCAGATGAGACTGATCGAGATCAGACGTGATCGAGATCAGACGTGAACGAGATCAGATTGTCTGAAGTCAGAAGAGCTAAACTCAGTTAGCCTGAGTGTCAGTATACCTGATCAGACAAGGTCCGCTGAAGAGAAGTCTGTTGAGTCAAAAATCCTGAGTCCAAGGAAGCCTGAGTTCGAAGAAGCTGAGGATCAGATAATCCTGAAGACTCAGATAGATCCTGAAGAATATAGCCGTTAGATTCAGCTAACGTGGACCAATGAGAGGAAGACAACAAGCCTGAAAAAGCAGCAAAAAGCTACAGAATAGTATGGATTTGAATGAGACTCCATCCAACGGTAACATTCAAATCCACACTATAAATACAAGTTCTTCCTTCATTATTCAGTGGAAGTGTGGAAAAATGTGTGAAACATCCATCAAGCCAAATCATCTAGCATTTCCACCATAGAACATTGAGCAAGAAATACATGTATATATTCAAGAGTGTTCTACCCTAGATCTAAGCACAAATGCTATATCCAAAGCTTAGAGAGATTTTCCCATCCTTAGCATTGATGCTAAACAAATGTAAGGGAAAATCTCAACCTAGTTGGAAACCAAACAAACCT
The DNA here is from genome assembly GCA_037126765.1 of Stenogyne calaminthoides. NCBI lineage: Eukaryota > Viridiplantae > Streptophyta > Magnoliopsida > Lamiales > Lamiaceae > Stenogyne > Stenogyne calaminthoides. The sequence goes on along the minus strand of JBBCBC010000008.1, from coordinate 15,141,080 downwards.
TTACCCAAATCAGTTTGATCGGTTAAGTTTGTAGGTGAGTGTGAACTCGGTAAACATCTAGCAATCCCGAAAGGGAGAGTAGGAAATCCCGTGAAGGAGATAAGTCCCGTTTGAGTGTGAACTCGGTAAATATCTATTGGGTGTTGGACTAACACGTTAAACTAAGTCCAGTTGGTTAAGTAGGTGCCCCTGCTGAAAGGGAAGAGTGGATGTAGGAGTTGGACTCCGAACCACTATAAAAATCGTGTGTTCTTTACTGCTTTATGTTCTTACTTGCCATATGCATTCGATTAAGCAAAACACACATGTTCTTAAAAGCAAAAAAAAAAGGAATTGGAATCACTCTGCCCTCACCCCTGTTTTATATGCATTACATGATATTTTGCGCACACGGGTTTTCTTAATTTGGGACCAACAATTGGTATCAGAGCTGGGAGTTCAAAAGATCACTGATTTCAAAGTGACAACCTGAACTGATCTTTTTGAAAACAAAAACCCGATCTCTGTATAAATGCATATATTTTAATGTTTTGGCGTCATTACCAAAAAGTGGGAAATTGTTGGGATATTTTAGTTTTGATGAATTATGCCAAAACATTATCAACTTGTATTTTTGAAGTTAATCTACAGATAACAAGTTGAGGGGGAACTCACAAAATCAGACGTAGATGATCGAGATCAGACGAGGCTGCAGACGAGACTGATCGAGATCAGATGAGTAAGATGAGTTCCGGAGTTAACTGATGAGCTGAGCAAACTCAGAAGGAAAGAAAAGCTAAGCCAGCTGATCAGAAGATCAGATGACCAGATCGGAAGAGGAGGTTGCAGATCAGAAGAGGGGCAGATGAGACTGATCGAGATCAGACGTGATCGAGATCAGACGTGAACGAGATCAGATTGTCTGAAGTCAGAAGAGCTAAACTCAGTTAGCCTGAGTGTCAGTATACCTGATCAGACAAGGTCCGCTGAAGAGAAGTCTGTTGAGTCAAAAATCCTGAGTCCAAGGAAGCCTGAGTTCGAAGAAGCTGAGGATCAGATAATCCTGAAGACTCAGATAGATCCTGAAGAATATAGCCGTTAGATTCAGCTAACGTGGACCAATGAGAGGAAGACAACAAGCCTGAAAAAGCAGCAAAAAGCTACAGAATAGTATGGATTTGAATGAGACTCCATCCAACGGTAACATTCAAATCCACACTATAAATACAAGTTCTTCCTTCATTATTCAGTGGAAGTGTGGAAAAATGTGTGAAACATCCATCAAGCCAAATCATCTAGCATTTCCACCATAGAACATTGAGCAAGAAATACATGTATATATTCAAGAGTGTTCTACCCTAGATCTAAGCACAAATGCTATATCCAAAGCTTAGAGAGATTTTTCCATCCTTAGCATTGAGGCTAAACTAATGTAAGGGAAAATCTCAACCTAGTTGAAAACCAAACAAACCTTTACCCAAATCTGTTTGATCGGTTAAGTTTGTAGGTGAGTGTGAACTACGTAAACATCTAGCAATCCCGAAAGGGAGGGTAGGCAATCCCGTGAGGGAGATAAGTCTCGTTTGAGTGTGAACTCGGTAAACATCTATTGGGTGTTGGACTAACACGTTAAACTAAGTCCAGTTGGTTAAGTAGGTGCCCCTACTGAAAGGGAAGAGTGGATGTAGGAGTTGGACTCCGAACCACTATAAAAATAGTGTGTTCTTTACTGCTTTATGTTCTTACTTGCCATATGCATTCGATTAAGCAAAACACACATGTTCTTAAAAGCAAAAAAAAAAGGAATTGGAATCACTCTGCCCTCACCCCTGTTTTATATGCATTATATGGTATTTTGCGCACACGGGTTTTCTTAATTCGGGACCAACATATTTAAATATACAATAAATTAAATTTTATACCGTAAACTCCTCAAAATAGATCTGACTACGGTCAGGTGGAACTCTTCTCCAAGTGACTATAAATTAAATATACTGTAAGGTGCATTAACAACAATTAAAAAACCTAGTATAATTCTGAAACATAAAAAAAAATACATAATTAATATTAAATGTTGGTCCCGAATTAAGAAAACCCGTGTGCGCAAAATACCATGTAATGCATATAAAACAGGGGTGAGGGCAGAGTGATTCCAATTCCTTTTTTTTTTGCTTTTAAGAACATGTGTGTTTTGCTTAATCGAATGCATATGGCAAGTAAGAACATAAAGCAGTAAAGAACACACGATTTTTATAGTGGTTCGGAGTCCAACTCCTACATCCACTCTTCCCTTTCAGCAGGGGCACCTACTTAACCAACTGGACTTAGTTTAACGTGTTAGTCCAACACCCAATAGATATTTACCGAGTTCACACTCAAACGGGACTTATCTCCTTCACGGGATTTCCTACTCTCCCTTTCGGGATTGCTAGATGTTTACCGAGTTCACACTCACCTACAAACTTAACCGATCAAACTGATTTGGGTAAAGGTTTGTTTGGTTTCCAACTAGGTTGAGATTTTCCCTTACATTTGTTTTGCCTCAATGCTAAAGATGGGAAAATCTCTCCAAGCTTTGGATATAGCATTTGTGCTTAGATCTAGGGTAGAACACTCTTGAATATATGCGTGTATTTCTTGCTCTGTGTTCTATGGTGGAAATGCTAGATGATTTGGCTTTTTGGATGTTTCACGCATTTTCCACACTTAATGTGATGGAAGATCTTGTATTTATAGTGTGGATTTGAATGTTACCGTTGGATGGAGTCACATTCAAATCCATACTATTCTGTAGCTTTTTGCAGTTTTTTCAGGCTTTTTGTCTTCCTCTCATTGGTCCACGTCAGCTGAATCTAACGCTATATTCTTTAGGATCTTCAGAGTCTTTAGGGTTACCCGATCCTTCAGGATTCTTCTGAGTCTCAGGATTCTTGATTCAGCGGACTTCTCTTGATGGACCTTATGCGATCGGTATATCTCGACACTCGGGCTAAGCGAGTTGACTCTTCGACTTTAGACAATCGACCCTCGGTCACTAGCACTTTTCGAGCTAAGCCCGATCATCGATGGCGTTCGATTCTCGATGAACATGACTTGGATGACTTTTCTTCCGATGACTTCTCGCCGATCCGGTATCTTGATTTACGGTTTTCGATATCGATTTTTTCTCGCCCTAATCGATCGGCTCACATGATCGGTCGATTATAACATCGGTCGGCATATCAGTTTATATGCATTAGATTAGTACATCAGGTTAGTATATTAGGTTAGCATATCAGGTTAGCTTATCTGATCTCGTTCACGTCTGATCTCGATCAGTCTCATCTGCTCCTCTTCTGATCTGCAACCTCCTCTTACGATCACGGTCATCCGATCTTCGATCTTCGATCGGTGGCTTAGCTTTTTTCTTCTCTTCGATTTTGCCATTTCATTAGTTAACCCGGAACTCATCTTACTCATCCGATCTTGATCGGCCTCGTCTCGACTGACCTCGTCGATCTCGATCGTCTTAAATGCGATTTCGTGAGTTCCCCCTCAACTTGTTCTTTCGTTCCCCCTCAACTTGTTATCTGTAGATTAGCTTCAAAAACACAAGTTGATTATGTTTTGGCATAATTCATCAAAACTAAAATATCCCAACAATTTCCCCCTTTTTGATAATGATGCCAAAACATTAAAATATATGCTTTTATACAGAGATCGGGTTTTTCAAATAGATCAGTTCAGGTGGTCACTTTGAAATAAATCAGTGAACCTTTTGAACTCCCGCTTTGATACCAGTTGTTGGTATCAGTTCAGATGTTCACATTGAAAATAGTGATCTTTTGAACACCCCGCTCTGATACCAGTTGTTGGTCCCGAATTAAGAAAACCCGTGTGCGTAAAATACCATGTAATGCATATAAAACAAGGGTGAGGGCAGAGTGATTCCAATTCCTTTTTTTTTTGCTTTTAAGAACATGTGTGTTTTGCTTAATCGAATGCATATGGCAAGTAAAAACATAAAGCAGTAAAGAACACACGATTTTTATAGTGGTTCGGAGTCCAACTCCTACATCCACTCTTCCCTTTCAGCAGAGGCACCTACTTAACCAACTGGACTTAGTTTAACGTGTTAGTCCAACACCCAACAAATGTTTACCGAGTTCACACTCAAACGGAACTTATCTCCCTCACGGGATTGCCTACCCTCCCTTTCGGGATTGCTAGATGTTTACCGAGTTCACACTCACCTACAAACTTAACCGATCAAACTGATTTGGGTAAAGGTTTGTTTGGTTTCCAACTAGGTTGAGATTTTTCCTTACATTTGTTTAGCCTCAATGCTAAGGATGGAAAAATCTCTCTAAGATTTGGATATAGCATTTGTGCTTAGATCTAGGGTAGAACACTCTTGAATATATGCGTGTATTTCTTGCTCTGTGTTCTATGGTGGAAATGCTAGATGATTTGGCTTTTTGGATGTTTCACGCATTTTCCACACTTAATGTGATGGAAGATCTTGTATTTATAGTGTGGATTTGAATGTTACCGTTGGATGGAGTCACATTCAAATCCATACTATTCTGTAGCTTTTTGCAGTTTTTTCAGGCTTTTTGTCTTCCTCTCATTGGTCCACGTCAGCTGAATCTAACGGCTATATTCTTTAGGATCTTCAGAGTCTTTAGGGTTACCCGATCCTTCAGGATTCTTCTGAGTCTCAGGATTCTTGATTCAGCGGACTTCTCTTCAGTGGACCTTGTCTGATCAGGTATACTGACACTCAGGCTAACTGAGTTCAGCTCTTCTGACTTTAGACAATCTGACCCTCAGGTCACTAGCACTCAGGCTAACTGATCATCAGTAGCGTTCTGATTCTCAGTGAACATGACTTCAGATGACTTTTCTTCTGATGACTTCTCGCCTGATCTGGTATGCAGATTTCTGGTTTTCTGATATCTGATTTTTTCTCGCCTAATCTGATCAGCTCACATGATCAGATCAGTATAGCATCAGGTCAGCATATCAGTTTATCTGCATCAGATTAGTACATCAAGTTAGCATATTTGGTTAGCATATCAGATTAGCTTATCTGATCTCGATCACGTCTGGTCTTGATCAGTCTCATCTGCTCCTCTTCTAATCTGCAACCTCCTCTTCTGATCTGGTCATCTGATCTTCTGATCAGCTGGCTTAGCTTTTCTTTTCTTTTGAGTTTGCTCAGCTCATCAGTTAACTCCGAAACTCATCTTACTCATCTGATCTCGATCAGTCTCGTCTGCAGCCTCGTCTAATCTCGATCATCTACGTCTGATTTCGTGAATTCCCCCTCAACTTGTTCTCTCGTTCCCCCTAAACTTGTTATCTGTAGATTAGCTTCAAAAACACAAGTTGATAATGTTTTGGCATAATTCATCAAAACTAAAATATCCCAACAAAATATATATATTGAGAAAAAGTATTACTTGTTTAAATAGAAAAGTAGTACTTGTTTAAATGAAAGTATTACTTGTTAAATAAAAAATATTATTTAAGTTTAAATAGAAAAATAGTACTTGTTTAAATAGAAAAGTAGTACTTGTTTAAATAAAAAGTAGTACTTATTTAAATAGAAAAGTATTACTTGTTTAAATAGAAAAATAGTACTTGTTTAAATATTAAAATAGTACTTGGTTAAATGAAAAGTATTACTTGTTTAAATTAAAAGTATTGTTTAAATAATAGAAAGTATTACTTGTTTAAATGAAAGGTATTACTTGTTTAAATGAAAAGTATTACTTGTTTAAATAGAAAAGTAGTAGTTGTTTAAATAAAAAAGTAGTACTTGTTTAAATGAAAAGTAGTACTTGTTTAAATGAAAAGTATTACTTGTTTAAATTGAAAAGTATTACTTGTTTAAATAGAAAAATAGTACTTGTTTAAATGAAAAGTAGTACTTGTTTAAATGAAAAGTATTATTTATTTAAATGAAATGTATTACTTGTTTAAATGAGAAGTAGTACTTGTTTAAATGAAAAGTAATACTTGTTTAAATGCAAAGTATTACTTGTTTAAATAGAAAATATTACTTGTTTAAATAGAAAAGTAGTACTTGTTTAAATAGAAAATTAGTACTTGTTTAAATGAAAAAGAGTACTTGTTTAAATGAAAAGTATTACTTGTTTAAATAGAAAAGTATTACTTGTTTAAATAGAAAAGTAGTACTTGTTTAAATAGAAAAGTAGTACTTGGTTAAATGAAAAGTATTACCTGTTTAAATTAAAAGTATTACTTGTTTAAATAATAGAAAGTAGTACTTGTTTAAATAGAAAAGTAGTACTTGTTTAAATGAAAAGTATTACTTGTTAAATTAAAAGTATTACTTGTTTAAATAGAAAATTAGTAATTGTTTAAATGAAAAGTAGTACTTGTTTAAATGAAAAGTATTATTTATTTAAATGAAATGTATTACTTGTTTAAATGAGAAGTAGTACTTGTTTAAATGAAAAGTAATACTTGTTTAAATGCAAAGTATTACTTGTTTAAATAGAAAGCATTACTTGTTTACATAGAAAAGTATTACTTGTTTAAATAGAAAATTAGTACTTGTTTAAATGAAAAAGAATACTTGTTTAAATGAAAAGTATTACTTGTTTAAATAGAAAAGTATTACTTGTTTAAATAGAAAAGTAGTACTTGTTTAAATAGAAAAGTAGTACTTGGTTAAATGAAAAGTATTACCTGTTTAAATTAAAAGTATTACTCATTTAAATAATAGAAAGTAGTACTTGTTTAAATAGAAAAGTATTACTTGTTTAAATAGAAAGTAGTACTTGTTTAAATAGAAAAGTAGTACTTGTTTAAATGAAAAGTATTACTTGTTAAATTAAAAGTATTACTTGTTTAAATAGGAAATTAGTAATTGTTTAAATAGAAAAGTAGCACTTGTTTAAATGAAAAGTAGTACTTGTTTAAATGAAATGTATTATTTATTTAAATGAAAGGTATTACTCGTTTAAATGAGAAGTAGTACTTGTTAAAATGAAAAGTAATACTTGTTTAAATGAAAAGTAGTACCTATTTAAATAGAAAGTATCACTTGCTTAAATGAAAAGTAGTACTTGTTTAAATAGAAAAGTCGTACTTGTTTAAATGAAAGGTATTATTTATTTAAATGAAAGGTATTACTTGTTAAATGAAAAGTATTACTTGTTTAAATAGAAAAGTATTAGTTGTTTAAATAGAAAAGTAGTACTTGTTTAAATGAACAATAGTATTTTTTTAAATAGAAAAGTATTACTTGTTTAAATAGAAAAGTAGTACTTGTTTATATAGAAAAGTAGTACTTGGTTAAATGAAAAGCATTATTTGTTTAAATTAAAAGTATTACTTGTTTAAATAGAAAGTATTGCTTGTTTAAATAAAAAGTAGTACTTGTTTAAATAGAAAGTATTAATTGTTTAAATAGAAAGTAGTACTTTTTTAAATAGAAAGTAGTATTTGCTTTAAAAAAAATGAATTTTAGGACATATACAATTTGAATAGAATATAATCATTTATTTATAATTTATAAAGTAAAAAATATATATAATTAGTATTTTAAAGATTATTAGATAGTTAAATTAAATAAATGAAATAAAAAAATAAAAAAAGTGTAAAAAAAATGAATTAAAAATAAATAAATAAATAAAATTTTAATATAATGTAGTACAATTTAATTTAAATTTATAAATAAATAATAATAATTATTATTATATTAAAATGTGGTTAAATCATTAAATTAGATAATTGAAATAAAGGATTTTATAAAAAAAAAAAAGAAAAAAAAATAATTTTAGGACATATAGAATTAATTTCATTAAGTAAATGCAAGAATGCAAGTGCCCGAGCGGTTTGATCCCCGCTCAGGCGCCCATAGGTCCCGTGTTCGGTCCTCCTTGGGAGCGAAAATTTGTTTCATTTAATTGGGAGGCTTGGGGGTTTATATATGATATGCTTGGTGGTTGGGTTCGAGATGATCCGTGGTTCGGGTGGTTCGGTGCCCACCCTGGCGCCCCCTGGGCTCGATTCGAACCACCGTGAGCCATTTTTTTTCGTAAATTCACACTTTAGCAACGGATTTAGCGACGGGTTTATTAAAAAAAATTAATTTAAAAAAAAAATATTTAAAAAAAAATAAAAAATAACGTCGCTAAATCCATCGCTAGTACCGTCGCTAATCAGCGGCGGTCACAAAAAATCATCTCTACGGTTAGCGACCCTCGATTCAACGATGAATTTTTTTCCGTCGCCAAAACCGTCGCTAATGTCGTTAGCGACAGTTTTTTTCGTCGCTAAAACCGTCGTTAAACCCTGTCTTTTTTGTAGTGACCCTATCCAAATAAACAAATATTGATTTGGCAAAAAATATTACACAGGAGACCCACTCTTACTATTTCCTACACTGGTAATTCCCTTGTGTGATGCACAAATTTAATATTATAAATTTTAATGTAAGATTGTGTAATGTGAGACAAAAAATTATAATAGAAAATTAAATATATTTTTTCACCTACCAATTACCCTTATTGTTTTAGTTTTTTCTTACTTTTCATAAATATTAAGAATATATTGTATATCTGTGAGTGAAATACAATTTATTTAATTAATTATATAATTTTTAATTATGTACAAAATTTATTTTAATTAAATACTAGTGTTTATAAAATAATATTAAAAATCAGCAAGAAACATAAAGATTTAAGTGATGACATAAGTGGCAAAAAGGAGAGAGAGTGGAGAAAATCATGTCGAATGCTTAAAAAAGAGCATGCTTTTCTTTATTTTAGTGGGAATTGGCGACCCTCTTTTTATTCTTCTCGACAATGATCCTCGCTTTATTGCAACTTTATAACAATGACCCTATGTCATATCCATAGGTCAGAACTATTATAATTTGAAATATTTGGCCAATATAATATTATAACTATAGATATTAAAGTTATTCCTTGGATAGAATTGTAATAATTAATTTTTATTCAGTTTTACGAAATCATTAATTAACTCATTTTTTAGTTCATTATTGTATCTATTTTTACACAATTTTTTTTTTAATTTTTGTGAGATTGTTTTACGCAATTTGTTCTTCAATCCAACCGTCTAATAGATTTACCGTAATTTGTGTCTTATTAGTTCATCTAAATTAATATTAAGATAATTATCATTGATTTTGAAAGATGAATGACATCTCAGAATAGTATTCTGTGTTAATTTGTGAGAATAACATCCACAAGAAACTGTGGCGGATACAAAAATTTTGTCGATGGGGGCCCAATTAATAAATTATAAGTTAAGAGGCAAAAAAAATAAAAATAAAATTGATCTATTTAGATTTTGAACCAACAACAATAAAAAAAAAAAAGAATAACAAAGGGCGGAGCCACCCCTTTGGCTAAGGGGGGCATGCCCACCCCACCCCCCCACCCACCCACCCACCCCACACCACACACACACCAACCCACCCCCATATATACATGAATTATGAGAATAACATCCACAAGAATCGGTTGCGGATCCAAAAATTGAGTCACTCTCCTGTGCACCACATGCATCAATAAAAAATGGTGCACTCTAAATCCTAACTCCTAAATAGTAAACCCTAAATCATATTTGAACCATTTGGGTCGGGTGAACCATGAACCACTCGGGCCGGGTTTGGGGTCGGGTATTAAAAAATGAAAAAAAAAACATCTAAAACTGAAATTAAAGTTAAAAGAAAACCGAAATTGAAAAAGGAAAAAAAAAATTTAAAACTAAAAAAAATTAGAAAATGAGCTTTTAAAATTAAATTGCACTAATTTTATTGGTGCATATGGTGCACATGGGAATTTGCCCTAAAAATTTTATCGATGGGGGCCCAATCAATAATTTATAAGTAAAAGGCAAAAAAAATGATCTATTTAGATTTTGAACCAACAACAATAAAAAAAAGATAATCAGGGGCGGAGCCACCATTGCAAGAAAAATCACCTAATAATACACATATTTTAATACACTATTTAAATGTCATTTTAGATTGTCTAATGCTACATTGAGTTCTCAAATACATGTTACTACACTATTATAAAATTTATCACTACACTATGTAGTAATTGTCATAATATGGTTCTATTAAGACACAAAGACTAGTGCCATTATAAGGAAAAACATCTATTAATACACTAGTTTTAATACATTATTTCTGAAATGTCATCATAGTTTTTCAATTGATACCTGAAGTTTCTCGAATACCTATAATTACAGTATTATAATATATATTACCACACTACTTACCTAATGTCATATTAAATATAAAATATAATAGGCATTATAATTTAATAATAAAATAATGACGAAAACTTAAAAACCTCAATTACCTACTGTTACAGTATTTTAATACATATTACCACACTACTTACCTAATGTCTTATTAAAGAATACAATATAATAGGGAGTATAATTTAATAACAAAATGTTTTTTCAAAAAAGTTTAATAAGAAAATAATGACGGAAACTTAAAAAGAGAATTTAAGAGGAACAAGACCCCTTTTCCCCAAGAAATCTGACCCTTTGGCGCAAAGAAGAAAACATGCCTCACGTACTTGGAGAAATGATTGCTTGGCCATGTAACTTGATATGCATTTTTATTGTTCTAAAACATATCATTATTAAAAAATTGTTTATGCGACATTATTTTGATTTTGTAACTAATTTATGTTATATGTGCAGATTGCTGCTTGAATATCTTTCATGCTTTTATAAGACTTCGGTAGAAAGTAGTATTCTTTCTTCAGGTTGTTTCTTCGATTTGTGTAGTTTGATAACCTATGCATGGTACTGTGAAGATACTTGTGGTGTAGTAGTGTTAGATGGTTGTGTGTTTGTAACTTTATATTAGGAAATTATATTACTTTGGCTCCAATTTTCTGATGCCACAACTATAGGCAATTGAGAAATGGTATTTACATTAGTGTTAAATGGTTGTGTATTCGTGTTAAATGATATTTGTAGCTCTAATGCATTAGCTCCAGTGTTAAATGGTTGTTCACATGGCAATTCGCTTACAAAACTTGTTTGCTATTGTCATCATTTTGCTAAAGACCTTTGATGAGTAAAATTATTACCTGCATTGTGTGTTTGTGAATTGAAGAGCTTTTTCGAATTAAGTTCGAGACATTTTGGAAGATGAAAAATATTTAAAAAAAAATAAAATAGCAGGTTTTGCACAATCAATTTAATCCTCAAATCGTGTTTCTGTAGTACTTTAAACTTATGGAAAAAAATGTTACATGCTTTTGCAGGGGAGAAGCAGAATATGTGGATTGAAAAAGGATGAAGACGGGTCGATTTTGTTATTGCTAAAGCTTGGAGGATCAGAGAGGCTAATATACTCAATTCACAATTTCAATTTTTTCATTTGTTCTCAGAATGACTTATGCAGAAATTATATTGAATATTTGTATAGACTTATGGGATGTACTTTCACGGAATGTCATAAGTATAATATTTCGTATGACAATTTGATTTACTATGATTAAAATCGAAGACATCTTCAATATTTTTCTTCCACATAAAAATATTTTCTAATTTATTATTGTGGTTATTATTTAATTATTATCAATATTATTATAAATTCTTTTATTAATGTTATCAATCTAATCAAAAATAAATTTTATATAAAAAACTATCATGACACTTATTATTGCATTATTAAACATTTAATATTATACTATTAATAAAATATTGAGATATTATAATAATTAAAAAAGAGTTTTAAAATAAATTTATCACGACACTTAATAATTAATGTAGTATTAACTAAATTTGAGAGAATCACGTGTGAAAAAATAAGTGTATTTAAAACTATGTTATCATGACAAATTAAGTGTAGTTAAAGCTATTTTATCATGACAAATTAAGTGTAGTTAAAATTATTTTATCATGACATTTAAGAATGTCTTAATGGATTGATGACTATTGTTACATTAATTTTTAGATGACACTTTAAGTAAATGTCAGAATAGATTAAATGTAGTAAAATGTGACGTATAATGGTATTTATAATTGTCAAGAAAAGTTGTTTTTCTTTTAGTGCACTCTTTGGCTAAGGGGGGCCATGGTCTGTCTTTTTTTTTTTATATCTCCAAAAATCATGTTCTCAAATATGCATAAATATTAGAATTTTCATTAATATGAAGTTTAAGCATTAGTTTTATAAAAGAAATATTGGTGTATTTTGGATACCTAAAAAAACCATTAATATTTATGTATTTTGATATAAATATTTTTTAAAATTTCTTATTAAACACGGTAATATTTTTATCGTTAAATTTTATTTTCGACTGTCGACCCATCCTAATCTCAAGTCCTGGCTTCGTCCCTGGGATAACCCCTAAATTAATTAGATAACCTTTAAGTAGTACACATATGATAATATTACATATATATTTTGTAAAAATTCAGGTGGGCGAGTGCCCCCTTGTACAAGGTGGGTCCACCCTTGACAAGACATGACATATTGAGAATTCGTCAGATGATTTTTTATAAAATGAATATGACGTAAATGTTCTTGTTCATTAATCACTCACTAGCTGTCGAGTTTTTTTTTTCTAATTAATTAATAAATTTTGATAATATCAAGTGAGACTCACAAATAAATCAATGAAGAATGAGACGTACATGTTCATTTATTCAATGTAAAGCAAGAAGTCTCCCAGTTATGGCTAGGGTGGCATGCTCAGGGATAATTGCAATGTAGTCTATATTTTGGGGAGTATTACTAGCAATTCAATACATTCAACTAAATAAATAGCAATGAAGTATATTTTTAGAGGGTCAAATATCTTATTTAACCTTTGGGGTAATTGGGATATTTTGTGGGTTTATTGTTTAATTAAAAATGGTCAAATCATATGTAATCATCATTTCATACCACTCTAAATCACTTTAATGAGGTCCACACACACAAATACCGGTGTAAATTATTTATCTCCCATTTCAATCCCACTCTCTCTCTCTACCGCTCTCTCTCTCCAATTTTTCCCCACCCACCATCTCCATTAAACCTCTCTCTCTATCTCTCTCCAATAATACCTATTTTTACAATTTGACGGTGGGTTTGGATGGTGGCGGTCGGCGGGATGGATCTGCGATGGAAGACGCCGCAGGGGGATGGCGGTGACGGAGCTGTGGCGGCGGCGCCATTTTTTAATGGGAAGACGCGGCCTGGGGAGGGGGAAGGAGACAAATGATGAGCCCACGCGCCTCTTCGGGTCGCAATCGGGGCCAATTGCAGCCATGGAGCATAGATCGATCAAGATTTAGGGGTTTTCTGGTGGTGGATCTAGGCGGTGATGGATGATGATGATTGTGTTGCATCTGCTTTTACAGATTTGGGCTTCTCAGTTTCGATCTGATGGAGCCCTGTTTGAGGTTGGTGATTTTTTGCACCAAAAAATGTATTTTTGAGTTTGTGGGAATAATGGGGGATGATGATGGAATGAGGAAAGAAGGATAGCACGAGGATGATGAAGTGTGGCGGGGATGATGATTATTTGGTAGTACGGTGATTTTCAGACATGAAGTAAGGCAAGTGATTTCTTTTTGGTGAGTTTTTGGTGATTTTTTGCGATTCTTCACGTTTTGGTGAGGTTTGGTAGTTTGGTGATTTTTGTAATGTGATTTTTGGGGTTTTGATGATTTTTTGGTAGTTTTATTGATTCTGCAGTGAAGAAGATGCGGTGAAATTGATGATTTTGCAGTGTGAAAGATTCAAATTGATTATGTGTCAGCGTATATGCAATTTTTTAAGTTATATATAATTTTTACGCGTGTATTCAATGTAATTTATATGATGCAATGTAATTTATCGTGTATGAAATATTTCTTTAATGTACATGAAATGATTTTGGTATATATGCAATGTATTTTGGTATATTCAATGTTTTTTGGTATATGCAATATATTTTAATATATGCAACTTTTTTATTTTTCTGGACAATGCATTTTTTATAGATATATGAATTTTTTATTTTGTCATTATTAAAAAAGAAGAAATAATTATATTTTTTAGAAAACTGTAAAATATTTTCTATTGTTTTCTATAATAAAATGTAAAAATTGTAAAAAAAATGCACAAAAATTATAATAATAATATCATTTTTGAATACGAAAAAAATAAAAGAAATATTTTAATTATTGCAATTACAAAAGTTTAGGGAATTTTTATTTTATAATGTGCATATCTATATATACACTTTAGATATATATATATAACATAAAGTATATAAAATAAAAAGGTTGATGAGACAAGACAAAAATAAAAAGGTTGATGGAGACAAGAAAAAAAGGTTGATGGGACAACACATTTTTAGCTTTTTTGACTTAAGAATAAGAAAAAAAACAAAATGAAAAAGCAGGAAAATCAAAGAAAATAAAGTAAGGGCATAACAGACCTATCACATGTTTCAAAAAGGTAATTTGTACCACATTGCTACTTTTGTTTTTAGAGTGTATCTATTAGCTTTTTCCCCGCATGCTCAACGTTTTGAAAATATAACCCTAAAAAAAAAATTGGTATTTAAAAAATCATACGATTATCTTATCGAAAATTTGGATATACTGAAAAAATTTCAATATATTAAAATTGCATACTGTATCCTGTATCAAAAATTTGATATACCGTACCATATCGAATTTTCGCTAAAATACCATTTCATACTGAAAACTTTATATATTGTTTCATGCCGAAATTTCATTATACTATTTCATATCGAATTTTTAATGGCAAGATATAAAAATATTGAGGTACCGTAATATTTAAATATCTATTTTTTTGGGTATACTGATATATTCTGAAATGCCAAATTCTTTTCGGTATATTGGTATACCGAAATACTTAAATTTTTAATTTGTCATACTGTTACTATACAAAATTTTTTAAATACGGTATTATATTGTACTAAAAATTTAAATAAGTTTGATATTCTTTAATACGATAAATACGACATATTACAATTTTCATTATTTTTCCCACCTGACAAATTATACAAAGAAAGCGATATGAAATATATACATGATTTTTTATTTTTTATTTGAATTTAAAATATATGTAAGTTAGGCTCGAATTTTTTGGGGTGTGGTTGATGTTGTTTGGGGAAGGGGGGATCTGCATAAGTGAGAAATGAGGGGAGAGAGAGTAGTGGGAGGGTGTCTAATTTGTTGAGGGGGGAGGGTGCCGAATCAAGGGTCTTATTTAGTGGGGTGTGAGTGAGGGTAAAATTGTAACATTTTGGACCTTAGAGTAAGAGCAAAAAGATGTAGCACCTTAGAGTAAGAGTAGATAAAAAATGGTACTAGAAAGTAATTTTTCAAAAAAAAAAAAAAAAAAGTAAAAGAGTATTAAAGTCTTGGAGAAGTCCCTAGAAAATGAATGGAAGTTTTATCAATTCAAGGGCATGAAAGATGGTAAATCTATCAATTTAAGGTTTGAAAGATTTTTTCTATCGATTCAAGGCCTGAAAAATAGAAAACTATCAATCCAGGACCTAAAAAATAGAAACTATCAATTCGAGGCTTATAAATTTTAAGGTCATGTTTGACACTAAACCCTAAATCCTGAACACTAAACCCTAAACGTTGAACCTTAAACCTTGAATCATGAACCCTAAACCCCCCCTGAACCGTAAACCCTAAAAATAAAAAAAATAAGAACATGAAATAAGGACATGAAATATATGTGTGAAACATGGTCTTAAAATTTATAAGCCTCAAATTGATAGTTTCTATTTTTCAGGCCCTGGATTGATAATTTTCTATATTTCAGGTCTTGAATCGATAGAAAAAAAAATTCAGACCTTAAATTGATAGATTTACCATATTTCAGGCCCTGAATTGACATTTTTTCAAAATGAATCTCTCTCCACACAATTTATTTATTTATTGCGAAAAAACAATATACATAAATAAAAAAATAATTTTGAGCCCCTAAAATTTAAGATTTTTTTGAGGTCTGAGTCGACCGCCTCATTCGCCCTATTGTAGGAGCGGCTATGACATGTATATAAATCTTTCATAAGTTTGATCATAAGAGTTTTTGTAATTTTTTTTATATTCAATGCATTTTATAATTCAGTTTTCATATATAAACTTTGATCAGTTTAACTAGGAATTCAATCAAAATTATATTTGATAGGTCATATTTGTCTTTGTTGAGCGTATATATCTGAACATATATATCATCTGAATTGAGAGTGTTGATTCCCTCTTCAAAGTTGAATGCCCTCTGATTCCCCCTTTGTTGAGTTGAGAGATTTTGTTTTCTCTCATACTTTGAGGGCCTTCCGTTTTATCTTTTTTTGATTTATCTTGTGAAGTTAACAATTTTAATGTTGACAACGGATGTTGGCTACACAGGAAAGGTACGTGGTGAATCAACGAGTGCCATAGTCAATATATAGTTTTGCAAGCGGAAAATTCGAAATAAATTATCACTTTATAATTGTTGAGGCACACGAATATGGTATCTTTTAAAATTATTAACTAAAAAAATATATACTTGAGCAAACAATTTGGCAAGAATTACTTTAAATTTTGTTGAGTATGTGTGTAAATTTTAAAGTGAGATAAACATTCAAAATGTCATTAATACAGATTTGGGCTTAGACAACTTAAAAATGACCTTACACAGCGGTTATAAGGGTTGTCCAAGTAATAACTCTCTAAGCTTAGACAGCTGTTAAAAAACCACTGTCTAAAAAGAGGCCTTAGACAGCGGTTCTGAACCGCATTGCAAGGTACCCCTTGGACAGCGGTTTTCAACTGTTGTCCAAACTTCTCAACTGGACAACGGTTAAAAAGCGTTGTCTAATATATTTTTTTTAATAAATTTTTTTATTATATTAGAAAGACAGCGGTTTATAACCGCTGTCCAATACAATTTTTTTTTATAATTAATATATATTTTAAAAATCCTGTTTATACAAAACCAAAACCAAAAACCAAAACTTATACTATTATAATATATATACGTCCAATACCAAAACATCAAATAAATAAACATACACATCATGAAATAAATAAACATACACATCATAAACATACGTCCAATATACACCAAAAACATAAAATATCATCACAAATATATAAGTTAATTACATGCTACCAAAAGTTATACCACTTTAATTATAATTATACAAGAATCGATTGTAAAGGTACCCCGTCCAATCTCTTTTCCATTTCTCCAATCTTTTGTTTGAGTAAGTCTTGAGCGGACGTTCATATACAAACTGCAAATAACGATCAATCAATATAGTTAGATATATAGTATATATGAATTTTTATTCAATCAATAATAATTTAAATAAATCGATAAATTGACTTACATTGTTAGGAATCGTCGTTTGAGAAGCGCAGATTATATTTTCAATATAGCAACATACAAAATGTCCACAATGGTGACCATCTCGTTACCTCGGAACCTGTTTATTAGCAATTATAAGCACGTATTACAATTATGATTATTTTCTATTAATTTGATAACTTACTAAATTAAATTTACCTTAATATTTGTCCAGCTCATTTATTGAAATTAGATCTTGAGCCTTGATTCGGAAGGCGACTCCGATACATCGTCATCACACTATTATTATTATAATTAAAAAATAAAAATAGATTAAATATGCATAATTTTAAAAGTAAAACAAATCATTATATTAGAATATTAAAAATTAACCTACGCTTCCATGTATGACGTGAGATCAGGGTGATTTGCAGCCACCCCATTCATAGTTGGGTCCATAAAAAACACACTTAATGTATTCATGTTTTTGGCGACCAACACCAAATGTTCCCTATATTATATTAAGAATATTAAAATTAACTACAAATTTAGCATATGTGCAAATATCATATTATGAATACAAATTTTAACGAAATGTTTATTGTACTCACCCCACATTTGTTGGCCAAAAAATGAGATGTTCTCTCTCAGTATGACTCAGTATATGTTCAGTTATCTCCCCCATGCCCTGTGCCCTATCACCCATTAAGCAAGACACTTGGGGGGAGACGAAAGAATACATTCCACATGCTCGGGCATCTCTGGAGAGATATACCTCACCCAAATATCTTTAACCAACATATATAAGCTAATTAATATTTAAAAAGAAAATTAAACTATATAGAAAGTAAATACTGATAATTAATAAACACATACCTGAGGTAAAATGTTATGGTGGTTGCACTCAACCACTCATCGTTCAAGACTTCAAGCACATGCTCCCGAACGATGTATTCTTCAAAAGCATTCCGATGAAAGTGAGCACTCATCGGAATTGTGAGGGTATCGAAAGCATTGGACTCCACCATCATGCTCACCGTAGTCTGTAAGGTGTAGTCGTGATCTAAGTCTCCAGACAAGGGATAACCAAGTCTGCGCACACCAATAGTGGAGTCCCTCGTTCTCTCCCTCTGACTGTCTACGACACCCCTTGATTTCTCTTTAGCCTTTTGTGGTGATTTCTGTTTAGCCTTTTGTGGTGTCGGCAGTTTCTACAATCAATTTGCAACATTATTTAGAACGACAAATAAGATAATGAACTTTAATAACATATATTTTACCTTCATGGTGCGAGAGACTAAGTTGTTCGGCCATTCGATGAAGTGCTCGACCGCTGTTCCGACTGTGACAACATCATCTATTGGTTTTGGACTGGTGAATCTTCTTCTCCGAGTAAGGGTACATCGAGTGTGATCCTCACGAAACCAGGAGTGAGGGGACGACCATGAATCATTCCACATGAGTTATTGTGCAACGTTCCTGTGGCCACCAACCGAATAGGATCCTCTAAATAAATGTAGCATAAGGTCGGTGGCTGTTAGCATAAGCTATTTAGTTAGAAAATTTTAATATACTAGTCTTTAATTAAAACAAATGCGAGACACATCTGATACCTGCGAGATGTCATTTTGAAGTGCATCAATGAAGTCGTTCCTAGCATCAGCGGAAAACATAGCATCAGCGACACTATGACTCGATCTTCTCTCGGACCTCAAAAGTGTTGGGAAATTAGGGGTGTCCAGATCTATTCTAGTTGAATTTAAATACATATTTAAATTAATTTATTAATTACTAACATGAATTAATCCTAAACCAATTCAACATAATAATCAATAAGCAAATAAACAACATGCGTACACGTAATTCACGTAAATCCTAAGCATGCAGAATCTAGGAATTACGTAAATACTAACCTCTCGTAGAGACAACCGTTGAGACGATGGATCAACCCAAAGTGCCTTCTCAAATATGTCCCACGTCCACGACCGTAATCCGGTGGGAGGATTATCAACGAACGATTTTAATTTTAAAGGAGAAAAATAAAATATTTTTGCCACCACCTTTGTGGATATCTAATTTTTCCAACACATGAAATTGCACTTGGGGATGAAAAATTCATCCTCTATTTATAGAGCAAGGGGGGACGAAAATTAGGGCTTTGTTGGTCATTGGGAAATTTCTTTGCTTCTTCCTCAAGATACAATCTAGAATATATCCAATATATTCTATTTCCCAAAATATCTCTCAACAAAATTTCCTCCTCCTTTCTTGTCCATTATTTTCGAAAATATCATATAGAATAGGAAGAAATAAGATCTTTTTCCTTTCTTGAATTTATGGGATAAACTTGTATCTCAAGAATACTTATTCCAAAAGATCTTTCCAATAAAATCAAGAAAAAATCTTTTCTCTCTCCTACTCACATTTTTTGAAAATAATTAGGAAAAATAGGCAAAATATTTTCTTCTCCTTTTCATTAATTGGACTTTAATTTGGGCTATTTGAGGGGCTTTTAGGAGAATTAAGATTGGACCTCCAATGGGCTATGAAGCTTTAATATTTAGCCAAATTAATTTACTCCACTATAAAATTAATATTGAACTATCCATCTTAACCCACATTACGACTTCACAATAATATGGCTCCCCGGTCATTATTTTCCGTGTTTAAGATTATCTTAGTCCATTAATTAATTAAGCCACTGAACAGACTTTATATTAATTAATATCTTTGTCCTTGGAGTAAAGACAACTCAACATTATTATCCATACCGGAAATAAATTTCCACTTGCAAGATTTGGTATGATAAAGATTCTGAGCCCACCAAGGGGACAAATCAAGTAAGCCGTACTTGCACGCGATTCTCCGTATTAAATCTTAGCAATCGTCATGTAATTAATAATATTGCCCAAGATACAAGGTATCGAATCACATTGATTCTCTTCCCATCATAAGTCAAAGCAATAGTTATTAATTTCACACGATCCTATTCAAGGGACGAAGATTAAGAAATAACGAACAACTGAGGTCTAATTCTTGTATATTCAGTACCGAAGAATTTATCCTCTTGTAGGTCCTTTTCAGCGCATCATAATGCACTAGTGTAATCCATTGGTCAAGACAAGTCAATCTGAGACTTACACTTCAACCTTTCATGATGGGTTGTTCATTTCCATCTGGGTTGTGAATTTGTACTCAGTCACGAGGAACTGTTAATTTGATCTTCTGTGATCTGGTATCACCAAATTAACTACAACGTAACACGTACTGACTTTATCGAACGGGTATGAAGTAAATATATATAACATTCATTCATATTTAATGCAACATGTGATAAATAATTTATTTCAGTAAAATAAATAAGAAATTCAGTTTGGTTATACAAAGTAAAAGCATACTTTTCAGTATAACCACAACAATCTCCCACTTATACTCAAAGTCTGCTTTTAAGTATACTACAGCATGTCTCGTGTTCTATGTGACATCTAATGTCACCCTACACGAACCTAATAATATTTCTCTCACTTATACTCAAAACAGATTGACAACGCTCTTGACACCCATTCCTTCCACATGTCTCTCGAATGTACTCTGAGGCAGACCCTTTGTGAATGGATCTGCTAGGTTATCTTCGGACGCTATCTTTGCCACCTCTATCTCTCCTCTCTTAACGATTTCTTGTATAAGATGGTATTTTCTTTCTATGTGTTTGCTGGCCTTGTGGGCTCTCGATTTCCTAGAATTTGCAACTGCTCCGGCATTATCACAGTAAATCGTGATCATGTTGGGCAAATCCGGAACGACGTCTAAGTCCACTAGGAAGTTCTTGAGCCAAACCGATTCTTTCGCTGCTTCACAAGCAGCTATATATTCGGCTTTCATGGTAGAATCGGCGATGCATTTCTGCTTAACGCTTCTCCAAATCATGGCTCCTCCCCCCATGCAAAACACACTACCCGAGGTTGACTTTCTAGAGTCTAAGTCTGATTGGAAATCCGAGTTCGTGTAACCGACGGGGATTAGACTGTGTTGGGGAATTAATTGCACGAATCTATTCTGGATGAATATTTAAATATAAATTTAATTCTAACAATTATTACTATCATGAATTAATCCTATATTAATTCAAATAATAATTCAACAACAAATCAGCATATAAATAGTTCACGTAAATCCTACGCATGCGGAATTACTACGAGTTTACGTGAACTTACCTCTTGGAATGACAATGGTCTCGTTGATAAAAACACACCAAAAGACCTTCCCAAGTATTCCCTAGTCCTTGCTCGACAATCCGGTGGAAAGGATGCTCGCGAACAATTAACAAAAAGAAAAATAAACTTTGTTGTACCACCTTTGTGGATTTACTAATTTTTCCAGCACATGGAATTGTACTTGGGAATGAAAGAATCATCCCATATTTATAGATGGGTGGTGGTCGAAATTTTGAGGAAAAACCAATGTGGAAAAATCTTTTCTTGATCTCCAAGAAATCTTGAATATATCTCATATATTCTTTTTCTCCATCATTAAAATATTCCACAAAAATCCCACCTCATCTTATTATGGAGTATTTTCGAAAATTAAGAGGAAAGAATCCAAGATTTGGATCTTCTTGAATTTATGAGACATACTTGTATTTCAAGAAATACATATCTTCCATAATATTTTTTCAAGAAAATCAAGAAAATCTTTCTTTCCTTTAATTATTCAAAAATTTCAATATTTACTATATGAATAACCAAGTGGGAGATTTCTTGAATTTAATGAGATAATCTTGTATTCCAAGAATACATATCTTCATTCCATAACAAAATTCAAAGAAAATATTTCTCCCCTTTTATCCATAATTTTCGAAAAATATGAGGAAAAAATAAGCAACAAATTTATTTTATTTTTAAACACATTTTTCAGTTATTGGATTTTATGTTGGGCTACTTGGGGGGTCTTTAGGAGAATTAAGATTGGACCTTCCAATGGATCTTGAATTATCAATATTGAGCCACAATATTATTCAAGCCCATAAATATTAATTAATCCCACTACATAATTAATATTGCACTATCCATCTTAACTCATATTACAGTCAATATGGCTCCCGGTTAGTATTTCTCGTGTTTAAGATTATCTAGCCCATTAATTAATTCAAGCCACTGAAATAGCTTTCCATTAATTAATATCTTTTGTCCTTGGTTAAGGAACAGTTCAACATTATTATCCATACCGGAAACTAGTTCCACTTGCAAGATTTGGTATGATAAATCTTATGAACCTCCCAAGGGGGCAAATCGAAAAAGCGTACTTGCACACGATTCTCCGTATTAAATCTTAGCAATCGCATGTGACCAATAATATTGCCCAAGATATAAAGTATTGAATCTCGTTGATTCTCTACCCGTAATAAGTCAAAGCAATAATTAATAACCACACGCGATCCTATTTAAGGGACAAAGATTAAGAAATAACGAACCACTGAGGTCTAATTCTTCCTAGTTCAGTGCTGAAGAATTTGTCCTCCTGTAGGTCCTATTCAGTGCATCAGTCATGCACTAGTGTAATCTCTTGGTCAAGACAAGCCAATCTGAGCCTTACACTTCAACCTTTCACGATGGATTGTTCATTTCCATCTAGGTCGTGAATGGTGTACTTTTGGTTACAAGGAACTGTTAATTTAATCTTCTATGATCTGGTATCACTAAATTAACTACAATGTAACACGTACTATTTATTGAACAGTTATGCAATAAATATATGTAACATTCAATGATATTTAAAGCATCAGTGATAAATAATTTATTTCAGTAAATAAGTATGAAATTCAGTTTTGATTATACAAAGTAAAAGCATACTTTCCAGTATAATCCCAAACTCATCGCTGAGGTACTCGCCTCCACGATGGGATCGTAGAGACTTGATACGTTTTTCCCCATGATTCTCTGCTTGAGCCTTAAATTCTTTGAATTTCTCAAAGGTCTCAGATTTATGCTTCATAAGGAAAATATAACCGTACCTTGAGTAGTCATCAATAAAAGTGACGAAATACTCATAACCTCCCCTTTCTTTGGTTGACATTGGACCACATACGTCTGTGTGAACGATTTCTAACACTTCTTTGGCTCTATTCCCCATGGCTCCGAATGCCCTCTTGGTCATTTTACCCTCAAAACATGATTCGCAGGTTGGAATTGGTTCAACTTGGAGAAACTCCAGTGAACCGTCTTTCACCAACCTTTTGATCCTCTTTGGATTAATATGTCCCAATCTTAGATGCCATAGAAGTGTCTCGTTCACGTCTGATGAACGTTTTCTTTTATCGGAAACAGTTGATGTGTTATAGGATGCATTTCGTGAGTGGTGTGCACAGTTAATTGTATAGAGATTATTCGACAACGTTCCATGACAGATAAATTTATCATAAAGAGAAATGGTAACAACTTTATTAAAAGTAACCGAATATCCATCAAGGTAAAGTTTAGAAACTGAAATTAAATTCTTTCTAAAATTCGGAACGTAAAGAACATCTCTTAAAATTAAAACTCTGTCTTCAAAAGACAGGTGCACTTCTCCCACTGCTTCAGCTGCCACTCTCATAGCATTGCTCAGTGTGATGAGGATCTCACTCTCACTAAGTTGCCGGGTCCGCTTGAACCCCTGTAAAGTGAAACAAACATGATCAGTGAATCTCGTATCTACCACCTATAAATGGGAGGCATACGCCGCTAAGCAAGTTTCAACAACTAGTGCGTGAGAATTACCTTTCTTTCCATTCCTTTTGGGATTGGAACAGGCTGACCTCCAATGTCCTTTTCCACCGCAGTTAAAACATATTCCTTTTGGTCCTTTCTTGACACCCATCTGGCTAACTGTCTTTCTCTTACTTTTCTTAGGGATGAGTTTGCTTTGGTTCTGACCACTTTCCTTTTCTTGAGACTTGCCTTCCATTGGCCTAGATCTTGAGAAAAGACTTTTGGTCAACAATGCTTCATCTTTCTTTCCTAAATGCTTCTATTTTCTCCAAGGCTTCTTGTAGAATGTCCATAGTAAACATGTGATCACTCATCACAAAACTACAGTAAAACCCATCGAAGCACCTTGGAAGAGTTAGCAAAAGAAATTCAATTTGGGCCTCATCACAATACTTAGTACCGAGATAAGCCAGTTTTTCAAAATGGCGTTTAATTCTGAGAACATGCTCCCTTACGGATGTTCCCTCAGCCATCTTTAGCCTGGCCACGTCGTCATTTTTAAACTGATTGATCATGCGGTCTTTTGTTAAAAACATTTCTTCAAGACTTTGTATAATTTCTGCAGCAGACCCAACACCTTCATGAATGTGTCTCAAATCATCAGACAGTGAAGTCAAGATCACACATTTCATGGGTTCATTTGCCTGCTCACATATATTATACAAGTGCCTTTCCGCATCAGTTGATCCATCAGTAGGCATACGGGGCTTGGGTACATCAAGAACACAATGATGTTTTTGTGCTGGTAGGACAAAACTCATATTTCGTTTCCAAACAACATAGTTATCACCAGTTAATTGGTGTTCTTTGAGTTTATATAATAGTGGATTAAAAGGTTGCGACATGATGAACTGAAATAAATAATAATATGCA
The DNA here is from genome assembly GCA_037126765.1 of Stenogyne calaminthoides. Taxonomy (NCBI): domain Eukaryota; kingdom Viridiplantae; phylum Streptophyta; class Magnoliopsida; order Lamiales; family Lamiaceae; genus Stenogyne; species Stenogyne calaminthoides. The sequence goes on along the minus strand of JBBCBC010000008.1, from coordinate 15,116,168 downwards.
TAAGCACAAATATATCACAAAATTCGATCACATGTTTCATATTAAAATCTCAAAAAAAATATGAACATGCATCAGCCAACATCTCAAAATAGTTTAAATAAGCCACGTGGGGTGGGTCATTATTTAAACACATTCAAGCAGGTTACAAACAAGAACAGTTACAAACCTTTAATATCCAGATTAATAGTTGGCTCCCACTTGACCAATATAAAATTGACAGGGACTTCGGGGAAGTATATGCATATCAATTTTATACATAAGTAATAATCATCATTAAATACATAATTATTATTTCACTTTGAACGAGCCTCGTGGGGAGGATCATCGTCGCCACTAGAAATAATCCACAATCATCCATTTGGAATTTATCCATGTGAAAGCTATCTTTTGGCCGTCCCGTGGGGGGAATTTTTCCAAAAGAATTCACAAATAAATAAATCATGGAGGTCAAAATTAATTCAATTTTATTATCCGGAATAAAATTGTCAATTAATTGTTTAAGCATACTTAGTAATTTTCGAAAGTGAGATTTTTCAAAACATTTTCTCATGCATCGCAAATTCAAACACAATTTAAATAAGCATAAAATAATGCATAAACATCAAAACAAAAAATTAAACATATTGGGCACATTTATCCAATTTTCATGGTTAATTTTTGTCATGTCTTGATCTTGAGAAATCGTCTTCATAGCCTTCATCGTTCATCTCGAAAAGCTCCCACTTGACCATCTTAAAAAAACGCCTTGTCAAGCCATATCGATTGCCTTTAGCATTCCCGGCCGTGTAAAGTGGCGTCGTCCGTCAAGACGCAACCGAAATGCGGCATACGTCGCCCGTGAGTGCACTTCCCTTCGGCGGCTTATCGGCGAGGTGTCGCGTGTCGCGCGTAGCGCGCCAGCCCTGCCTTGGCCAGCTCAGCTGCCCATACCCAATCGCCTTGCGCGCGCCCGCGTCGCCCACTTTGCATCCGTCCAGCGCCCACCGCCAGCGTCTCGTCGCCCGTGTCACGCTGCCGCCCTCGGCGATGTCGCCCTCCCGTCACGCTGTTTTCGCCAGCGTTTCCACTGAGGCGATCGGCGTCTTTCGCCCTCTAAACCTCGCCCCAATCCGTCTTGGCGCTGCCGGCCCTCCGGCATCGCGTGCCTCCCTTAACGCGTTTCGCCTGACGCCGCGCTGCCCTCGCCGGTTTCGGAAACCCGTCTTTTAATTCTTCATCTTCGTCTTGGCTCACGATCCGGTTACAATTTATTTACAAAATAAATAAACCTAGATCTAGACTAGTCTATTACATTGATCAAATCAAACAAATTATAATCTACTCGTGGATTTTCTCACGAGGCAAAACGAATTCGAACGAATCGAATTAAAAACCATAATTTATATGCATGCATAAATAAACACATTAAATTCCATGACAATTGGATACCTGCAAAAAAGATCTAGCAATTCTACCTGAAAATGAATTAAATTACAATTTAAAATTCAGTTCCCGAAATCGAGGCTCTGATACCAGTTGTTGGGGAATTAATTGCACGGATCTATTCGGGATGAATATTTAAATACAAATTTAATTCTAACAATTATTACTAGCATGAATTAATCCTATATTAATTCAAATAATAATTCAACAACAAATCATGCATATAAATAGTTCACGTAAATCCTACGCATGCGGAATTACTACGAGTTTACGTGAACTTACCTCTTGGAATGACAATGGTCTCGTCGATAAAAACACACCAAAAGACCTTCCCAAGTATTCCCTAGTCCTTGCTCGACAATCCGGTGGAAAGGATGCTCGCGAACAATTAACAAAAGGAAAAATAAACTTTGTTGCACCACCTTTGTGGATTTACTAATTTTTCCAGCACATGGAATTGTACTTGGGAATGAAAGAATCATCCCCTATTTATAGATGGGGTGGTGGTCGAAATTTTGAGGAAAAACCAATGTGGGAAAATCTTTTCTTGATCTCCAAGAAATCTTGAATATATCTCATATATTCTTTTTCTTCATCATTAAAATATTCCACAAAAATCCCACATCATCTTGTTATGGAGTATTTTCGAAAATTAAGAGAAAAGAATCCAAGATTTGGATCTTCTTGAATTTATGAGATATACTTGTATTTCAAGAAATACATATCTTCCATAATATCTTTTCAAGAAAATCAAGAAAATCTTTCTTTCCTTTAATTATTCAAAAATTTCGAAATTTACTATATGAATAACCAAGTGCAAGATTTCTTGAATTTAATGAGATAATCTTGTATTCCAAGAATACATATCTTCATTCCATAACAAAATTCAAAGAAAATATTTCTCCCCTTTTATCCATAACTTTCGAAAAATATGAGGAAAAAATAAGCAACAAATTTATTTTATTTTTAAACGCCTTTTTCAGTTATTGGACTTTATGTTGGGCTACTTGGGGGGCCTTTAGGAGAATTAAGATTGGACCTTCCAATGGATCTTAAATTATCAATATTGAGCCACAATATTATTCAAGCCCATAAATATTAATTAATCCCACTACATAATTAATATTGCACTATCCATCTTAACCCATATTACAGTCAATATGGCTCCCGGTTATTATTTCCCGTGTTTAAGATTATCTAGCCCATTAATTAATTCAAGCCACTGAAATAGCTTTCCATTAATTAATATCTTTTGTCCTTGGTTAAGGAATAGTTCAACATTATTATCCATACCGGAAACTAGTTTCACTTGCAAGATTTGGTATGATAAATCTTATGAACCTCCCAAGGGGGCAAATCGAACAAGCGTACTTGCACACGATTCTCCGTATTAAATCTTAGCAATCGCATGTGACCAATAATATTGCCCAAGATATAAAGTATTGAATCTCGATGATTCTCTACCCGTAATAAGTCAAAGCAATAATTAATAACCACACGCGATCCTATTTAAGGGACAAAGATTAAGAAATAACGAACCACTGAGGTCTAATTCTTCCTAGTTCAGTGCTGAAGAATTTGTCCTCCTGTAGGTCCTATTCAGTGCATCAGTCATGCACTAGTGTAATCTCTTGGTCAAGACAAGTCAATCTGAGCCTTACACTTCAACCTTTCACGATGGATTGTTCATTTCCATCTAGGTCGTGAATGGTGTACTTTTGGTTACAAGGAACTGTTAATTTAATCTTCTGTGATCTGGTATCACTAAATTAACTACAATGTAACACGTACTATTTATTGAACAATTATGCAGTAAATATATGTAACATTCAATGATATTTAAAGCATTAGTGATAAATAATTTATTTCAGTAAATAAGTCCGAAATTCAGTTTTGATTATACAAAGTAAAAGCATACTTTTCAGTATAATCCCAACAGACTGTCTGACTGATAAACTAACATTCTGTCCCGTGTCCTCTTCAGATACTTCAGAATATTTTTAACTGCAGTCCAATGCTCTTTCCCGGGTTTGTTTTGATATCTTGCCACCATGCCTACAGCGAAGCAGATATCCGGTCTCGTGCACATCATTGCATACATGAGGCTTCCTTCAGCCGAAGCATAAGGAACGTCTTTCATGTCATCTATTTCCTTTTGTGTCTTGGGACATATTTTCTTGGATAGATGGATTCCGTGTCTGAAAGGTACAAAGCCTTTCTTGGAATCTTGCATGCTGAATCGCTTCAAAACGGTGTCTATGTACGAAGCTTGCGAAAGCTCGAACATCATTTTCTTGCGATCTCGAGTGATCTTGATCCCTAGGATGTGACCGGCTTCTCCCAAGTCCTTCATATAAAAACTATTTTGACAGCCATGCCCTTACGCCTGACAACATCTTTACATCGTTCCCAATGAGCAGAATGTCATCTACGTATAGTACCAAGAATACCAAGGTAGTTCCTTCACGCTTTTTATACATACAACTTTCAAAATTATTTTGATCAAAACCGTAGGATTTTATAACTTGATCAAAACACTGATTTCAAGCACGGGATGTTTGCTTTAGCCCATAAATGGACTTCTTTAGCTTGCAAACCAAATGCTCTTGACCTTTTTCAATGAAGCCTTCGGGGTTTTTGCATATAGATTTCCTCGTCAAGACTTCCGTTGAGGAAAGCCTGTCTTGACATCCATTTGCCAGATCTCAAAATCTAGGTGCACAGCAATCGACAAGAGAATTCGGATGGACTTGAGCATGGCTACGGGGGAAAAAGTTTCCTCATAGTCAATCCCTTCTTTTTTAGTGTACCCTTTCGCCACGAGTCTCGTTTTAAAGGTTTCAACCTTTCCGTCTGGTCCCCTTTTTCTCTTGTATACCCACTTGCATCCAATGGGTTTTACCCCATTAAGTGGTTCGACTAGCTCCCACACTTTATTGTGATCCATTGAACCCATCTCGGCTTCCATTGTTGTTTGCCAAGATGTCGCATCCTTGTCCTGGATCGCCTCGTTGTAGGACCATGGATCTGATTCTTCTCCTGAGATCAAGTCCGAGGACTCTCCGATCCCTAAGAATCACTTGAGTTGTATGACAACCCTCCCACTACGACGAGGTTCCAGTTGTGTAGGTGTGACGCGTGGTATGTCGTCTTGTACAGTTGACAACAGAGTTGGCCCCCTAAGTTCTTCTAAGGTAATTTCGCTTCTAGGTTTTTTATCGTTCATATAGTCTTCTTCCAAGAATCTAAAGTGCGTACTGATTACGACCTTTTTATCTTCAGGACCATAGAACATGCATCTCTTCGTTCCTTCGGGGTACCCTATAAACAACCTTAATTCCGAACGTGCATCCAATTTCCCAGCTTCCTTATCCAACACATATGCCGGACACCCCCAGATCCTCATGTGTCCTAAGCTGGGCTTGCGCCCCGTCCACAATTCCCTAGGGGTTTTTGGAACCAATTTGGATGGCACTAAGTTCAGAATGTAAGCTGTTGTTTGCAAGGCGTAACCCCAAAACAATTTTGGTAAATCCGCATAACTCATCATTGACATTACCATTTCAAGAAGTGTTATGTTTCTTCATTCCGCAACCCCGTTTTGTTGAGGGGTACCGGGTGCAATCAACTAGGATGCAATCCCTTCATCCGACAGGTAGTTCAAGAATTTATCGCTGAGGTATTCGCCTCTACGATCAGATCGTAGAAACTTGATACTCTTTTCCTTATGATTCTCTACTTGAGCCTTAAATTCTTTGAATTTATCAAAGGTCTCAGATTTATGCTTCATTAGGAAAACGTACCCATAGCGTGAGTAATCATCGATAAACGTAACGAAATACTCGTAGCCTCCTCTTCGCTTTGATTTGCATTGGACCACATACATCAATGTGAACGACCTTTAACACTTCTTTAGCTCTAAGCCCCTTGGCTCCAAATGCCCTCTTGGTCATCTTACCCTCCAAACATGATTCGCAAGTTGGAAATGGTTCAATCAGGAGAGACTCCAATGAACCATCTTGGACCAACCTTTGGATTCTTTTTGGATTAATATGACCTAATCTTAGGTGCCAAAGAAGTGTCTCGTTCACATTAGTCGAACGTTTCCTTTTATTACTCGAAATAGTAGATGTGTTATAGGATGCATTCTGTGAGTGATGTGCACCATTAATAATATATAGATTGTTCCATAAAGTTCCATGACAGATAACCACATCGTTACGCATAACCATAACATGTTTAAAATGAACAGAATATCCATCAGCAAATAGTTTTGAAACAGAAATGAGGTTTTTGCGAAAACAGGAACATAAAGAACATCTTTTAAAATTAAACTCTTGTCTTCAAAAGATAATTGCACGTCTCCCACTGCTTCAGCTGCCACTCTCGTAGCATCGCCTAGCGTGATGAGGATCTCACTTCAACTAAGTTGTCGGGTCCGCTTGAACCCGTGAAGTAAACATGATTAGTGGACCCCGTATCCATTACCCACGAATTGGTAGCATACGCCGCTAAACAAATTTCAACAACTAGTGCTGAGAATTACCTTTCTTTCCTGCCCTTTTGGGGTTGGAACAGGCTGACCTCCAATGTCCTTTTGCAGTTAAAACACTTCCTCTTTGGATTTTTCTTGACACCACTAGCATTCCTCATCTTTGTTGGGGTTATATCCCAACAATCTTACCATTGCCCTTGGCAACAATTGAGTTTGATTGCTTATGGCTTTTGGTCCTCTTCTTCTTCTTGCCTTCCCTAGGCCTAGAAAATGAAGACGAACCACTTGCCGTTAAAACTTGAGTTTGGTGCCCAATCAACATCTCTGCCGAGACCAAAGCTTGCAACAAATCAGCTAGCGAGGCCAAAATGCTCAAAAACTTTTGGGCAGAGAGTGGAGTACCAAATCGATCTGGGTCTCCAGATCATGATGTGCAACCAGAACCTCAAGTTTGTTCAGATGGGCCATCAATTTTGAGGACGTAATCCCTTACGGGGCTGTCCTCCACCTATTTTCAGCGAGAACATATCTCGCAAGGTGATCTTACGAGCCCCGCATTTTTGACTCGTCAGTTGGCTCATCTGATTTTTGGTGTGTTAAGAATCCACTTGTGCTTTTGTGCAGTTAGGACAATCATAATGTTTCGTTTCCAATCAACATAGTTTCCAATACAATTCTATTGACTTTAAGTATATTAACAGTGGATTAAAAGGTTGCGACATGCTGAACTGTAATAAACACACATCTTGTGTCGATATCCGGATCAACACAAAGAAAATCACATAATTCGATCACATGATTCATATTGAAATCTCAAAAAAAATATGAACATGCATCAACCAACATCTCAAAACAGTTTTAAATGAGTCTCTTGGGAGGGTCATCATTTAAATCACATTCAAGCAGGTTACAAACAAGAACAGTTACAAACCTTTAATTAAAAAAAAATTAATTAATAGTTGGCTCCCACTTGACCAATATAAAATTGACAGGGACTTCGGCAAAGTATATGCATATCAATTTTATACCTAAGTAATAACCATGATTAAATACAGAATTACTACTTCGTTTTGATTGAGCCTCTTGGGAGGGTCATCGAAGCCACTAATAATAATTCACAATCATCCTTTTGAGAATTTATTCATGTGAAAGCTTTCTTTTGGCCGTCCCTTAGGGGAATTTCTCCAAAAGATTTCACAAATAAATAAATCATGGAGGTCAAAATTAATTCGATTCAAAACCGAATTAATTGTTTAAAACATACTTAGTAATTTTTGAATTTGAGATTTTTCGTTGGGCAATTCTCATGCAAACACATTTAAACAAATTAAATAAAGCATAAGAAAATATAACAATAAATCAAGCAAAGCAGAAAATAAACATATTGGGCACAAATTATCCAACTGTCATGGTTTGATTTTTCTTGGATTGATTTTGAAGAAATGCCATCTTGAATTTCTCCCACTCGAACATCTCGAAAAATCACGTCTTGTGCACCGATCAGATCGAATTTGGGGTGCCACCACCCGGCCCCGCCATCTCGCTAAAGCGCTTGCGTTTTGAAGCCGCATGGCCGCCGCCGGCGCCGCGCTGGTGCCGCGTCAGCGCCCACCAATGGCCGTGCGGTGCCGCGTCCAAGCGCCCGTGTGTCCACTAGCGCCCGCTGCTTTGCGCTTTGTGCCCGATCCGCTAACCGTGCGGGCAGTTCGACTAACGACGTCCATGTCGCGTTCGTGCCTCCCCAGCGCGTTTACGTGCTATCTGCGTCGCCCATCTCTGATTAGGATCATTTTAATTTCTCATCTCTGTCTTCGTCTTCGATCAGGTTGTAATTTATTTTTACAAAATAAACAAACCTAAATCTAGACTATTCTATTACATTGAACAAATCAAATAGCCTAATCTACTCGTGGATTTTCTCACGAGAAAAACAAATTCGAACGAGTCGAATTAAAACCATTCATACACATGAAATAAATAAACACATTAAATACCATGAAAATTATATACCTGCAAAACAGATCTAGCAATTCTACTATCTAAATTTCAATAAAATTTAATGGGCAACATTAATTTAAATAACAATTTAATTACAGAGCTCGAAACCGAGGCTCTGATACCAGTTGTTGGGAAATTAGGGGTGCCCGGATCTATTCGAATTGAATTTAAATTAATTTATTAATTACTAACATGAATTAATCCTAAACCAATTCAACATAATAATCAATAAGCAAATAAACAACATGCGTACACGTAATTCATGTAAATCCTAAGCATGCGGAATCTAGGAATTACGTAAATACTAACCTCTCGTAGAGACAACCGTTGAGACGATGGATCAACCCAAAGTGCCTTCTCAAATATGTCCCACGTCCACGAACGTAATCCGGTGGGAGAATTATCAACGAACGATTTTAATTTTAAAGGAGAAAAATAAAATATTTTTGCCACCACCTTTGTGGATTTCTAATTTTTCCAACTCGTGGAATTGCACTTGGGGATGAAAAATTCATCCCCTATTTATAGAGCAAGGGGGGACAAAAATTAAGGCTTTGTTGGTCATTGGGAAATTTCTTTGTTTCTTCCTCAAGATACAATCTAGAATATATCCAATATATTCTATTTCCCAAAATATCTCTCAACAAAATTTCCTCCTCCTTTCTTGTCCATTATTTTCGAAAATATCATATAGAATAGGAAGTCCTTTCTTGAATTTATGGGATAAACTTGTATCTCAAGAATACTTATTCCACAAGATCTTTCCAAGAAAATAAAAAAAAAATCTTTTCTCTCTCCTACTCATATTTTTCGAAAATAATTAGGAAAAATAGGCAAAATATTTTCTTCTCCTCTTCATTAATTGGACTTTAATTTGGGCTATTTGAGGGGCCATTAGGAGAATTAAGATTGGACCTCCAATGGGCTATGAATCTTTAATATTTAGCCAAAATATTATTCAAGCCCATTAATATTAATTTACTCCACTATAAAATTAATATTGAACTATCCATCTGAACCCACATTACGACTTCACAATAATATGGCTCCCGGTCATTATTTTCTGCGTTTATGATTATCTTAGTCCATTAATTAATTAAGCCACTGAACAAACTTTATATTAATTAATATCTTTGTCCTTGGAATAAAGACAGCTCAACATTATTATCCATACCGGAAATAAATTTCCACTTGCAAGATTTGGTATGATAAAGATTCTGAGCCCACCAAGGGGACAAATCAAGCAAGTCATACTTGCACGCGATTCTCCGTATTAAATCTTAGCAATTGTCATGTAATTAATAATATTGCCCAGGATACAAGGTATCGAATCGCATTGATTCTCTTCCCATCATAAGTCAAAGCAATAGTTATTAATTTCACACGATCCTATTCAAGGGACGAAGATTAAGAAATAACAAACCACTGAGGTCTAATTCTTGTATATTCAGTACCGAAGAATTTATCCTCCTGTAGGTCCTTTTCAGCGCATCATAATGCACTAGTGTAATCACTTGGTCAAGACAAGCCAATCTGAGCCTTACACTTCAACCTTTCATGATGGGTTGTTCATTTCCATCTGGGTTGTGAATTTGTACTTAGTCACGAGGAACTGTTAATTTGATCTTCTGTGATCTGGTATCACCAAATTAACTACAACGTAACATATACTAACTTTATCGAACGGGTATGCAGTAAATATATATAACATTCATTCATATTTAATGCAACATGTGATAAATAATTTATTTCAATAAAATAAATAAGAAATTTAGTTTGGTTATACAAAGTAAAAGCATACTTTTCAGTATAACCCCAACAAAAAGTTCCACATGTTTCGCCAACATGGCCACCTGTTCCGAAAGTCTACCCACCATATTCATGGCCGCAAGACCAGGTGCCATCGCCAATGATGTCTTCGTCACGCCATATCCAGTACTTCGTAAGCGGTCGGGATGCTCCTAACAACCTAGATCCCGTCCAAGCAGATCATCAGTACCGATAATGCAAAGCTTGTCGGGCGTCATGGTCTGAGATATGCGCTCCTGAATCACAAAAGATTATTATTTAATAATTTGTTTAGAAATATTAGTTTGTAATTCAAAGATAAATTAATGGATAGATTACCGATTCTTCAATGATACGATGTGTACTGGGATCGAGAATATTCCCATGTCGAGTCTTTCTAGTAGCCTGAAATAACTCAAAATGTGTAACAACAGGGGCACACTCTCCAATTTTCTTTTTTTTCTTCAATCTACGATAGTGATGAACATGTCCCTTTATAAATATATTAAAAGTGAATATATAAAAAAAATTAAAAGTTAGGATTTTGATCTCACCAAATCTTCTTTATGCGTGCATAACCTTTGGAAGATCCACGATATCGCGCCTCCATCGCCTTAACTTGTTGGCAATTTTTCTTATTTTGATCCTACAGTGTAATAGAAATACAATAAACACTGAAAAACATCATGCATTAGGAATAAAAGGAAATGACATTGATCAATTTTACCTGAAAATCATCAGCCATAGCTCTAAGCACAAACTCCTCCCAGTACGGGGCCACCATAGGGCTATTCTCATAGAGCGAAGGTGGACTAGGCGAGTAATGACCAGTAGTAGGGTCATATGCTATTTTTCTCAGCCAAGACCGAAAATTCTTGGCCATCACCCCAGCCTGCACAAGTATTTGCTTTTTATTTGAATGGTCAAGGATGAGGAATGTAGTCTATACGCATATAACATAACAATTTAGTTAATTTAGTAATCATACAACAACTTTCATAAGCATATAATTAACATACCGAAAGTTCATCCCATAGCGCTTCCTTAAAATGAGCCAGTTTGGGGCTACACCAATCCTTGGTTGGCAGCATGATAGGGATAACTCTCCTGACTACAGCCCCAAGGTAGAAGGAAAATTTCTCACTCTTGTTGTACCCGGTTTGTTATCGACGGACAAACAAGTATTTTAACAGAACTCTGATCAACATGATAGCGAGAATGATAAAAAACACACGATTTGATTACCCAGTTCGCCCGTGAAATAGACTACGTCTGGGGGCTCCAAGCCAGGATATTACTGTATTATTTCTGCCTAGGATTCTAAGAGTTCGATCCTTTACAACGTACATTACAAGTAATATTTATAGACACAGAACTAGGTTTACAGTCTTAATGGGCTTCTCCTCGTGGACCAACTAGGGTTTCCTTCTTGTTCCGCAAGTCGCGCTTACAGATACACATTCCCCGGTTATATCCCGAGAAATCCGCCCCACTAACTACCCAAATCTTTTCCATGTTTATCTTCAACTAAGCTCGGGACTTAATCGGTCCCGACTTCCGGGTCCTATCAAGTCGCTTTGCGACCTCCCTGCTGCACCAAGCCACCTCCGCGACCTGCGTGGCTTCACAAACTCCTAGCGACTTACCGACCTCCTGAAGTCGCCTCAAATCTTGCTCCAACGAGACAGGGTCGGATAATGTGTTAACCATAGGTGGTCCAATCTCCGACTTCCACCAAGCCGGATTAATTCTCCCTACAACAACTCTCTTTCCCTATCGGCTGCCCATATTCATTGAATGGTAACTGCAATAACATAGTAATTAATTAGGTTCAACGATCAATCAATATAATTACAATTTCAACTGTTCAATTGTAATAAAATTACCTGAACTATTTTCCCCGAATCGGCGCGATAAGTGACAGGATTGTACTGATGGTACGGTAGGTGGGTGACGTCTCAAGCCGCGAGTCCGCTCAACCAGTGATTGCGTGCCTCCTACGTACCACCCACGTAGCCTTAACATCCGCGGGGGACCCCGAAAGTTTGAATTTACACTTTCGTCCCCCCGCCCTTCCCTATAAATAGGCCTAGGGTTCCAACCTTGAAGCCCTCCCTTTTTCCTGCTTCTGAAAACTGTAACATTCGAGCCTCTACGCCTGCCTCTCCGGCTAGATTTCTGAGATCCCGTCGCCTTTCAGGTAATCGTTCTCTCTACTTCGCATCAATGGCATCCGGTTCTAAATCTGCCCCTACGCCCCCTCCGTTCATTGTCTCAACATCATCCGACGATGACACCACTGCGATCGCCGAATTATACCGCCGTGACCAAACAGAAACCGCCACCCCTAATCCCGCCAGGCCTCCGACCTTCGGTGCTTCCGACACCGGTCGAGATGACGATGGGGATGATGACCAATTTTTACTGGAGTTGGATGAAATCACACACATCCCTGCCCTGGAGCCGAGTTCTCTTTGTGTGGCCGCGCCGGTGAGGGAGGAAAGGTTTGGGCCTTCTAACCAGGCCCAAAAATATGGGGCCTACGAGCGGGCCTTTGACTATCATTCTTATGCGGCCCAGGCCCCATACAAGAGGTCAGCCCGCGACTTTCGGAAGTCGGTTGAGTCGGACTTCGTGGCATCGCACGACAAGAACAAGTTGGTTCTCACCGATGGCTATGTGCAATCCCTCCGCCGCCTTTACAAGGTCCCCCGGGATGTGCATTTTTATGGGGCGACCTCTGACGAGAGTGCTGATCAACCATCGCCTGGGATGATCGTGGTCAACGAACAGACAATGGAGGTCGGGATCCGATTCCCGCTTCACCCGGCGATCTCCCATCTACTGGCGGCTTGGAATCAGAGTCTGACCCAGATCACTCATAATGGATGGAGTTACATACTTTCTACAATGACCATTCTTGGGCAGGCCGGGTTGCGTCGGCTTCCAACCCCAGGCGAGGTGGCATATGTGATGACGCCCATCCATCAGGCCGGAGGCTATAATGTTGTGTGGCTCCGTAGAGGTCGGGAGCTCGTGAGTGGAATCTCGAGCAAGATTGAGGGGTGGCATTATAAATGGTGGTTCGTCGGGGGGGCGTGGGAGTCTGTGGACCCCTCGAGCACACTACCCATCATCGTCCCAACCGATTATGCCCATCGGGTCGACCACGGTGAGTGTCACTTTTTTTCAGACTTAGACACCCGTACTGATCTAATTCTCCTCTTCTTTTGCAGTTTTCGCACCCACCACTGCCGACCTTTACTGGGACTTTAAAGAGGCATTTGACATCGTTTGCGACATTCCACCGAGCTGGCGGGATGTGAACGCTTTGAACACCGAGCTTGATCGACTCAACGTCGGCCTGTATACTTATCCGCGCCATTTGAACATCCCCTGTAAGTTCTCCTTACTCGTGCTTATTACATTTTTCGATCTTGACCTGATTGATTGGCTTCTCTCACATTTTTGCAGTTCCCAACATCCCCGTTTACCGCCCTAAACCTCTTGCGGATGTCATGGCCTCCCGCAAGAAGTCTGTTCTGGGAAAAATGAGGAAGCTGGTGGCCTCCGAGACCGCCCCTCCGAGGATGTCTCCTGCCGAGGTCACCCCTCCAAGCTCGGTCCTAATTGGCCTCTATCTTGCCGCACAAAGGCAATAGGAAGGCAAGGTGGTCGATTTCGCCAAACTTCCGACATGCTCGAAGAAAGTGAGGGAGGAGATTTCCAACCTATGAGTCTCGAAATCAATCAGGGTGCAGGAAAGAAAGATCGAAGGTTGCCCGGATCGCAAATGTCCACCATGCCGACCCGCCGCCCGCCGATCAAGGGCTCGCCTCGCCCACTTGAGAAGGAGGGGCCTATTACCTAAGATGATGACTCCTTCTTAGGCTGGGAGGAGGAGCGGGTGAACGAGTAAGTCCTTAACACGATTCGCATGACCTTTTTCATATTAATTTCATAGCACCGGGACGCTTTCGGCTCTCTTTTAGGTCCCCCGAAGCCCGGCCGACTTCTGCCCCAAGGTGGCGGGTCTTCCAGAGCCCTCCCATTTTCCGCCCGACCTCCCCAATAAGTGACCGGGGTATATCTCCCGTAGTGTGCATAACTTGCCCCGGGCTTGGACACTTATCGATCACGATAATGCCCGCCGCCAAAATCTGACGGGCAACATGTACTCGGCCATGGTCCACACTCTTAAGGCGGCATTTTATTTGGAGAGGACCAGTGCCCAAGTTGAAACCGAGCTCCGACGTCTCCGCGAGTCACAGGCTCGAGTGTCTGATCAAAGCGGAATGATCCCGGGCGGCACGAGACCCGTATACGGAGAAAACCAATGTGGAGTACCTTCTATAGATCTCGACCCTCTAGGGTCGCCTGGCTGAGCTCGAGAGTGGGCTGGCTGACGAGAGGCTAAAGTCGGCCCGAGCGAAGTCCGCGACCGGAGGAGTTCAAGACAACCAAAGTGCAGCGAGGGTGGTCGAGGTGGAGGCCACCGGAAGCGAGCCGTCGAGCGAAAGGGAGCCGGACACTGGGGAGGCCTGGGGCCAAGGTCACCGAAGAGATGAATGCTAATTTTGCGTACGTGATGGCCTTTGTGGGTGCCATCCGAATATGTCATCAAGCGAACCCTTCTGGCAACCTTACTGGGCTGGTCGCCGACCTCCGGGATTATGTCCGGGCCAACCCTCTGGCCCCCGATGTTCTGCTGGACATCCAAGACTTGGAGGACATGGTCGTTGATCTCTCATTCTTTCCAGACCCCCGGCAGATCGTGCGCCCTATCCCTGACTCTCTGGTAGGTACACCTTCCAAGCCCTCGGTGGAGGAGTTGGCGACCTCGAAGGTCGTTCCTCCTGTTGTCGCCATGCCCATCGGGGAGGAAATCCTGAGGTCGGAGGTCGTTCCCCCAGCTGTGGATATGATTTTCGAGCCCGTCGTGGAGATAATATCATGCTCCGAGATTGATCCACCGCGTCAAGACACCCTTAACTTGCCCGGTAGAGACAGTTGAAGTCAGTAACCTTACTTTTATTTTTTTCTTTTTATGATCGTATCGGCCTTCGGGCTTTGATTTGCGATGTACTACCTCCCGACCTTCGGGTCTTTTATCAATGGAAATCGTCATTTCATTTTTCATCTCGTCTGGTGTTTATCTTATTGTGAAATAAAACTCCCTATTTCATTCCCCCCAGGTCGAGGTCATTATCTCGCCTTGGGTCCTTGACTTGAACTCGTACAACTTATCAACTTCTGGCAGGTCGAACTCGGGAAGTGTGTCTACTCGACATCTCCTCCACGGGGAGGCAAAATGTTGCCTCGATTCCCGAATCGATGTGACGGTTGATAGATCCACAATGATTGTCTGGGTATTCGGTGGTGCCGGGTGTCGTAAATTAGGCCAACCAGAGGTCGCGTTCTGCCCACGCGCTACACGTGCGCCACTGGCTTCTCTATGGGGCCCTCGAGAGATGAAACTTGCAACTTGACCCCCGCCTTTCATCTATAAATAGGGCGGGGTATTGAGATGTAAAACTTGCATTTATCTCTTCTGACCTCCCCACTTATCACCCCCAAACTTTGGTTATGGGCGATTCCGGCGAACCCCCTATTTTAGAACCTCCTCCGGCAACAAGCTTCTCCTGCTCCACACTCGCGGCTTATGGCATTCGGTCCATCCCTGAGTTCCCCCCGTTTTTGATGTTGCCTTCATCAGAGGATGACCATACAGCCATTGCCAAGCTTTGCTGCCACCCGGGTGGCGGACCTACCACCGCCATGATGGAGGTGCTCCGGGCCCTCTGTGCTTTGGGTGCCGATCGTGATGATGGAATTACTGGTGATGGGCATTTTCCGATATGTAGGGATTTTGTATTGTATATGCGAATCCGATCAAGAAAAAATGCCCTGAACAATCCCTTGAATTTTTTGCACCACATGTATGACACTCATGTTCATTTAACGCGGGAAGTCCCATTGCGGCATCTGACACTTCTCGGATGTTAAAACATCATTTTCTGATAGTTTTGCAGTATCTTCCTCAGCGACCTCCGCATCCGAGAGCCGCTACCTAAATAGCAGTGCAGTACAGACCAAGTCGCTAGCTCGAGTGGCTCCATAGTATAGATCGAGTTGCTAGCTCGAGTAGCTCGCAATACAGACCAAGTCGCTAGCTTGATTCTAAAAGATGTATTGTATTGGAATGCTTCTTTTTATCGACCTCCGGGTCCATTGTAATGGGGTTCTCCCCGACCTCCGGGTCTTTATTAATGAAATTCTCCTTTTTAATTCCTCTTTGTGATGACTTGATTTCCTTATGCGACTTTTGCTTAGTCCTTGTCGTCTTATTTTCTATGCGACTTGTTTCTTGGACATTTGTGTATCCGTCTTATAAAGTCGGGGGATGACTGTTGGGATTATACTGAAAAGTATGCTTTTTACTTTGTATAATCAAAACTGAATTTTTAGACTTATTTACTGAAATAAATTATTTATCACTGATGCTTTAAATATGATTGAATGTTACATATATTTACTGCATAAATGTTCTATAATTCGTACGTGTTACATTGTAGTTAATTTAGTGATACCGGATCACGTAAGATTAAATTAATCCTTTTGTAACTAAAAAGTACGCCATTCACGACCTAGATGGAAATGAACAATCCATCATTTAAAGGTTGAGGTGTAAGGCTCAGATTGGTTTGTCTTGACCAAGAGATTACACTAGTGCGTGACTGATGCGCTGAATAGGACCTACAGGAGGATAAATTCTTCAGAACTGAACAAGGAAGAATTAGACCTCAGTGGTTCGTTGTTTCTTAATCTTCGTCCCTTAAATAGGATCACGTGGGATTGGTAACTATTGCTTTGACTTATCATGGGTAGCGAATCAGAGAGATTCAATACTTTTTATCTTGGGCAATATTATTGGTCACATGTGATTGCTAAGATTTAATACGAAGAATCGTGTGCAAGTACGCTTGCTTAATTTGCCCCCTTGGGAGGTTCATAAGTTTTATCATACCAAATCTTGCAACGGTATGGATAATAATGTTGAACCGTTCCTCGACCAAGGATAAAAGATGTTAATTAATGGAAAGCTATTTCAGTGGCTTGAATTAATTAATGGGCTAGATAATCTTAAACACGGGAAATAATGACTGGGAGCCATATTGACTGTAATATGGGTTAAGATGGATAGTGCAATATTAATTATGTAGTGGGATTAATTAATATTTATGGGCTTGAATTATATTGTGGCTCAATATTGATAATTCAAGATCCATTAGAAGGTACAATCTTAATTCTCCTAAAGTCCCCCTGAGTAGCCAAACAAATAGTCCAATAACTGAAAAAGGTGATTAAAATAAAATAAATATTGTTGCTTAATTTTTCCTCTTATTTTTGAAAATTATGGATAAAAGAAGGAGAAAGATTTTCTTTGAATTTTGTTATGGAATGAAGATATGTATTCTTGGAATACAAGATTATCTCATTTAATTCAAGAAATCTCCCACTTGGTTATTCATAGTGATATTTCGAATTTTTTGAAATATAGTGGACAAGAAAGATTTTCTTGATTTTCTTGAAAAGATATTATGGAAGATATGTATTTCTTGAAATACAAGAATATCTCATAAATTCAAGAAGATATAAATCTTGGATTCTTGCACACACTAAATTTTTGAAAATATCCATATTTTGAGGAAGTGGGATTTTTGTGGAATATTTTAATTATGGGAAAAAGAATATAGGAGATATATTCAAGATTTCTTGGTGACCAAGAAAAGTCTTTTCCCACATTGATTTTCTACATAAAATTCGACCACTCCCTCTCCTATAAATAAGGGATGATTAGTTCATTCCCAAGTACAATTCCATGTGCTGGAAATATTAGCAAATCCACAAAGGTGGTGCAACAAAGTTTATTTTTTCCTTTTGTTAATTGTTCGACGAGTGTCCTTCCACCGGATAGTTGAGCAAGGGCTAAGGGAATACTTGGGAAGTCCTTTTGGTTAGTCCGTCCGATCGAAGTCACTGCCATCCCGAGAGGTACGTTCACGTAAACCCGTAGATTCCGCATGCGTAGGTTTTACGTGGCTTTTTATATGCATGATATGTTGTTGTAATTATTATTTGAATTAATATAGGATTAATTCATGCTAGTAATAATTAATGAATTAAATTTGTATTTAAATATTCACCCCGAATAGATCTGTGCAACTCATTCCCCAACAATGACCGCACCTCTAGGGTGGCGATCTCGCCTCCAGTATCTCTAAAGTCACACATCGGGTTCGCACATTATCAGTCATGTCTTTCATGCGATCTGCATGTTATCGATCATATGCTTTCTGTGCAACCCGCTTGGTATCTACACAGGAAATTTCTTCTTTTGAACAGAATAGAGAATTAATGTTACCAACAGTATTTATTTACAACGATATGATCATTACAAAGGTGTAAATTTATTGATAATACTTCTTTAGATGAATCGCATTCCATGGGTATTGGGCCTTGGTCCCATCCGCTTTCTCGAGCTCGTATGCCCCATTTGGTAGGACTTTCGATATCCGGAATGGGCCCTCCCAGTTTGGACTGAGGACACCTTTTGAGTCTCCGAGTATCTTTTTCAGCACCAGGTCTCCGACATTGAAGCGTTGAAGTCGCACCTTAGAGTTGTAATATCTCTCAGACCTCTGCTTGTATCTGGCATTTCTCATGTTAGCCTCCAGTCGCTTTTCTTCGAGTAAGTCAAGGTTCCTTTCTAGGGCCTCGTCGTTATGGTCGAAAGTGACCTGGCTGGTTCGGAAGGTCGGGAAGTCGACTTTTTGGCACAACCGCCCGGGCCCGAAAAAGCTAGTGAGTAAGGGGTTTCACGTTGAATTCTACGCAGTCATTTACGTATGACCACAAAGACATCTAGGAGCTCGCTAGCCCATTTCCCTTTTCCCCCCTCGATCTTGGCCTTGAGAGTGTGCTTTATGATTTTGTTTACGGCCTCGACCTAACCTTTTGATTGAGGGTGGTATGGGGTAGAGAACAACTTCGTGATCTTCCACTTTTTGAAGAAGGCGTCAATCTTAATACCGTCGAACTGCTTTCCATTGTCTGATATGATCGCTGAGGTAGCCCGAACCTGAAGATAATGTTTCGCCATATGAACCTGATGACATGATCTTTGTCTATGGTTGCCAATGCCTCAGCCTCGGCCCATTTTGTGAAGTAATCCACCGCTACCAGGGCATACTTGACTAATCCCGGGGCCGTTGGGAGTGGCCCAATGATGTCTATCCCCCACTTTGCAAAAGGCCAAGGACTGAGAATGCTTGTGAGCTCTTCTGGTGCGATTTTGATGGAGGGAGCATAGATCTGACATTTGTGGCATTTGCGGACGAAAATGATGGCATAGGCCTTTAAGGTTGGCCAAAAATATCCTTGTCTTGTGGTCTTGTGGGCTAGCGACTCCCCCCCCAGTGTGGTTTCCGCATGCCCGTTGATTTGACCTTGTTCAGGCTTAATACATCGAAGTAGGGGCATGCCGAAGCCTTGCTTGTATAACTCCCCACTGATCATTGTGTATCGTGCGGCTCATAACTGCAACTGCCGAGCCTGGACGCGATCGGGTGGCAGGAGGCCGCTTATCAGATACTCCATGATGGGTGTCATCCAATTCGACACCGAGGTTTCTAATGTTGTCACAGTTATTTGCCCGGTGGATGGGTGGGGAAGTGTTGTTATGGTGACATCTTTCATGTCTGGTGATCCTTCGGAGGTTGCCAACTGTGCCAGAGCATCGGCTCGCGAGTTCTGCTCTCTCGGTATCAGCTTGACATGGATCTGTGCGAACTTCAGGCACAGTGTTTTTACAATTTCTTGATAGGCTACCATCCTATCATCCCTAGCCTCGTACTCCCCCAAAACTTGGCAGGCCACGAGCTGGGAATCGGTATGGACCTGCAATCTCTTGACGCCCATGGCAGTTGCCATTTCTAATCCGGTGATGAGCACCTCATATTCGGCCTCATTATTCGTTGCGGGAAAATCAAAGGTAATGGCGTTCTGGAATGAGGTCCCCTCAGGACTCATTAGGACTAGGTCGGCCCCCGACTTGTGAGAGGTCGCCGACCCATCTACGAACATATCCCAGTGCGAACCGCTCGAATTCTCCACTTCAGAAGGGAATTTAAGTTCCACTAAGAAATCGGACAGAGCCTGGGCCTTAACTGTAGGTCGTGGCGCATAAGTCACACCATATTGCCCAACCTCAATGGCTCATTTGAGACATCTGCCCGAAGTGTCTGGTCGGTGGAGCACATTCCGCAGTGGCAGGGAAGTGAGAACCTCGACCTGGTGATAAAAAAAGTAAGGCCTCAGTTTCCTCACACTCATGACTAATGTGTATGCCAGCTTTTCTAGCGATAGGTAGCGTTGCTCCGTCTCGTTCAAAGTCTGGCTCACAAAATAAATGGGCAGGTGGATCTGGCCCTCCGCTCGGACCAGCACTGCCTCAAAGTGGTCTCCGAGGCCGCGAGGTACAAGAATAGCTTCTCTCCCCGGGACGGGTTTGGAGAAGATGCTCACATCTGCCAGGTAGGTTTTGATTTTTTCAAAAGCATCCTGGATCTCGTGTGTCCATTCGAACTTTGCTTTCTTACGGATCGTGTCGAACATCGGCTTGCATTTGTCCCCCATCCGGGAGATGAACCTGCTTAGTGCGGCCATATATCCTGTGAGTCTCTGAACCTCTTTCACATTTGGGGGTGCCCCCATATCCAATATGGTCTTGACCTTCCCTGGATTTGCCTCGATGCCCCGCTTACTGACTAGGTGTCCCAAGAACTTCCACGACTCCACTCCAAAGTTACACTTCTTCTCATATTGAATTTCCTGAGGATGTCAAATGTCTGCGCAAGGTGAAACAGTGGTCTTCTCTTTTTAAGCTTTTGACGACAATGTCATCGACATAAACTTCTACCGACTTCCTGATCTGGTTGGCAAACATATGATTGACCAGTCTTTGGTAGGTTTCCCCTGCGTTCTTCAAGCCGAAAGGCATTCTCTTCCACCAATATAGGTTTTTCTCGGTCAGAAAGGAGGTGTGTTGTCAATCTGGTTCGTGCATGGCTATTTGGTGATAGCCCGCGAAAGCGTCCATGAACGACATCATCTCGTGCACGGCCGTGTTATCTATCAGGTGGTCGATGTGCGGCATGGGAAAGAAATCTTTTGGGCAGGCCTCATTGAGGTCGGTAAAATCGATACACAACCGCCAGGTTCCGTTGGACTTTTTTTCACCAAGATCGATTGACCACCCATCGCAAACTGGTCGGCCTACAAGATCAGGTCATTATCCAGTAGCTTCTTTACCTCTTCAGCTAAAGCGGCATATTTCTCGGGCGAATTTCTGCCTTTTTTGGGCAACCGGCCTCCGAGATGGGTCGATGTGAAGTCGGTGACATGCGACTTCCGGATCTATTCCCACCATGTCCTTGTGCGACCAGGCAAAGACATCCAAGTTCTTTTTTAGAAAGTCGATCACTTCCCCCTTCAGGTCGTCCGGTATTTTGGAGCCGATAATGACTTCCAGATCCGGGCGAGTTGGATCTATCTTGACTTTCTCGAGTTCTTCCCCCGGGATGGCCCTTGGGTCCCCTTGTTGAGGGTCGTCGATCTCGGCCTCAATCAGGAATTCATTAGGCTCATGCCCTATTCTTGGATCGAGGTCGCTGTAGGTTTTTTTTTGCTTGCTCTTTCTTGATTTAATTCCTCATCTTGTTCATTGCTATCTATTACAAGCGTTTGTTTGATAGGTATTGGTGTGGAATTGAAAAGAGACGAAGAGTAAATCAAACAACCTCTAGCATCGACTTGGTCGCGCCTTAATCAGTCTTCAAACCAACCCACTCTTGGTGGGGAATTTTACACAGAAATAGAAAGTAGAGGATGCAGCCTCGAATTCATGTTCAAAAGGCCTCCCCAGGAAACCATTATAGGAGCTGGGGAGGTCGACTACTAGAAAATCTAACAGCCTAGTCGCCCTAACTTTGCTATTCAGTGTGGAGACCAGCTCGATGGCCAGTCGGATTATCCCGGTGGGCTTTACAGTAGAGTCACCAAACTCCTTCACGACGTGGTCGCACAGGGTGATATAGATATTATAATCCCCGAGCTGGTCCAGGGTTTTCTTGAAAAGGATGTTGCAGAAGGCCCCCCCGTCGACCAGAAGTCGGCACACCGTAGTCCCCATGATGTTGGCCCGGATCACCAGGGGATCGACATTAGGATAGACTACCACAGCCTTATCCTGTTCTCCGAACTCAATAGTCCTGGACTCTTTCCCCATGGCGAGATGGGCAGCACTATCTTCCTGGAATTCTCTATCTCCCTTATTTTGGCTTTCGTCTTCGGCTTGGAGGAGGAGTTGGAGGCTAGCCCCCCGACCGTCCCTAGGGGTGAGAGAGTGTGTATCATCCGATCTCCCGCTTTCTCAGGCATGGGCGGGATAGGTCGCTCCCCTCGCCCATCTCCCCGGTCGTTGTTCATGTGGGCGGGCTCTCCTTGCTGGCGACCTCTCGGGGCCTGGTCGCCATTCTTCTGAGGTCGCTTGACAAACTCGTCAAGTAGGCCGTCTTCATACAATCTCTAGAGCTGGGGCAACAGATCCTTACACTCACTGGTATAGTGCCCGGTCTGCTTGTGAAAGTGGCAATACTTGTTGGGGTTCTGTTTGCCATTACTCTTTACTGGGCGAGGAGGGAGTAGCAGTTCCCGTTCCCGGATCTGGGTGAAAATGTGCTCGGGGGTTCATGCCCAGGGCATCCATCAACTTTACCAGAATGCTTTCTTCAAACGCTTGAAGCTTCCGGGTGGTTTGTACTGCGAGCTGGCCTTCTTTGAACTCTTCTTGGGCTCAGCGGCCTCCTTAGCCTCGGAGAGTCGGGATTCCAAGAGCACTGCTGTGTGTATCAGGTCGCTAGTCCACCTCCGGAAATCGTCACCGCCTGAGTTTTGTCCCCTTCTTGAGGCCGCAGACAGCCCCCATCAGTTTTGCTTCATCCCTAATGGGATCTCCTTCCAAGATCAGCTTGTCGATCCTCTCAACATAGGACCGATCAGATTTTATATCCCCCTGCTGGGTGTTCATCAGGCGCTGCCTGGTCGCAGGTCGTGGCGCCAAGGCAGTAAAGTGTGTCAGAAATAGGCGAGCGAGTTGCTCGAAAGTGTCCACCGACAGGGGTGGCAGGGAGGTGAACCATTGGTGAGCCTGGTCGCTCAGGGTCAGAGAGAAAAGATGACATTTGGTCGCATCAGTGGCGTCCATAGAGGCCATGTACGAGTTATATTTTGCTACACGAACCCTTGGGTCCGCGTTCCCACTGTAGCGATCCAAGGTCGCTACATTAATCTTCCTTTGGGTAGCCGCCAAGGTGACCAGAGTTCCGAGAGGGGAGTCTTGGACAGCGAGGCAAGGGTCTGACCCCGCTGGCCCGTTCTGATTCTCCATGCGCTCCATTAGTTGCTTGACCATCCGGGTCAGTGCGGCGACCTGAGCATCGCGATGGTCAGTGGTCATCTTTGCCGCCGGGGGATCGCCGCAATGCATGGTCAATCCCCTCGGCAAGTCATTGTGGTGGAGATTCAGCGCAAGGGCAAGGTCGTGCTCCACTTGATCTGCCCGCCGAGGCTCGGATTGCGCCTCGTCTTTGATAATCCCTGGGGCTTTCTGGACCCCCAGGTCGCCAAGTCGGTCGAACACGTTGTTTGACCCTGCTGGCCTTCTGAGGAGCTGGCGATTGCGGACCACGGCGTGTTTAGCCGGATCGTAGGCCAGTTGGCCTACCGAATGCCCCTTTCGGGCCCGTGCTTTCTTGTTTTTCAAGGGTCCGACCTCCTGGGTGACCTTCTTGAGGGGAGGCTGCACGTCCTCATCATCAAACGCGAGGCATTTTTTGTGGAGGACAGCCATCTCAGCTTTTGCGTCCTCCGGAATCTGCACCAGGTTCCACCATTCAGGGGTCATTATCGGGTCTGGTTGGCGATCGCAATGGGAGCCGGAGAGTTGAGAGCTCATGGAGGCTTCGCACCCATCGCGGGCGTCCAGATCTTGCCCGTTCAGGTTGGCTTGATTGCTCGCCATCGGTATTGATCAGAGATGAGATGGGTTTTCCTTCTAATAGAGTGATTTTGTAGGAATTGTAGTTCCCACAGACGGGGCCAATTGTTGTACCCGGTTTGTTACCGACGGACAAACAAGTATTTTAACAGAACTCCGATCAATATGATAGCGAGAATGATAAACAACACACAATTTGATTACCCAGTTCGTCTGTGAAATAGACTACGTCTGGGGGCTCCAAGCCAGGATATTACTATATTATTTCTGCCTAGGATTCTAAGAGTTCGATCCTTTACAACGTACATTATAATTAATATTTACAGACACAGAACTAGGGTTACAGTCTTAATGGGCTTCTCCTCGTGGACCAACTAGGGTTTCCCTTCTTGTTCCGCAAGTCGCGCTTACAGATACACATTCCCCGGTTATATCCCGAGAAATCCGCCTCACTAACTACCCGAATCTTTTCCATGTTTATCTTCAACTAAGCTCAGGACTTAATCGGTCCCGACTTCCAGGTCCTATCAAGTCGTTTTGCAACCTCCCTACTGCACCAAGCCACCTCCGCTACCTGCGTGGCTTCACAAACTCCCAGCGACTTACCGACCTCCCGAAGTCGCCTCAAATCTTGCTCCAGCGGGATAGAGTCGGATAATGTGTTAACCATAGGTTGTCCAATCTCCGACTTCCACCAAGCCGGATTAATTCTCCCTACAACAACTCTCTTTCCCTATCGGCTGCCCATATTCATTGAATGATAATTGCAATAACATAGTAATTAATTAGGTTCAACGATCAATCAATATAATTACAATTTCAACTGTTCAATTGTAATAAAATTACCTGAACTGTTTTCCCCTTGCTACGAGCTCTCTTCAAAGAAGTCATCGTGACTATACCCCTCGTGCGCTTCTCCCCAGAGATGCTAGTGGTGGGAGCATCAGTGTCACCCTGTCCCAAGTCCTCTGTATGATGTCGATCATATGCATCATCATCTCCAGGAAAATCTCCATGATAATCTCCATCATGATAATCTCCATCATCTCCATCATCTCCGGGATAGGGCAAATAAGACATGATCCTGTAAACCAGAAGAAACAACATTTAATAAACAAAAAGAAACAGCATTTAATAAAGCAGAAGAAACAACATTTAATAAACAAGAAGAAACAACATTAAATAAAGTGTACATTTCAATTTAGCACTTGTTTTTCTTTTTCGTTTTTTGGTTGACTTTTTTCGTTCATGACCATAAATGTTAACAAGATCCGGATTGCCATATTCATCCTCATCTCTAATTATTCTCTGGTACGGGCGTGGATTTGCAAGATCAGCGAAAGAGGGTACAGAATGAGTGAAGTTCTGAAAAGGATCATCGATTGTGTCAACATCTTCATCGACGTGGTCGCTATTTCGTAACAAAACAAATGCATACCTAACCATACTTAATCTACATTCATTTTAATTTTCTAATTTTGAAATCCTTCCAATTTTTTACTCATTCACAAAATGAGTCTTACAAAAAGTTGCATATAGAATGTGGGAGTACCTAAGATTTGTATATTGCATGTACCTAAGGTTTTGTTGCTTCTCAAGACAATATGTATCCTAATGTACCATCAATCATCTAAAGCAACACACTATCCATTCACCAAATCATCAAATTAATAACCCAAATATATCATAATGTATTAATCTTAATTTATGTTTAAATCCTCACACAAGCATATTATCAAACACCTTGAGTGCATCAATTGTTCATCTCTAAAATTAGCATAAAAAATCAAGCCAAGCCACACAATATATATTCATCTCTAACAAATTGTTCATTTCTAACACTAACAAAAATTAATTCAAGCCACTAACAACAATTAAACCAAGCCACACAATATATATATATATATAAACAATTAACAATATATAAACCAAGCATCAATATATTGTTCATCTCTAACACTAACAACAATTAATCTTAACAATTTAACACTAATTTATGCTTAAATCCTCACACAAGCATATTATCAAACACCTTGAGTGCATCAATTGTTCATCTCTAAATTAGCATAAAAAATCAAGCAAGCCACACAATATATATTCATCTCTAACAAATTGTTCATCTCTAACACTAACAACAATTAATCCAAGCCACTAACAACAATTAAACCAAGCATCAATATATTGTTCATCTCTAACACTAACATATATATACATATATATAATAAAGAAAAATTACCTGTGGAGACGGAGGAAGGCGGTGACGGCGGCGCCGGTACGGGAGAACGGCGGCAAGGCTACGGCGACAGTGGTTGGAGGAGGAGGGCGACGACGGCGATTTGGGGGAGAAAAAAGAGAAATAAGGGTTCTGGTCGCGATTTGGGTTTATGTATAATACCCGAGCTATTGGACAACGGTTCGAAACCACTGTCCAAGGTATTTTCTTAGACAGCGATTCGAAACTACTGTCTAAGTTAGTTTGCATAGCGGTTTGAAACCGCTTTTCAAGTATTTGTTTTGGACAGCGGTTTTGAACCGCTGTCTATTTGTTTTTTGTTTTTAATTAAAACCGTTCTCCAAGCTATATCTTGGAGAGCTGTTTGAAAAAAGGGTTGTCCAAGTGCAGTTGTGCAAGCTTAAATGTATAGTAGTGTGTGTATATCAACTCTTCCAATTCGCTTGTCATGACACTAGTTATATATGATTAATTATATTTTGTCATTATTTCTTTTAAAAACAAGGTAAATAAATTAATGAAAAATATATGAAATAAATTTCAATGTGGTTAGTGGTATGCTTGCTTCTATAGAATTTTTGGGACCAGGTTTGATTTTAAAGAAAAGTGGATTTTTCATTTTTTTAATTTACAGAGTAA
The DNA here is from genome assembly GCA_037126765.1 of Stenogyne calaminthoides. Lineage (NCBI taxonomy): Eukaryota > Viridiplantae > Streptophyta > Magnoliopsida > Lamiales > Lamiaceae > Stenogyne > Stenogyne calaminthoides. Next base: position 15,089,474 of record JBBCBC010000008.1, on the reverse strand, counting down.
AGATATGGAAAATGGAAAAAAAGATTCAATTTTAAAGAAAAACAAATTTTGCATTTTTTAATTTACAGAGTAAAGATATGGAAAAATAAAAAAAAAAATTGGGGCCAGGTTCGATTTTAAAGAAAAGCAGAATTTATAGAGTAAAGATATGGAAAATGGGGAAAAAAAACACTACAAAAAATTACCGATTTAGTGAGGGTATTTAAAGAGAGGAACGGAACCCTCTTTAATTGGTGAGGGTTTTAAAGAGGGTACAGGTTAGCGAGTGTATTTAATTGGCGAGGGTTTAAACCCTCGCCTAAAGTTCGCATTTAGCGAGGGTTTAAAACCCTCGACTATTTCGAAAAACCCTCGTTGACCTGTAACGGTCAACACCACGATTCCCAGTGCCAGATGCCCTCATTTAACGAGGGCAATTTCCCTTGCCAAAACCCTCGCCCCCACTATATATACGCCCGAATCACCCATTTGTCCAGTTTCGCATTTTTGCTCGGTCGAGATAGGAAAATGAGGTGATTCCAGGCGGATTTCAGGCGAATTTTCGGGCGATTTTTTGCAGTTCCGGGCGTGTGCTCCGTTTAAGGTATTTTTTTGATTTATTTAATCGTTTATAAGTATTAGTTGCTTTATTCTTTAGTATTAGTTGCATTATTGTTTAGTATTAGTTTTTATATTATTTAGTATTAGTTGTTTTGTTGTTAAATTAATTAGTATTAGTTGTTATATTATTTAGAATAATTAGTTATTTTGTTGTTTAATTAATTAGTATTAGTTTTTATATTATTTAGTATTAGTTGTTTTATTGTTTAATTAATTAGTATTAGTTGTTATATTGTTTAGTATGTATTTTAATTGTTAATTATATGTATTAGTTTGTTTTATTGTTTAGTATTAGTTGGTTCATTATTTAGTATTATTATTAGTATTTTAGCTTGATACGTGTATGTTTAGTATATTATTTTGTATTAATTATTTAGATAACATGTGTATATTAATTTAGTATAATTAGCTCAATTTAGGTTATTTAATATAACAAGTTTTGGTGTTAAAGAATATATCTTAATTACGTTGGAGTGGAGGGATCGATGTTGGTGAATATTTATTGGTTATTGGTTGTTATAGAAGATGTGTGTTCCGACTTAATTAATTTTAATTGATTAAGTCGGAAATGGATGCACGTAGGATCATGATTAACTTGGGAATACGATAAAATAAAAAGAAACTCTGCCGAAATTTTTAGGAAATATTAATTATTAATTAGGCTTTTGAATATTAATTAATTTGTAAATGTGAAACAGATTGATATGGATTATTCTGGCCGTTTACGTTGGATGTATGGTCCAAGATCGATTAATGGCATGATATCTTCCAAATTTTACAATGGACTATAATCATTTATAGATTTTGCCACTAGTAATCCGAATTGGATGAATCAGGGAAAGATTAGGTGTCCCTGCAACAAATTTAGATGTCGGAACAAGGAATCGTTTCATTCACCTGATGACGTGAAAGGTCGTTTGTATAGAAATGGGTCCATGCCCAATTATTGCAATTGGGTTTTTCATGGTGAGGAAATTTGGGGTCAACACAATGATCAACCATTTACGTCGACTTCACATGGGCCAGTTGACATCACATTTGGATCTACCTCGTATCACGATATGATGACGGACTTAACCTCTGGTCCCCACTTAAATGTGGATGATGAGCCACCTAATGAGGAACCTCCTAATGAGCATGCTGCACATTTTTATAACATGCTTCGTGTAGTGAATCAGGATATAATGCCTGATTGCGAATCGCACTCACAGTTGTCATACAATGCCCTATTACTGAACATTAAGACTAAAAACAGACTGTCTAAAAGGGGCTATAATCAAATGGTTGATGTGATTCGTGTTATTTGTCCGAATAGTCCGTGCCCAAGAAATTTTCTGATAGCAAACAATTGATGAGTAAGATGGGTCTTCTAGTGGAGAGGATCCATTGTTGTGCACATAACTGCATGTTATATTAGGGTGCAGATGGCGAACTTAAAAATTGTAAGTTTTGCCAACGGCCACGGTTCAAACCTTCTAGACGTGATGTAAATGGTCGACTAAAAAAGAACCATCCTTTTAAGGAGATGTTCTATTTTCCTATCATTCCTCGACTGCAAAGATTATATCAGTCAAATGCTACTGCGAAGGATATGACATGGCATGCACGTTGCTCTAATGACCACTCCGGTGTTATGCGTCACCCTGCAGACTCACAGGCTTGGAAACATTTGGACCAGTCGCATCCTGAATTTGCTTCAGAAATTCAGAACGTGAGGTTGGGATTGAGCACTGATGGTTTTCAACCGTTTCGGGTGCACGGGAAGCAATATTCATCATGGCCAGTGATAGTGACACCGTACAATCTACCTCCATGGTTGTGCATGAAGGATCAGTTCATGTTTCTTACGATTCTGGTGTCTGGTCCAACAAATCCAAAGGATAAATTGGACGTATTTTTGCAACCACTGATCCGTGATTTGCAATTTTTATGGGAACAAGGAGTGGTAACGTATGATGTTGCTACAAAGCAGAATTTTTCGATGTGAGTTGCACTAATCTGGACCATCAGTGACTTTCCAGCCTACTCGACGTTGTCTGGATTGAGCACAGCTGGAAGGCTTGCTTGTCCACACTGTGCAGATTACACTGAGGCTTTCAGCTGAGGCTCAGTCGCAAGTACTTGTGGTTTGACAACCACCTTAAGTTCTTAGATAGACGTCATCCATATCGAAGGAACAAGAATAAATTCAGAAAGAATGTAGTAGTTGATGATGATCCACCTCTCATCCTTACAGGTGATCAGCTCCTCGAGTAAATTGATTGGATTGGATTGATGAAAGTAACAGAGTTGGGTGCTGATGCTCACAACAAAGGTTTACAATATGGTTGGAAGAAGAAAAGTATTTTCTGGGATTTGACGTATTGGAGCTCCTTGTTGATCAGACACAATTTGGATGTGATGCACATCGAAAAAAATGTGTTTGATAATCTGTTCTACATGGTGATGAATGTCGAAGGGAAAACAAAGGACACAACTAATTCCATGGATGAACTGAATAAATACTGTCGTCGACCCTCATTGCAGAAATGTCCACGTACAGGAAAGTACCACAAAGCTTCTTATTCCCTTGATAAAAAACACAAAGATATGGTCTGCAAATGGGTAGATGAGTTGAAATTTCCCGATAACTATGTGTCCAACTTGTCTCGATGCATAGACTGGAAAAAATTGAAGATGTTTGGGATGAAGAGTCATGATTGTCACGTGTTTATGCAGAGACTACTCCCAATTGCTTTCCGTGAGATTCTGTCAGCTAAGGTTTGGCAAGCTATCACTGAAATTAACTTGCTCTTTAGGGAGTTAACATCGAGGACCATTACTGTGGAAAACATGACTCGATTGGACAATTATATCCCAGTGATCTTGTTCAAGTTGGAATGAATATTTTCACCCATCTTCTTTAATTCGATGGAGCATCTACATGTCCATCTTGCATGTGAAGCAAAAATTGTTGGTCCAGTACAATATAGATAGATGTATCCATTTGAGAGGTAATCTATTTAACTCATTTTAACTATTTGATAATTTATTTAATTAGACAATTCAACTCACCCATTCAATCAAATTAGGTATCTTCACAACTTAAAGTTAAGTGTGGGTAACAAAGCACATGGGGAAGCTTCAATTGCGAATGCTTATTTAACAAAAGAAGCATCAATGTTTTGTTCCCATTACTTTGAGGAGCATGTGATGACGAGGTGACACAACGTACCTCGTGAAGTATCCCCATCAGTGATAGGTAGTCTCTCGATATTTGTACCTCCTGGTAGTAAACTTGGAAAGAAGGGTAAAAGATCGATTGTTGACTTGGAGAAGCGAATAGCTCATATGTATGTGCTACAAAATTGCAATGAGGTGCAACCATATATTAAGTAAGTTAATTAATTTGAAATTTACAATTGCAACGATATTAATTAATTATTGCAAGTTCTCATCGCAACAATTGTATTCTGTTTTTCCAACAGCTACAGATTGTTCAACCGACTCTATCGAATGTTGAAAAAGATAATTTTCTTCAACGAGAATTCGCATCGTGGTTTGATCTACTTGTAAGTGATATATTTTAATCTGATAATAAGTCAATTGTATAATATAAAACACTATATACATTAATATGATAATACGTCAATTGTATATATATAGGTGAAGAACAATGATATTCAGAATCAGTTTATATGCAATCTTTCGGGCGGTCCTCTTAGTAGTGTCACCACGTACCAAGGATATTACGTGAATGGTTTCAAATTTCACACACAAGCTTATGGCGCCTCTAAAGCCACTATGAACAGTGGAGTTTGCATTAAGGGAACAAAGTATGAAAATGATTTCTACGGGATACTCGAGGAGGTTGTGGTATTGGAATATCCCGGACTTACTGAAAGAAAAGTAGTGTTGTTCAAGTGTGAGTGGTTTGATCCAACTGTGCCACGAGGAACAAGAGTACATCCTAATTATAAACTAGTGGACGTTAATCCAAGAGGACGATACGGCCGTTTTAATCCATTCATGTTAGCAAGTATATATTTCTAACTAGCTACTTAATTTAATATCGTTTATATATTTTTTGTTAGAGGGAAGTCGCATGGGATGAGCAGGCTGAGGATAAAATGACATCAGAGAAAAGTGGAAATCGAGGGCAAAAAAGCGATATTATGATCTTCTCAATTGTTGGAAGAGGTTGAACGTTAATGATGAGATGAACGTGTATGGAATGCACTGAAGAAATACTGGGACCGACCGGAAGTGAAGGCTAAGAGCGATCAGTGTCAGCGAAATAGGTTGTCCAAGGGGTCTAAGCATAGAGGCGGTTCAAAGGGAGCTGCAGAATATGCATGGGAATACGTAAGTAGTTTTTGTGATATTTTAATTACTTAATTACAATAGTAATTAATTATTAACAAACTGCATCTAAATTCAGTTTAAGACAAATGGAAGCCTCCCAACTGTATGAGACCTCGTGACACATTTCCACGAACAAGAAGGAAAGGAAGTCACGTACGACGACATGGACGCCACACTTGTAAGTACTTGAATTTGTTTATTCACTATACGTACTACTTAATTAAGGAGTTAATAATATATTTAATTTTAAATATCAAAATATTTGTATGTTCAGAGAGCTGTGAGGGAGTCACTCAGTCAGTTAGTCGTGCAGCCTATTGGGGTTATACTGAAAAGTATGCATTTTACTTTGTATAACCAAACTGAATTTCTTATTTACTTACTGAAATAAATTATTAATCATTGTTGCATTAAATATGAATGAATGTTATATATATTTTTTGCAAACACTGTTCAATAAGTAAGTACGTATTACGCTGTAGATGATTTGGTGATACCAGATCACAGAAGATCAAATTAACAGCTCCTCACGACTAAGTACAAAATCACAACCCAAATGGAAATGAACAATCCATCATGAAAGGTTGAAGCGTAAGTCTCAGATTGGCTTGTCTTGACTAAGAGATTACACTAGTGCATTATGATGCGCTGAATAGGACCTATAGGAGGATAAATTCTTCGGTACTGAATATACAAGAATTAGACCTCAGTGGTTCGTTATTTCTTAATCTCCGTCCCTTAAATAGGATCGTGTGAAATTAATAACTATTGCTTTGACTTATGATTGGAAGAGAATCAATGTGATTCGATACCTTATATCTTGGGCAATATTATTGATTACATGACGATTGCTAAGATTTAATACGGAGAATCGTGTGCTAGTACGGCTTGCTTGATTTGTCCCCTTGGTGGGCTCAGAATCTTTATCATACCAAATCTTGCAAGTGGAAATTTTTTTCCGGTATGGATAATAATGTTGAGCTGTCTTTACTCCAAGGACAAAGATATTGATTAATATAAAGTTTGTTCAGTGGCCTAATTAATCAGTGGACTAAGATAATTTTAAACACGGGAAATAATGATCAGGAGCCATATTATTGTGAAGTCGTAATATGGGTTAAGATGGATAGTTCAATATTAATTTTATAGTGGAATAAATTAATATTAATGGGCTTGAATAATATTTTGGCTATATATTAAAGTTTCATAGCCCAATGGAGGTCCATTCTTAATTCTCCTAATGGCCCCTCAAATAGCCCAAATTAAAGTCCAATTAATGAAAAGGAGAAAAAATATTATTGCCTGTATTTTCTAGTAATTTTCAAAAATTGTAGGAAAAGAAGAAGAAAGATTTTCTTGAAAAGATTTTTATGGAAAAAGATAAGTATTCTTGGAATACATGATGATCCCATAAATTCAAGAAATCAAATCTTGATTCCTTTTTCTTTGTATTTTTTGAAAAATATGGGATAAAGGGAAGTGAATTTTTTATGAAAAAATTTAATTATGGAGAAAAGAATATATGGTATATATTCAAGATTTCTTGGAGATCAAGAAAAAGATTTTCCTCTTTATTTTTCTAGTGGAAAAATCGGCCACCCTTGTCCTATAAATAGGGGATGAATTTTTCATCCCCAATGTAATTCCATGTGTTGGAAATATTAGAAATCCACAAAGGTGGTGGCAAAATATTTTATTTTTCTCCTTTATTAAAATCGTTCGTGTGAATCCTTCCACCGAATTACGTTCGTGGACGTGGGACATATTTGAGAAGGTTCTTTGGGTTGATTCATCGTCTCAACGGTTGTCTCTACAAGAAGTATGTAATCTCGTAACTCCTAGATTCCGCATGCTTAGGATTTACGTGGATTGCGTGTACGCATGTTGCTTATTTGCTTGTTTAATTATTATGTTGAATTGATTTAGGATTAATTCATGTTAATAATTAATTGATTAATTTAAATATGTATTTAAATTCATCTCGAATAGATCTAGGCACCCCTTATTTCCCAACAACTGGTATCAGAGCTTTGGTTTCGAGCTCTGACTTTTAAATTGTTATTTAAATTATGTTGGTCATTATATTGAAAATTGGATAGTAGAATTGTTAGATCCTTTTTGTAGGTATCCAATTGTCATGATATTTAATGGATTTAATTTTCATGCGTATGAATGGTTTTAATTCGACTCGTTCGAATTTGTTTTTCTCGTGAGAAAATTCACGAGTAGATTAGGCTATTTGATATGTTCAATATAATAGACTAGTCTAGATTTAAGGTGTATTTATTTTCTCGTTAAATAAATTGTAACTTGATCGAAGACGAAGAGGGAAACGAGGATTTGAGACAGATCCGGAACCGTACAACGCAATGTGCATCACGCTAAACGTAAGCGAGGAGGCACGCGTGGCGACGCGACGGCTGTTACAAGCGCATATGGCGCGCGACGGCCCCGCTTGGGGTCGGGCTCGCCCGACGTACGCGGGCGCAGACGGGCGACGCATGCAGAGGCCAAGGCAGACCGCGGCGAAGTGGACGAGGCGAGGTCGAGCGACAGCGGATTCGACGTACAAGATGGGCGTGACCCACCCATCACCTGCCGAAGTTGCCGAGAGATCCAAGAGCGATGCGCGCTGCGCCTAGACGCACGGGCATGGTCGCTCGGCTAAGTGGCCGGTCGGATGAGGGCGTGCATCCCGGCTGCAAGCTGCTTGGCGTGATGCTTTGAGATGAATTTTTTTTTCAAGATGAACGAGTGGGAGAAATTCAAGATGGCGTTTCTTCAAAATCAAGCCAAGAAAAATCAAACCATGACAGTTGGATAATTTGTGCCCAATATGTTTATTTTCTGCTTTGCTTGATTTATTGTTGTATTTTATGCTTTATTTAATTTGTTTAAATGTGTTTGCATGAGAATTGCCCAACGAAAAATCTCAAATTCAAAAAATTACTAAGTATGTTTTAAACAATTAATTCGGTTTTGAATCGAATTAATTTTGACCTCCATGATTTATTTATTTGTGAAATCTTTTGGAGAAATTCCCCTAAGGGACGGCCAAAAGAAAGCTTTCACATGAATAAATTCTCAAAAGGATGATTGTGAATTATTATTAGTGGCGACGATGACCCTCCCAAGAGGCTCGATCAAAACGAAGTAGTAATTTTGTATTTAATCATGGTTATTACTTAGGTATAAAATTGATATGCACATACTTCGCCGAAGTCCCTGTCAATTTTGTATTGGTCAAGTGGGAGCCAACTATTAGTTTTTTTAAATTAAAGGTTTGTAACTGTTCTTGTTTGTAACCTGCTTGAATGTGAAATAAATGATGACCCTCCCAAGAGGCTCATTTAAAACTGTTTTGAGATGTTGGCTGATGCATGTTCATATTTTTTTGAGATTTCAATATGAATCATGTGATCAAATTATGTGATTTTCTTTGTGTTGGTCCGGACATTGACACAAGATGCATGTTTATTTTCAGTATCATCATGTCACAACCTTTTAATCCATTGAAATATATGCTCAAAGAACACCAACTTACTAGTGAAAACTATGTGATTTGAAAAAGAAATATGACATTTGTCCTCACTGCACAACAACATCATTGGGTTCTTGGCGGATCCATACCTGAAAAACTTACTGAAAGGTCATCAAATGCGGATAGATGTTTGTACAAAATCTGGAAGCAAGCCAACGAATCAATGAAATGTATAATCTTAACTTCATTGTCTGATGATTTAAGACACATTCATGAGGAGGTTGAATCAGCTGCGGAAATTGTACAAAGTCTTGAGGAACTGTTTTCCACAGAAAACCTCATGACTAAAGAGTTTCATCAAAATGGCTTGGAAAAGTTAAAGGTGACCGAGGGAACACCTGTGAGAGATCATGTTCTCAGGGTCAGGCGTCATTTTGAAAAACTTTCTTACCTCGGTACTAATTATTGTGATGAGGCTCAAATCGAATTCTTGTTCCTAACTCTTCCAAGGTGCTTTGATGAGTTCTATTGTAATTTTGTGATGAGTGATCACATATTTACTATGGATACTCTACAAGAGACCTTGGAGACGGTAGAGAAACATTTGGGACAAGAAGACGAGGCTTTGGTGACTAAAAAACTTCTCTCGAAATCTAGGCCAATTGATGGTAAGATTATAGAGGAGGCAGAAAGTCAGATCCAAAGCAAAGCCCCTGCGAAGAAAGGTAAGGCAGTCAGTTGGTTAGGTGTCCAGAAGAAACCAAAAGGAAAATGTTTCAAGTGCGGTGAAAAGGGACATTGGAAGTCAGCCTGTTCCAATCCCAAGAGGAAATGAAAGAAAAGTAACTCTTACGCACTAGTTGTGGAAACTTGTTTAGCGGTGTTTGCTACCCATTCATGGGTAATGGATACGGGGTCCACTGATCATGTTTGTTTCACATTACAGGGGTTCAAGCGGACCCGATAACTTAGTGGAAGTGAAGTCCTCATCACGCTAGGTGATGCTACGAAAGTGGCAGCTGAAGCAGTGGGAGACGTGCACCTGTCTTTTGAAGATAAGAGTTTAATTTTAAGAGATGTTCTTTATGTTCCTGTTTTTCGCAAAAACCTTATTTTTGTTTCCAAACTATTTGCTAATGGATATTCTGTTCGTTTTAATAAACATGTTACTATTTTTCGTAACGATGTGGTTATCTGTCATGGAACTTTACGGAACAATCTCTATATTATAAACTGTGCACATCACTCACAGAATGCATCCTATAACACATCTACTATTTCAAGTAATAAAAGAAAACGTTCGACTGACGTGAACGAGACACTTCTTTGGCACCTAAGATTAGGTCATATTAACCCGAAAAGGATCCAAAGGTTGGTCTAAGATGGTTCATTGGAGTCCCTCCGGATTGAACCATTTCCAACTTGCGAATCATGCTTGGAGGGTAAAATGACCAAGAAGACATTTGGAGCCAAGGGGCTTAAAGCTAACGAAGTGTTGGAGATCGTTCACACCGATGTGTGTGGTCCAATGCAAATCAAAGCTAGAGGTGGCTATGAGTGTTTCGTTACGTTTATCGATGATTACTCACGCTATGGGTATATTTTCCTAATGAAGCATAAATCTGAGACCTTTAATAAATTCAATGAATTTAAGGCTCAAGCAGAGAATCATAAGGAAAAGAGTATCAAGTTTCTATGATCTGATCGCGGAGGCGAATACCTCAGTGATGAATTTTTGAACTACTTGTCGGATGAAGGGATTGCATCCCAGTTGACTGTACCTGGTACCCCTCAACAAAATGGGGTTGCAGAACGAAGAAATAGAACGCTTTTAGAAATGGTAAGGTCAATGATGAGTTATGCGGATTTACCAAAATCGTTCTGGGGTTATGCCTTGCAAACAACAGCTTATATTCTAAACTTAGTGCCATCCAAATCGGTTCCCAAAACCCTAGAGAATTGTGGATGGGCGTAAGCCCAGCTTAGAACACATGAGGATCTGGGGGTGTCCGGCATACGTGTTGGATAAGGAAACTGGTAAATTGGACGCACGTTCGGAATTAAGGTTGTTTATAGGGTACCCCGAGGGAACAAAGGGATGCATGTTCTATGGTCCCGAAGATCAAAAGGTCGTAATTAGTACAACTTTAGAGTTTTGGAAGAAGACTATATGAACGATGAAAAGCCTAGAAGCGAGATTACCTTAGAAGAACTTAGGGGGTCGACTACGTTGCCAACTGTACAAGACGATGTACCAAGCGTCACACCTACACAACCAGAACCTCGTTGTAGTGGGAGGTTTGTCAGACAACCCGAGCGATTCTTGGGGATAGGAGAGTCTTCAGACTTGATCTCAGGAGAAGAATCAGATCCATGGTCCTACAACGAGGTGATCCAAGACAAGGATGCAAATTCTTGGCAAATCACAATGGAAGTCGAGATGAGTTCAATGGATCACAATAAAGTGTAGGAGCTAGTCGAACCACTTAATGGGGTAAAACCCATTGGATGCAAGTGGGTATACAAGAGAAAAAGGGGACCGGACGGAAAGGTTGAAACCTTTAAGGCAAGACTCGTGGCGAAAGGGTACACTCAGAAAGAAGGGATCGATTATGAGGAAACCTTTTCGCCCGTAGCCATGCTCAAGTCCATCCGCATTCTCTTGTCGATTGCTGCGCACCTAGACTTTGAGATCTGGCAAATGGATGTCAAGACCGCTTTCCTTAATGGAAGTCTTGATGAAGAAATCTATATGCAACAACCCGAAGGCTTCATTGAAAAAAGGTCAAGAGCATCTGGTTTGCAAGCTAAAGAAGTCCATTTATGGGATAAAGCAAGCATCCCGTGCTTGGAATCAGTGTTTTGATCAAGTTATAAAATCCTACGGTTTTGATCAAAATAATTTCTAAAGTTGTGTTTATAAGAAGCGTGACGGAACTGCCTTGGTATTCTTGGTACTATACGTAGATGACATTTTGCTCATCGGGAATGATGTAAAGGTGTTGTCAGACGTAAGGGCATGGCTGTCAAAACAGTCTGATATGAAGGACTTAGGAGAAGCCGATCACGTCCTAGGGATCAAGATCACTCGAGATCGCAGGAAAATGATGATCGGGCTCTCGCAAGCCTCATATATAGACACTGTTTTGAAGCGATTCAACATGCAAGATTCCAAGAAAGGCTTTGTGCCTTTTAGACACGGAATCCATCTATCTATGGATATGTGTCCTAAGACACAAAAGGAAATAAATGACATGAAGGGCATTCCTTATGCTTCGGCTGTAGGAAGCCTCGTGTATGCAATACTGTGCACGGGACCGGATATTTGCTTTGTCGTAGGCATGGTGGGAAGATATCAAAGCAACCCTGGGAAAGAGCATTGGACTGCAGTCAAGAACATTATGAAGTATCTGAAGAGGACACGAGACAGAATGTTAGTTTATCAATCAGACAGTCTAATCCTATCGGTTACACAGACTCAGATTTCCAATCAGACATGGATTCCAGAAAGTCAACATCGGGTAGTGTGTTTTGCATGGGGGGAGGATCCATGACATGGAGAAGCGTTAAGCAGAAATACATCGCAGATTCTACCATGGAAGCCGAATACGTAGCCACTTGCGAAGCAACGAAAGAAGCGGTTTGGCTCAAGAACTTCCTAGTGCACTTGGATGTTGTTCAGAATTTGCCCAGCACGATCAAGGTTTACTGTGATAACGCTGGAGCAGTTGCAAATTCTATGGAACCGAGAGCCCACAAGGCCAGCAAACACATAGAAAGAAAATACCATCTTATACGAGAAATTGTTAAGAGAGGAGACATAGAGGTGGCAAAGATTGTGTGGGAAGACAACCTAGCAGATCCATTCACAAAGGGTCTGCCTCAAAGTACATTCGAGAGACATGTGGAAGGAATGGGTGTCAAGAGCGTTGCCAATCTGCTTTGAGTATAAGTGGGAGAAATATTATTAGGTTCGTGTAGGTGACATTAGATGTCACATAGAACACGAGACATGTTGTAATATACTTAAAAGCAGATTTTGAGTATAAGTGGGAGATTGTTGTGGTTATACTGAAAAGTATGTTTTTTACTTTGTATAACAAAACTGAATTTCTTATTTACTTACTGAAATAAATTATTAATCACTGTTGCATTAAATATGAATGAATGTTATATATATTTGTTACAAACACTGTTCAATAAGTAAGTACGTATTACGTTGTAGTTAATTTGGTGATACCAGACCACAGAAGATCAAATTAACAGTTCCTCATGACTAAGTACAAATTCACAACCCATATGGAAATGAACAATCCATCATGAAAGGTTGAAGTGTAAAGCTCAAATTGACTTTTCTTGACCAAGAGATTACACTAGTGCATTATGATGCGCTGAATAGGACCTACATGAGGATAAATTCTTCAGTACTGAATATACAAGAATTAGACCTCAGTGGTTCGTTATTTCTTAATCTCCGTCCCTAAAATATGATCGTGTGAAATTAATAACTATTGCTTTGACTTATGATGGGAAGAGAATCAATGCGATTCGATACATTATATCTTGGGCAATATTAAAGATTACATGACGATTGCTAAGATTTAATACGGAGAATCGTGTGCAAGTACGGCTTGCTTGATTTGTCCCCTTGGTGAGCTCATAATCTTTATCATACCAAATCTTGCAAGTGGAAATTTATTTCCGGTATGGATAATAATGTTGAGCTGCCTTTACTCCAAGGACAAAGATATTAATTAATATAAAGCCTGTTCAGTGGACTAAGATAATCTTAAACACGGGAAATAATGACCGGGAACCATATTATTATGAAATCGTAATATGGGTTAAGATGGATAATTCAATATTAATTTTATAGTGGAATAAATTAATATTTTTTGGGCTTGAATAATATTTTGGCTAAATATTAAAGTTTCATAGCCCATTGGAGGTCCAATCTTAATTCTCCTAAAGGCCCCTCAAATAGCCCAAATTAAAGTCCAATTAATGAAAACGAGAAGAAAATATTATTGCCTATATTTCCTAGTAATTTTCAAAAATTGTAGGAAAAGAAGAAGAAATATTTTCATGATTTTCTTGAAAAGATTTTTATGGAAAAAGATAAGTATTCTTGGAATACATGATGATCCCATAAATTCAAGAAATCAAATCTTGAATCCTTTTTCCTTGTATTTTTCAAAAAATATGGGATAAAGGGAAGTGGAATTTTTATGGAAAAATTTAATTATGGAGAAAATAATATATGGGATATATTCAAGATTTCTTGGAGATCAAGAAAAAGATTTTCCTCCTTATTTTTCTAGTGGAAAAATCGGCCACCCTTGTCCTATAAATAGGGGATGAATTTTTCATCCCCAATGTAATTTCATGTGTTGGAAATATTAGAAATCCACAAAGATGGTGACAAAATATTTTATTTTTCTCCTTTATTAAAATCGTTCGTGTGAATCCTTCCACCGGATTACATTCGTGGACGTGGGACATATTTGGGAAGGCTCTTTGGGTTGATCCATCGTCACAACGATTGTCTCTACAAGAGGTATGTAATCTCATAACTCCTAGATTTTTCATGCTTAGGATTTACGTGGATTCGCAGTATGCATGTTGCTTATTTGCTTGTTTAATTATTATGTTGAATTGATTTAGGATTAATTCATGTTAGTAATTAATTGACTAATTTAAATATGTATTTAAATTCATCTCGAATAGATTCAGGCACCCCTTATTTCCCAACACAGCCAGCAAACGAGAAGGAGAAAAAGAAAAAGTTGAGCCAGCTGTATACGGAACAGGTGTCATACGCCCATGGAAAGCATAAAGGTCTCGGTCAAATGACGAACATGGGGCACATTCAATCTGACCCATGTGGGAGCTCAAGTGGCACTAGTATTGGCGGTTACTCGCAGATTGATATGGAACGTTTGTTGGCGCAAGAACGACAAGAACGACAGGAGATGGTTAGAAAGTTTCAGGAGGAAATGGAGCGGCGGGAGCAGCTTATGTGCCAGGAAATGGAGCGGCGGGAGCAGCTTATGCGCCAAGAAATGGCTGCGTATTATCAGGGGTTCTAGGTAAACCCACCCAGTGGTCTTTACCCTCAGCATCAACAGACGAGATTTATTCCACAGCAGCAGCAGACAGGATTTATTCCCCAGCAGCAGCAGACGGTATTTATTCCCCAGTAGACCGGTGGAAGCCCGCAGTAGGCCGGCGGTAGTCCTCATCAGCAGGCGGGACTCTTTACCCAGCAGACAGGTGGTAGTCCGCAGCAAGCCGGCGGTACCCAGGGGTTAGGGCCATTCGGCGCCATATTTCCCCCTTATCCCCCTTTTCCCTCATATTCGAATGTCTCTATTGGTGGGTATTCTACTATTCCCGTGAACCCTCCTGGTGGTTTTCTTCCTACCGGCGGTCCCAGTGGTTCGGCGTCTCGTGCTCGACGTCGTTCAGATAATGTTCCATTTAATGATCTTCTCGTTAATCCCAACAATGAATATCAGCCTCATGATGATGATGATGTAGATTTGAATGACTGATAACTATCTTGATGATTTTATATTTCTGAATACTTTGTTATGTTTTTTTATTAGTTTTTGAATATTTGTCACATTTGTTTGTTATGATCATTATTAGTTATGAATATTATTGATGGATCTCTCCGATTAGTTTATGAGAATTGGTCTATGAGATTTGATACGATATATATATATATATATATATGCACATATAGGTTAATAGTGAAAAAAGAATATAAAAGTGATTATTTAACAATTTTATTAACAATAATTAACAAAAAGATATAGTGTTAGTAAAATGAGTGTTATATATAGTAAACAATATAATTGACAATTATTTTTAAAATATTTTAATAAAAACGAGTGTACATATATATAGTGTTAGTTAATATAGTGTACATATATATAGAATATTAAAATATCATTTAAAAAAAAATTTATTCATGTTAATAAATATATAAAAGAATATAAATTATATATTTTAAATTTTATTATAAATATTTTAATCAAATATATATAATAAACATATAAGAAATGACATATATACATATATAATATATAATACATAACATAATACATACATATATAAGAAATAATACATAAATATACAATACATACATATATATAATATATACAATTAGAAAGGCATTATTGACAAGTAACAAGCCGTGTCCAAACGGTTTGACGAAACATGCAAGGCCTCCACATACCGGGAGGTCACGTGTTCGATACACCATGGGGGCAAAAAACGCCCAAATAATGTTGCACCAGTACCTGGGCCGCGTGTCCCAGTGGTTGTGTGGGTGCCTTAGAGGGCTTGCAACGTGGGTTCGAATCCCCCCAGTTCCAATTTTGATTTTTTCTTCCGGATAACGAGGGTCATTTACCCTCGTTAAAATGCTCGTATAATTGGACGAGGTTAGCGAGGGTTTTGCGGCCCTCGTTAAATGTGCGACGCTTTTGACGAGCATTTTTTTAGACATCAATTTGGCAAGGGTGGCTGGCCCTCGCCAATTTGACACGCGTCAGTCCCTCGCCAAAGCCCTCTTTAATTTAACGAGGGTTTAAAAAATCCCTCGTTAAGCAGTTCCCGACGCACATTTTGGAGAGGGATAATTTCCCTCTTTAAAACCCTCTCTAAACAGTTATCCCTCTTTAAAACCCTCTCTAACACCCTCTTTAAATTACACATATTTTGTGGTGAAACTGTAATAGCAGGGTATCGAACCTGCGTCTATAGGTCAAGAGAAGCAATAGACCACCATTAGGATACAAAGACTATTAATACTGATTTCGTTCCCTAGCCGCTTTAAATGTATGATTAGCGAATTTTTTACTTTTTCACGCATGAAAAACTTCACACAAAACCTACTCTAGATATTATTACATTTATAAATTGATGGAATTACTCTTATAAAACTAACACATAGCATTTAATGCTACTAGTTTAAAAGTGCAATGACATTAATTGTTAAGTATTATTATATTAATTTAATTGTGTAATTACATAAATTTCAACTCTTAACAAATTTCACATGAAACTTACTCCATACATAAAAAAAGATTAACCCAATTATTTATTTATTATTTTATTTTATTTTTTGCATTTTGCATTTTGCATTTTGCATTTTGCATTTTTCATATTGGGAACTAAGACAAAAATCTCAATTACCTAAAAATATAGAGTGGGTCTCATGTGCACCCGAGTGCACCGTGCACTCATAGTGCATTTTAGAAGCGTGCAACTATACAAAATAGAAACGTGCAACTATTCCAAACAGAAGCATGCAACTATGTTCCCATATTAACAGTTGCACTTTTCTGTGTAAATAAATCGCACCTTTCAGCATAACAAGTTGCACGCTTCTAAAATACACTATAAGTGCATGGTACACCCGGGTGCTTATAAGAACTCGTCAAAAATATAGTAGTAAAGAACAACTTTTATTTCACATATTGAACATCGTACACATATAAAGGCTAAAAAGCCTAATAAAAAAAAAAAAAAAAAACCTTAGCTACCTAAATCTGCAACTTATTCATAGACAATAGTAGATCATAATTGATGATAAAATAACACTAATTTAGTGGGGAATTTCGCCGTGAGATCATAGATATGGATTAAATAATAAATATTCTTTTTTAGGTGAATTATCAATATCTCTCTACATGTGTAATTCGGTGGTTTACGGACTCCTTCCTTAGCGGTGGGGAATGTCGCCGTGCGGAGGTTTACGGAGTCCTTCCTTAGGGTTGTGACCATAATCGTCAGTGTGAAGTACTTCATCAAGAAGTCTTACATGAATATCACCATCTTCCTCGGGCCGTTCCAACGATCCCCTTTCCTGTCCAAATCCAACAAATATATACTCATTACTCACTATCTATGTACAATTTAATTGTATTTTTTTAATGAGTAACTATCTCATTGAAACCGGATCAACTTGTTTAGTCTAAAACAAGTTGAATGCTTCAATATAATCAAGTTGAACGTTTCAAATAAATAAGTTTCACGGAAACTGTACATTATTCCAAGAGTGGATCTCATGTGCACCGTGCAATTCAAGTGCATTTTTTAAACGTGCAATTTATTTAATTGAAGCATTTAATTTATTTTACACCGAACTAGTTGAACGTTTCAATGAGAACAAATTGCACGTTCAAGAAATATGCTTGAATTGCATGGTACGTGCATCTGGTGTATGCAAGACTGTCATATTCGGAACATCATAAATGCACACATGATCTCTTGTCACAACATGTATGTAATATATATAATACTCCTATATATATATATACTCAAGATCGTGTAGAGATAATCACCTCACTAGACATGCTCATTGCGTTTGACACCACTGGTTGCACTTGTCCTGCAATAAGTTTCCACTATGAGAGATTGTGCTTAAATACTGCTTCTGCAATATATACAGACATATAATAAAAGCAACTCAGAAAATAATTGGATGTTACACACCCACATTTTTATAATTGGAGAAAGAGAATAATTAAATGTTAAATAAAATTAGTTCTTTTCAATACACAATCTGCTCTCTCGAAAAAAAAAAAAGAGAAAATGTTTGGTTAAGAAATTGTACGTCAAAATAAAAATCAAAATTACACCAATTAGTTGTGTGCACCGAAATGTTACTCAAAATAGAGTAAGTATGTTGTGCATCAGGTATTACACCGTGCAACTCAAGTGTATTTTTGAAACATACAATTTATTTTTATGGAATGTTTCATTGAAATAAATTGTATGTTTAAAAAATACACTTAAATTGCACGGTGCACCTTATGCATACAATTTTTGCCTTCAAAATAATAAGAAATATTGAGAATTAATTATAAAAGCATCACTTTTCAAAATAATATAAAAAGTAATTTTATTCAGGAAAATATTAATATTTTTGACGTTCAAAATGATATTTTATCACCACCCATTATGAGAGACGATCTCTTATTGATATGATAATGAGGATTAATTAAAATGTTTTATCATGCATGCATGCGTTTGAAAAAAATATAAACACATATATATATATATAAATATATACCTGACAACAGAATTGCTGACATGAGGAGAAAAAGAAGTGCAATGTTTTTTACATGAAACAATGCCATATTGTTCTGCTTCTCTTCAACAGGGCTTTTTTCTCTTTTCTCAAAGGTTTCTTAATTTTTTTATTAAACTTTCTATACATATATATAGAGGATGCAAAAAGATTAAAAACTAATTTTAGAGTTCCATTGCTTTTTTTGGAGAATACCAGTAGAAGCCCTAAAAATACGATGATGCCAAATATTGTAGCGCGTAAATATCGGCATGGATTAGTCTGTAATCATCAATTAATTATAATTAATGTAGATATTACACACGATGAGTTTGAATCATAAATTGTCTCATAACTTTGGTCTCGAAAGATTTAGTTTTATAGATTTTTTTATCGTCGATTCAGTTCCAATAATTTGCAATGTCTAATTTTAGTCCAAAATCGATCGAAACAATGTCGTTTTACCATTTCAAAGTGGATATTTGATGGACGTTGTAACTGGACTGCCACATATATTTTTAAGTGTGTTTGACTAATTCTTGCCGTCAATTTTATTTTAATTTTGATTTTTTTTTAAATTATATGCCTGAAATTATAGTTGTTAAAAAAGAAAAATACACGTGGCAGTCCAGTTACAGCATTCACGGGAAAGCCCCAAATTAAAATGGCAAAATAACGATGTTTCGATCGATTTGAGATTAAAATTGGACATTGTCAAAATTATTGTGACTAAATCGATGATAAAAAAATTTATATAATTAAATCTATTTGAGGTTATAGTTATGAGATCATTTGTGATTCAAACTCTACGCACGTTGAATAATTGGAGAAAGAGATTATCTTTATAATTAATTCAGAAAATATTCTAGTTAAGGGGTTCTCTAAAGTAATATTTTTGTTTTCTCTATCCCAAACTAAAAGAAAAGAGAAATGAGTACAAGAGTCATGGAAGAAAGTCATTTATAATAGTTGGAGATTCGATCCAATAATAAGAGTTTGAAAAATATTCCGATACTTTAGGAAAATGATGTGTCAAAATATTGACATTTCTATGAACAAAATAATGTAAGTAATCACTAAGCATATGTAATATATATTTACAAACCATTGAGGAAAAAGATCTATGCTACTTCGGCTTCCTCTTGACGCTCTAATATTTTACAAAGAGCATGGATGTTAATTTATGCTATATTGTGGCTCATCTCATGCATGAAACTTTTTCATACGATTTTTTATCGAATTATTTTGGGGTAATACACTAAGAAAGCAATAAAGAAACATTAAACGTGGTTCAATGCAAGTCCACAAATCTTGCACCATGAATTTTTGTTACCAAATTTATATGTAGTTTGGTTTAATCTAAAAATTAAGCATAGAAGTCACCTTAGGGGGAAAAAAAAGCATAGAAGTATATATGGCACCATGAATTAATGAAGTAAATTTACAAAAAAAAAAAAAAAAACATTCAGTTGGAATGTGAGATATCCTGTTAACAATGATTTAACATTTTATATTACAACATTGTACATGAACGAAATATAATTAATGAGCGGTAGGGACGGATTCAGTATACCTTTTTCAAAAGGGCGAAATTTTCTATTGAGTACGGGAGTTTTAAAAATGTTTTTAACCCGTTAGTGGTTTAATTAGTTGGTTGGTGGTTTATTAATCATGACAAAAATTTGTATAGATTTGGTTCATGCTAGGAACCTTATTTTTAACTCATGGCATTTGACTATTCAGAGTATAATACGGGTCAAGTTTAGTGATTTAGAAAAATGTGTTGAAAATTGTGAAATGTGTCAAATAATTCAAGTTCATTACATAGATCTGATTCATGGGAGACCAACTTATTAATCATTAGTTTAGTAGAATTCATTTTCTCCCTTTTTCATGTTTTTTGTTATATTATTTATTATTTTGCATGATTTACAAGGTTTGATATTTGATAAGATAATAAAATAGTTAAATCCGAAAAATAAAGTACTTTCATGAGAAGAATATTACAATATGAACATTCAAACTGGATAGTCTAGTCCCCAAAGGCAAACTCAACAGTCCTAACATTATGGCAATATTATTGCATTTTTGTATTTACAAGATTCAAGCAATATACTTCCTCCGTTCCAATTCACCATTTTTTTTCTCGTGTTTTAACGAGCGGGTTGTTTATTAACATTTAAAATGATAAACTTTTAAGAAGAGGTATAATAGATTTATCTCTCCTCTATTATATGTCTCCTTAAAAATTACTTTATCATTTCAAATGCTAATAAAAAACTCGATCGATTAAACACGAGAAAACAGTAACTGTGAACAAAGAGTTGGGACGAAGGTTGTATTAAACACACAAAAGTAGTAGTAAACTATTAACAGTTACACCTCTCATAGCAAGGGTATCAAGCTGTTTGGGTCTCCTATAATTCTTGAGCAAAAGAGAGCTGCAAACCACACTAACCGAAGATGCCGCCATTGCCGCTCCAGCAATCCACGGCGGCAATAGGAATCCAGTCGACGGGAATAGCATCCCCGCCGCAATCGGAATCCCTAGTACATTGTACCCCAATGCCCAAATATAGTTAAGCCTAATTCTTGAAAATGTTTTCCTGGAAAGGTCTATAGCAGTGATAACATCCTCCAAATTGCTCTTCATTAGCACAATATCAGCCGCCTCGACCGCAATGTCTGTGCCTGCCCCGATTGCCATTCCGACGTCTGCAGCTACAAGCGCGGGGGAATCGTTGATCCCGTCTCCCACCATTGCAACAATGTTACCTGAAGTTTGAATGTTGGTTAATTTTGAGACTTTGATTATTGGGATAAAGGTTTTATTTTCGTCCTTTAACACTTACCAATTTTGATTGTAGTCCGGTAATTTTACCAAATTTTGAAAATAGTATCCTAATTTTACCAAATTCAATTTTTTCATCTTTTAATGCAAAATAGGAAAAAGTTGAATTTGGTAAACAAAGGACAAATTTCAAAGACGAAAAAATTGGCGGACTAAAATTAAAATTGGTGCAAATACATTTACTTGCCCGACCCCATGTCAGCCCTACCTGCAGCCTGAATTTCCTTCACTTTCTCTGCTTTATGCTCGGGTTTGGCTTCCGCGATGACAGTGTCTATCCTAACTTCCTTGGCAATTGCATTCGCAGTTCCCTAGTTGTCACCCGTTACTACTATACTCTTAACGTTCATAGATTAAGATACGAAACGACTTCGCGGGACCCAGGTTTCAAAGGATCGGATATTGCGATTATCCCAATCAGCTCCCCGTTGATAGATACGAGGATCCCGGTTTGAGCTAAGGCTTCGGTTTCCGCAAGCACTTCCTCTGCATCGAGTGAAATGGTGACGTCGTGATCCAACATAAAACTCTTATTCCCGACAAGCACTTTTTTGTCCCGAACAACAGCCTTCACACCATGCCCGGTTATGGATCCGAAGTCGTGGGCTTCGGGCCAAATGGGATTCTCTTCTTCTTTGAAATTTTTGGCATGCTCAACAATTGCCTTGGCTAATGGGTGCTCACTATTAACCTAAGAAATGAGAAAACCATAATCAGTCATCATTATAGTACACAAGAAAGAGAGAGGGAGAGAAAATAATACCTCAGCCTCAGCAACAAGTTCAAAAAAATCCCTAAGAACCATATTTTTGAAAAGCCTTGTTCTGACAACCACCGACTTTCCCATTGTGAGAGTTCCCGTCTTGTCAAAAACTATACAGTTCACCTGCCATAATAACCTCGACAAGTTATATGCATATAGAGTAACACTTGGGTGTATCAGTTGAACTGCACAACTTGCGCACAATGGATATTATTTAGTGAAACAACTAACATTATCGACTAGTACGTTTTAGTACAACAACCAATACCTTTTATTAAAACAACTAATACCATTTAAAAATACGCTTGAATTGCAAAAGAAGTATTTATGATGCATAGGGAATCGGAAGTCCTAGGTACCTTATGGGCGCTTTCTAATGCATGGCCGCCTTTAATTAGGACACCTTGAGAAGCACCAACTCCAGTTCCAACCATAACAGCAGTTGGAGTAGCTAGCCCAAGTGCACACGGGCAAGCGATCACCATCACCGAAATTCCAAATTGCAGCGCGAGTTGGAAGCTATCTACCGAAGAAGGAAGCCACGATTTAGGGTAGCCGTTTAATTTTCCTGCTACAAACCAGCTAAACCAAGTGCAGAAGGAAAGAAATATAACCTGCAAAATTGCATATAGCAATACACCTTTCAACTTGGAACCTCTTAAACTCGAAATGACTAAAATATATAGATATGGGATTTATTTTTTTGGCCAGTAACTTTACCCATTTTTTTTATTCAGACCGTTATCAGTTGTTTAATTGGTCCTATAAGTTAATATAATATTCAACTTTTTCGTCCAATGCAGCGGGTCATTTTATGAAAAAGTCGAATATGATAAACTTACAGGACCAATTTTTTTTAAAAAAAAAGTGACGCGATCAGTAATCGATTGTTGGACAAAAAAAGGCGAACATTGTAAGTTTACATGATCAATTTCAAAAATTGGAAACTGTCTGGACAATAGTCAAAACTTGGTAAAGTTACTAGCCCAAAAAAAATTACTCTCTCCTTTCAAAATATATAGGTTTGTTTTCCTTTTATTGATGCCCCTAATATATAGATTTGTTTTCATATAAAACAACTTTTTTTAAGTAATTTACCAATATAACCCTACGCATTAATTATACTGGAAACTATAATTTTCATTAAATAGGGTTATAATAAAAAATTTATTTGTCTAATTTACCTTTCCAAAAAAATTTCTTAATCTATGTGCAAAACCAAACAAGTCTATATAATTGAGACGGAGGGAGTATTAGTTCCATAACATACATACCAATGGAACAAAGAACTTGGAAATGCGATCGGCGAGCTTCTGAACCGGAGCCTTCGCCATCTGTGCAGACTCCACGAGCCGAACAATTTGAGCAAGTGCACTCTCGGACCCAACCTTCGTCGCCTTAACATGTAGTACCCCGTTTGTGTTCACCGTCCCTCCAATCACCACGTCCCCTTTCCTTTTGGCGACGGGCCTCGACTCTCCCGTAATCATGCTCTCATTCACATGACTTTGGCCCCACACAACAAATCCATCACAAGCCACTTTAGCACCAGGAAGAATCTTCATCACATCATTCCTTTGTATAAGTCTACTATCCATTTCCTCTTCATTCAACACATTCCCTTCATCATCAAGAGTTAACAGAATCGCCGTCCCTGGTGCCAAGTCCATTAGCTTCTCTATCGCTTCGGAAGTCTTCCCCTTCGCCAAAACCTCAAGGTACTTCCCGAGAAGTATAAACGAAATGAGCATGGAGCTCGTTTCGAAAAAATCAGTCGACTCGAAAGCAGGGGAAGTAGCGGCTCTCAAAACAGAGTAAACAGAGTAAAAGTAAGCCGCATTCGTTCCCAAAACGATCAAAACATCCATATTAGCCGACCCGTGTTTTAACGCTTTATAAGCACCGATGTAGAAACGTCGACCGATGATGAACTGAACCGGGGTCGAAAATATCAACCTCAGAATCTCCCCAATGTTGAGCATGTTCACTATTTTCGACTCCAGCCCATGTTTGATTCCAGGGATGTACATGAAAACCATGGATAATAAAAACACAGGAATAGTGAAAACTAGACTCCATAAAAAGGACTTATAGTATGCTTTTATTTCATCCTTTCTATGGGCTTCCCTCGACGCTCCTTCCGAAAAATATTTTTGCCTTGTAACGGCCCGTCCCAGTTGACTCGATAACTTAAATAAAATGTCTGGGCCCAAAGCTCAAATCTTGAACTCCGGGCAGTGCTTCAAGAGAATTACCGACTATTCTCATCGAGCTTTCGGAACGGACACCATCAACGTGGAGATGAATTTTGCACCTATCTTCCCCCGTG
The DNA here is from genome assembly GCA_037126765.1 of Stenogyne calaminthoides. NCBI lineage: Eukaryota > Viridiplantae > Streptophyta > Magnoliopsida > Lamiales > Lamiaceae > Stenogyne > Stenogyne calaminthoides. Next base: position 15,065,022 of record JBBCBC010000008.1, on the reverse strand, counting down.
CTCATGAGAATAGCTTCAAATCCTGTTGATGGAGTAAAGGGTTGAGAAAACAAGTAAGATAGCCCACCGGCAATTTATTCAAGAACCTAAATTAAAGACAAAGTCTTGTGCAACCACTTTATTCGGAAATTGTTTGCATTATGCGTGTATTTTTTAACAGTATTAGTTGTTATATTAAAAGGTATTAGTTTTCTTGTTATAAGGTATTAGTTGCAAAACAGGTGCATGGTAAAACTGGTTTACATAAACCCAACTCTAAATCAAAAGGCCCAACTATAACAATAATAATAGAAGTAATAGTTGTTATATTAAAAGGTATTAGTTGTCTTGTTATAAAGTATTAGTTGCAAACAAAAGTGCATGGTAAAACTGGTTTACGTAAACTCAACTCTAAATTAAAAGGCCAAACTATAACAATAATAATAGACAAGTAATAACTGTTACATTAAAAGGTATTAGTTGTCTTGTTATAAGGTATTAGTTAAAAAACAAGTGCATGGTAAAACTGGTTTACGTAAACCCCTCTAAATTAAAAGGCCCAACTATAACAATAACAATAGACAATAATGTATAACCTGTATCTTCAATAGCTTTGCAGATGTGTTCGTGGGTCAAGATATTCGGATCGTAACGAATTTCAGCCTCTTCGGTTGCAAGTGCCACTTGTGCTCTTTCTACACCAGGCAGAGCTTGCAAAGCTGATTCCACAGTTGTGGAACAAGAAGTGCAAGTCATTCCTTTTATGCGAATGCGACATGTTTGAGAAGTCATCTCGTTTGTCAACGTTTCTTCTTCGATTAGGGAGGCTTGGAACCCTACATCTTCGATAGTTCCACGGATTGTTTCCTCCTACATATCATCATGCTAATTGTATTATTGTTGTATGACAACAACTAATATTGTTCAATGACAATAAGTAATACCGTTCAGTGAAAGCAACTAATATGATCAACTAAAACATTTTTGTAAAACAACTAATACTATTTAAAAATGCACTTGAGTTGCATGGTGCAACCGGTACATAGAAGAAGTATTTGCCAATTGCATTTTCTTTTAAATATATGAAGGTCCTGTGAATAATTCAGCAAAAAGCATTATAGAAATCTAGATGAATTTAGTAATAGTATATGCAGTTACAATATTATAAATGTCCATATTTTTTTGTTATTATAAATGTCCACATTTTTTTGATATTATAAAGGTCCATATTATCAAAGTCATTATTCTTCAACTTAAGAGGCCCTATCCAGTATACATTGGGGATAAAATGAACAGAATACACATTAAAGATTATGTTATATATATGCAAAGCAAACTTCAGGTGGAACTGAATTCATCTAAAATTGTTTTAATAATATAAGACATTTTATTTTATTCTAAGTCTTGGGCTTCTATAAAACAATTTTATTATACAACTTATTTGCAATTCTCGCATGACAAAAACAATGAAACAATTAATACGTTTAAATGAAATAATACACACAAAATACAAACAAATTGCACGTTAAAACTGATTTATATAAGACTTTGCCTTATTCAAAATATTTGTGAAATTTTAGTATATTTTCACTTTTGCATATAAAATTTTGAGCAACAAACTTGTGTATTCTTTCTTTATAACTAATCTACTTTTATGTTATGTAAATATTTTTATCTTAATAATAGTTGTTTAATTCTACGTTTAACTAAACATATACTCATACACATTAAAAAACATCACAATATTTATTAAACATAATCGAAAATTAATAAAAAAAAATCAAAATTTATTAAAATACATTTGAAAAGAAATTTAGTATTCTATAAAAAAATATTAATATACTCCGTACTAATTTTCCCATAAAAAAAATGAAATAATTTGTGGGTTAGTCATAGCCCACCGATGGGTCGAATTAGAATATAGGCGGCCCAGCCATCCTCCCAAATGGTTGCCTATTTGGCACTGCCAGCCCATCTGACTTCTCAATCTAATTCAAGTTTGTATGAATATTTACTAGTTAAATACAAGAGATAAATCAATGTTTCAGGGAAACTAAAGAGCCAAAAATATAGATGCAGGGTGACGTCATCAGTTAAACCAACGTGCCATTCTAATTAAACAAGAAATCAATAAGACAATATATAACCATTTGTTTTTTTCATAAAAAAAATGATCTATTCAATAAAAGTAATAGGCATGATAAGTGCATGTTCAATACAAAGTAAGAGTACACCCTAAAAAAAAATAGAAAATTGCCTACAAATTTTTTCAAATAATTATGAAATTTTACTATAAAAATAATTTAGTCCTTAAAAATTAAGAATTGTCTACAATTTGCCTACTAATTTTTTTAAAATTTTTTAAAAAAAAATACATACACAAATAATTTCATAATTAAATAAATTACCTACGAGCTACGCAAATAATTTTCTAGGCAATTTACATTTTCGTAGACAATTATATTTGTAATTTAAAGATAGCATTTATAATTAGAAAATTTTATAGGCAAAATTGTAGACAAACCTTACTAATTAAGGACAAAATTATTTTTGTTGAAAATTTCGTAGACATATTAAAAAAAATATTAATAAATTTCGCAAACAATGCACTATTTTCTTGTATGTACATAGGATATCCAAGACTATGATTATCAGGCCTTATCCCAATAACCATTTGTAAAAGGATAACTCTCACGTTTAACCGGGTTTCATATGATCTTTCTTTTTCGAGTATTACTTACTGTTATAGATACACACTATTATTGTTATGTATATATAAGAAGTGTCGATGTTTAAAAATGATTAATTTTTAAATAGTGATACATCTTATGTACGTACAATAATGATGATTTGTATACACAACAATGATACTTAAAAAAAAAATTACATAAACTTGAGTTCATAATTATTATTTTTTGTTATTTCTAAAAAATTTAAAAGAAAAACATTTTTAAACGATTCGAACTCTAAAAAATGAAGATGAACCTTGCTTCTACTCCAGAAAGGTGTTTCCAGCCTGTCGCCAAGTCCCATATTCACAAATCACACGCATAAAAAGGCTTAAAGTAAAGGCAAATTTTTGTATACCCCACGGCTGGTATATATATATATATATAGTATTAATTATTTTTATTAATAAATATTACTTATTTTTACTAATTAATATTTATTATTTTTATTAAAAAATCTCCTCATTTATACTGAATAATATTAATTCGTCAATATTAATAATTGCAACTGAACAATATTATAATTGTGCATTAATTGTATAGTGTAACATGCATGTGGACACAAATGTTACTCTAAAGCAGTGATTTCAAAATCGGACCGGACCGGCCGGTTGAACCGGTTGAACTGGGAACCGGCCAGGTAACTGGTCCAATCACCCCCAAATAACCGTTTTTCCGGTTAAATCGAGATAAACCGGTCAGAACCGGATAAAACCGGTGAAACCGGCAAACCGCCGGACCGGTAGAACCAGACTTTTTTCTTTCTTTTCTTACTTTTATACCTAAAAAAGCTTAGCCGCATGTCGTCACCGTCGATGTCCTCACGTCGTCGGCGTTCCACAACTCGTGACTCCTCACTCGCCAGTTTTCCTCGAGCAAGTTATTTATTTTTCGAACTGAGCTCTTTCTCCATTTCTCGATATATACATACATATGCGTGTGTAACTGTGTATATATGCATGACAATAGGTTTGTGTGTGATAATGGGTTTGTGTGTGATAGTGGTAGAGGTCTACAATGGTGTCAGGTTTGTAATAGGAGATACTAGTATTTTAGTTTATTTTATTAATTTACATGTTTAATTACATATATCTAGGTAGTAGTTGGATTATAGTTTATTTAGAATATTAATTAATTACATATTCAATAGTAGTTATAGCTTATTAATCAGAATTGTTATTTTTAATAAGAAAATTAAGAGTGGAATTTAATAATTTATCATATTACAATTTAAATGGATTCCTCGTCAAGTGGTCAACAATCTAATATTTTAATCTAATACAATAAACGGTTAAACCGCCGGTCCAACCGGTTGAACAGACAACCGGTGCCCAGACCGGTTTGATCACCGGTTCGGTTATGAAAACACTGCTCTAAAGTAAATACTAAAATTGAATTGATTCATTATGTTGTAAATCAAAATTCGATTAGGATCAACACCCTAAATTACAAAGAAATTTTGCACTTGCATAGATTGAATTTATACTTTAAAATAATAGTAAAAAAATATATACATACTAGTAATATATAGTTTGAAAAATTTTGTACCTCAAAAAATAAAGTTGTTCATATTATCATCATGGCAATTCATCAGCAGAAATAAAAAAAATTCCACGAATTCAACCATTTAAAAAAAAAAGTAATTAAAAAGTAAAACTCACATTGACATAAGCAGGGTAGAAGACGACCTGAGCCCTGTTGTTGAAAACATCGACGGCGGCGTCCTTAATTCCGGGAAGGCGTTTGACGGCCTTCTCGACGGAGCCGGCGCAGGCGGAGCACGTCATTCCGGTGACCGAGAAAAGTGCCTTCGCCTCCAATCCAGTGGCCAATTTTTCTTCGTCTGAGGAATTAATATTGAATACGCCTTTTGGGTAGATGGGCATCGAAGGGTAGTGAGGCCGCGGGCTCAAATTCCCAGTATCTTTCGATCTTATGCACGCCAGCGACAGAAACTTCGCCGCCATTTGATCTTGCTTGTGTGTTACGAAAAGCAGGGGATTGTGTTACTTTTTTTGCACGGGAGATATGGGTTAATTTCTTCCTTTTTATAAGAGCGTCTGACGTGCTGTGGTACATATTTAATACTAACTGTTACTCTCTATATCATCCTCCATTTCTCATTTTTTAATCAAAATAAAATTGTATTTATGGACCTAGTCAATTAAGTTTTTAAGGGAAATCTTTTATTTTCTTGTATGGTTGTTAATTTTGTCCATATTTGATGCCTTGTACATAGGATCTTGATCCTTGAGTATCTTTGTAAATATATATATATATATAGTAAGTATGGGTATTCTGGGCACCAGGTACACTGTGTATTTTATAGTATATTTTTAAATTTTGTAATCTGTCGTACTGAAATTTACGACTTGTTTAATTGAAAATAAAAATAAAAAATTACTCCATCCGTTCCCAATAAATCTTTAATATTTTCTCATTTTCGGTGCCACAACCTGCGTCTGTGCATGAAGTGCACCGTGAATTCATTGTGCATTTTAATTTCAAGCAATTTATTATACTAAAAGATGCAATTTTTTTATACTAAACTGTACAACTAATTTTTTTATTTTAATACTCCATCCATCCTGATTTTGATTATTCGTTTTTCCTAAATAATTGTCCTAATTTTGTTTATCAATTTCCAAATAAGGCAATAAAGCAACATTCAATATTATTTAATACTATTATTTCTCTCCACCAAACTCACTTTACACCATTTAATACTATTATTTCTCTCCACCAAACCCACTTTACCCAATTTACATCATTTAATACTATTATCTCCTACTTTTTCTTAAGAGAAAGTCTTGTGTAAAATATTGCACACTAGTGTTATGTGCAATACAACATAAATAAGGCAAAAGTTGCCTAAATTTCGCGGGTCAGGGTGGCGGGTCAGGTCATGGTGGGTCGACCGCAGGCGCGGGCAGGGTGGGCAGGGCGCGGGTAGTGGGTTCAAGTTTACATAACAACTTGATGTGTTACTACATGAACAAATTAAAAGAGTGTTACCCTATGAGCAAAAGAGTGTTACTACATGAACAAAAACCAGTACAAACGCATAAACAAAACCAGAACAAACGGAAAAAAAATTCTCAATCCAAAATTGCAGATTTACATAACAACTTGATGTGTTACTACATGAACAAAAGAGTGTTACCCTATGAGCAAAAGAGTGTTACTACATGAACAAAAACCAGTACAAACGCGAATAATATCATCAGTAAAACAGTGTTACTACATGAACAAAAATCAGTACAAACGCATAAACAAACCCAGAACAAACGGAAAAGAAATTTCCAGTCCAAAATTACAGATTTACATAACAACTTGATGTGTTACTACATGAACAAAAGAGTGTTACCCTATGAACAAAAGAGTGTTGCTACATGAACAAAACCAGTACAAACGCGAAAAAAAAATTATCAGTCTAAAATTACAGATTGTGAAATTGAGAAGAATATGGAAAAGAAAAAAGAAAAAGAAGAACATGAGAAGAGATGAGAAGGAAGAACCTGAAAAAACAGTGTTGTGAAAATCAAACTGAAGAAATCTGGCGGCTGCGCGACGCGAGGAAGAAGAAGCCCTGCCCGACCCGCGCGTTCCAGGCCTGCGAAAAAAAAAAAAGCTCAACCTATAATTGCACATATGGCTTGTATGCAATATTGCATACAAGTTTTTGCCTTTTCTTAATCTCCGTGGCTATAGTAAATGGATAATAAAAAATATGACGGAGGGAGTAGTTAAACGGTACGTTCAATAAGTTGCATGGTTTTACAAAATACATTATAAATACATTGTACACCTAAATACATACAAGACTTTGTATAGACATGTTTTATGCTATGAACTTTATTTTTAATTAATCCATTTGACCCTACTCAGAGAATATAATGTAGGTCAAGTTTAATAATTTAAAATAATATATTAAAAATAAGTAAAATAAATTAAATAATCCAAATTTATTGCATAAACCTCTAATCCTTAAAAAAAGTTGCTAAAAGGCTTGTCGTAGTGTGCGACTAATTAAACCAAAACATAGATACGTAAGTATTTTTCCGGCCCGGTCTGGGGACAAATCGAAACTACGTAAATACTTATCTCCCTTTTAATTAAATTGAATATTCCGATCATTTTATCTTCCATTGACTTTAATTTACATAAATATTGTTATAGTTAAAAATAGCAACATTTTTGAACCGTCATTTAACGAATATTTTTATTAAATCTCGTGTGTACCAAATGTATCTTGTAATTTAAATATATATTTTAAATATATAATTAATTTTACTAAATTATGTAACTTGTATCAATATAAATAAATTGCATGCTTCAAAATGAGTGCACTTGATGTATACAACATCTTGTCTTACTTTTTGGTAAACAAAATAAAATTGTAACGCAAGAAAAACATTGTTAACTTCAAGTCGCTATTGGGAAATAGTTTAGACTTGAAATTGAATAGTAAAAATATTTTTTGAAATTGATTTTAAATATAAATATTTATTTGGGAGGTGTTTTAATTATTTTATTTTGACAAGGAAGAGCATGCATTGCATTTGCGTGGTACTGTGCTGTTATAGTTAGTTTGATAATATTTTCATTTGTAGATCGATCTCTATCAGTAATATTTAATTGACCGAGGGCATTATCCACTTCACGTCTTGACTCATATCTAGGGTCGCTCCCAGTTTAGCGAAATTTGCCACGAAATATATTTCGTCTTGACTGGGAGAGACCCCAGACGAGGGCATTATCCACTTCACGTCTTGACTCATATATTTCGTCTTGCTATCGACCGAAACCGCCACTGCAACGGCAACAACCACCACAAGGTGTCACACATCTTTCTGCTTTTTTAACATCTTGGTACCGCAAACTGCTTTCGCACTCGCTGCAACAAACCCATAAAGGGCAGAGAATACCTGCAATAAACTCATAGAGGACGAAGAATCCCCAAGGAGGGTGGAAGATCCCCACCACTTAAATCCCATTAAAGTGGGGGCAGCATATCTCGAATCCAGGACCTTTTGGTCTGGGTAGTGGTGCTCTAACCACATGAGTCAATTTATTAACTTTACAAGAGATTTATATAAGCATAGGCAGGGATGGATCGGGGGGGAGGGGGGACGTCCCTCTGGTATTGAAATTTTTTGTATTATATATGTCGAAAATTTAACATTTATACCTTAAAATTGTTAAATTTTGTCATCGTCCCTGTTGGAATTCTAAAATTCCGCCGCCCTTACTCAATGAAAAATATCGCCCCCAATAGGATGAAATCCTAGATCCGTCTTTGAGCATAGACTCTCTTATGAAACTTGTTCATTGTAACTCATACTATTAATTATTAAACTTATAAATTGATACTATTATTTTTTAAAACTAATAACTATAGTATTTAATTTTATAATTTCGATTTATAAGTATAATGATATTAATTGCATTAGTGTACTAATATATAAGTTTTATACTATGAATGAGTTTCACCGAAAACCTACTCTTATATATACATTATTAGAATTCATTTTGAAATTTTGGTTGTGGAAAATGGTCCTTCATGTGTTTCATATAATTTTTTTTATATTATTTATTTTAAATTAATTGTTGTTTTAATTATTTATTTTTTAAAATTTACCCTCATATGTAATCTTAAAATATCTTTTTGGTGAAGAATATGTTTTTCTCTCGCAACTTTAATTTTCCACTCTATCTCCTTAAATAGGAGAGTAAAGAATTAAGTGAGTAAATGGTCAAATAGTTATGTTGTTCAATTTTATGTGAATTAGAATGATAATTAATATAAAACATAAGGAGCATAATATAAACTATGTCATAATGGTGCTTAGATATGTAATTTTCTTAAAAAATAATACTTATATATAGAGAGAGAGAGTAATGATATAGAACCAACTATCTGGTTTTTTATGGAACCAGATTAATGACGTGTCATGCCAAATATTCCCTAAACCATGAACCATAAACCCTAAATCATGAACCATTCGGGTCGGGTGAACCATGAACCACTCGGGCCGGGTTCAGTTCTGGCCGAGTTGGGTCCGGGCCGGGTAAAAAAATGTAATTTTTTTTTCTGTTCAGTTTTATTTTTTCAGTTCAATTCAATTTTTCTTTTTACCCGGCCCGGACCCAAACCCGGCCCGAGTGGTTCATGGTTCACCCGAGCCGAATGGTTCATGATTTAGGGTTTATGGTTCATGGTTTAGGGAATAGTTGGCATGACACGTCATTAATCTGGTTCCATAAAAAACTAGATAGTTTGTTCTATATCATTACTCTATATATATATATATATGTGTGTGTGTGTGTGTAAGGGCAAGGTCTCATATGCAACTGGTGAACGGATTTAGGATTCGTGCACTCGCCCCGACCCTATCCAACTTATTACATTCGGTTCATATATAATTCCCTTTTCCACCTTCTACAGTAAACCCAACTCAATCCCTAGCTCTCCCTTCCAACTAGGCCTCGACTCCGCAATATTCACCATTTCACCTCATACCGTCCCCACCACGGCAAGATCGCCTTCATCGATAGCGCCACCGGCCGCCGCCTGACCTTCGCGGAGCTATCGACGCCATCTCCTCCTCCCTCGTCTTAATTAATTTAATTTTTTTATATTGATTTATGTTTTGCCCTAATTTTTTTCTTTTTTGTTCTTCCTACGTCTGTGTTCTTTTTGTTGCCTGCACAGGTGAAAGGAATTGGGAATCAAGCTTAGATTTGTTCAAAACTGTGTGCCAAGGGATGTATTCTTTTTTCCAATTATAAAAATTCTTTCAAAACTGCTCCGAATAAGTCTTCAAAGTGTGCACCAGAAATTTATTTGAACAAATTTGTTATTGCTATTCATGGTAGATTGGTATTAGTGGTATATAATACTGCTTAGGACTTTGTTTTCTGTGATTGGAGTGATTTCTAGGACTTTGTTTTAGTTATAGGTAGTCGCGCGATTCTGTTATAAGTAGTTGCACGCTTCTGTCAAAAGTAGTTGCACGCTTCTGTTAGTTGCATGTTTCTATTATAAGTAGTTGCATGCTTCTCTTATAAGTAGTTGCACGCTTCTGTCATAAGTAGTTGCACGCTTCTATTAGTTGCACGTTTATGTTATAAGTAGTTGCACACTTCTATTATAAGTAGTTGCACGCTTCTGTTATACATAGTTGCACGTTGTACAAAAGAATGTTAGTACTGAAGTTTTTGATGATGAGGTGCTTAGTGATGAAAATGAAATGAAGGTCGATTTTGATGATTTAAGGACTTTTGGTTCTACCAAATCTGCAGAGTTCGAATCAAACTATGGCAAGAAAGCAAGCTGTTTTGTTTATGAATCACCAAAAAATAAATATTCCTATAAAAACGTGCAACTATCAATATCTAAAACATGCAACTCACTACAAGAAATAAGTGTAACTTATGATCACCAAAAAATTAATATTCCTATAAGAACGTGCATCTGTCCATGTCTGAACAATGACCTAATTTTGCTATTTTAGTTAGTGCCTAAATTTGAGTTATTACTAAAAAAAACTATTTTAGTTAGTGCCTAAATTTGAGTTATTACTAAAAAAAAAAAAAAAACAAAGCATGGGATTGAACCCGTGTGCATTACACGAAAAGAGGTAAGCTCAGCCACTAGGCCAACATCAAACTATTTAAAATATGCGATACTATAAGTAGATACTCTATTGAGCGCGACCCATTTTTTAAACGGGTCATTGTTGCAATTCGTATAACGTGGAAATGTGATGTGGCGTTTATATGTCACAACTTACAAACAAAATTACAATGTGTACGACGTTAAATTAAATGATTAGGAATTGTTGACCCAGTTCATCATAAATGACTACTCTGGGGGCATGCCAAGCCAGGATTATGTTATTAAAGACTTGGTTGTTTTTTGTCGAGCACGATTAGCTATTCTTGAATACAATGGTTATTTTGGGAGAGTGAGATAATACTAAGGCCTTTTTTGGAATTTTTTCTCAACCTTTCTCTTGCTCTTTTTAGACCTATTTATAGTACTTTGGATGAGCTGGTGGTGTCCTGACTAGCTTGAGCCGGCAATTTCGTACCATGCAAGAACTTATGTGAGATTGCCACGTTTTCTTGCTTACCCCCCAGATCGACATTTGTCTTGTTTAAGAAGTATCTTAATTGTCACCTCTTTTTAGAGTGAATCGACCGGGCGATTGTCTTCATGCTTTCGTCATCATGTGATCGCTTCGGACAAATCCTTTTGCTCGCCTCGAAGGTCGTATCCCACATATGCTCGCCCTAAAGTGGCAAGCATGTTTCCCTCCATCGGCTATCTTGCTCGTTTATTTGTGCTCGTCTCTATCTACATTGCACGGCTTCTGTATGATTTGGAACGAGTACACCGATTGTTTCTTGTGCTTGCTGAATAGGTGAGCACGAGTACCAGCGTACGCGGCGATCACGTCCACCTGGCACAAACCTGTTTGGCGGTCAAACGTAATGATATTGACTTTTTGGTACACGTGTCCGTCTGACGAATTATATTTAATATGGGGCCCAGTATCTAACACAACAATACACCCCATTCGGGTCGCTTTGTCTTTTTCAAAGGGGCCCGGATGTATGATTTCAAGGGAGGGAAACCCCATAAATTGCTTTGATTCCCGTGGGGTGTATTCCGAGGTTACACTTCTTTTTTGCTGAATCCGAAGAGTTGTGACTGACACGGAGTACAATGTCTGCATAATCATTTGCCTTCCAGATTTTCAAAATTTCAAAAATCCAAGAAATCTTCGAAACCTATTTATAAGGGGATTTGACAGCTTTATTTCTTCTTCCTCTTTTAGTCATCACTTTGATCTTCCTTCTCTCTAAGATTTCCGGCTAGAGATCTACCTTGGCTAATATCCGATTTTCTCAGGTAATTCATTCGAATCTTTTCCAACCCTCATTATGTCTTCTTGCTCGGTATCCCTCGATTCTCCGATGGTTCGGATCATGGCGCTCGATGGGTAGCCGGATCATGGCAGTTTTCGGCATCTTTTTTTCTTCCATTCTCCGTACTTTCCTTCGATTTAGAAGAGGTTATTAATGAATTGGATGAAGAATTAACCCAACCAACCTTTTTGGAAGAGTCCGATAATGAAGCTCCCCAATCACCGAGATCAGATGAGGCAGTAGGTGATCCCGATATCCCCATTGGCCGACCCATCAGTCCAATCTATGCTAATTATAGTGCTCGCTATAACTTTGAATGGCCCGAGCAACCACACCGTATTGGGGTTGAAATGATTTTCCCGCGAGCGATATTTCTAGTGTGATTAATAGGGACATGCTCGATCAATTATACCGGAATTATGAAACTCTGAAGGATGTGTTTTTCTGGGTGCTCGGCCCTAAAGAACGAGCCGATCAGCCTCCCGCAGGGTGTGTGGCTGTTAATGTGGACATCATGGAGGTGGGCCTTCGGTTTCCTCTCCATCCAGCTATCACATGTTTGCTCGTTGAATGGAACATCACCATTACATAGCTGATGCTGAATGGTTGGCATATGGTTATGAGCCTTCTGACTTTGTTCGGCAAAACAAACCCGTGTACTTCCCTACGACTTCAGAACTTACCTGTTTGGTTCATTTAACTCGACCCAAAGGCGAGCATGGGTGGGTGTATATGCAAGCGAATTCCAAAAGTAAAATCGTTGAGGATGTGCCGAACAAGATCAAAGATTGGAAGAATAGGTTCTGGTTTGTTGGGGGTGACTGGAGGAGTCCGGCTTCAGGAAGTGATCCTAGTGCTCGCCTAGATATCCCCACTGATTTCGGAATTTGTCGGAGTAAGAAACTTATTCTTTTTCTTGATTTGGTGAAATGATTTTAACTTTTTCCTTATGTTTCAGGGATCCCCACTGCAACTGGTAAGGATACCCAAGATGGATTTTTCAGCAGTATCTGGCAAATTGAGGTCGAGAATCGTTCGGAGCATTCGGTGAAGACCCTGAACCATGTCGAACAGAGAAAATTAGGTGGTTTGTACGTGCCTCCTCACCATCTCGTTGCTCTCAATCTTGCTGGTAAATTTCATCTTTTTATGTTATCTAATTGCTTTCTTAATCACGACTTTTGATGAATTCTATTACTTCTTGTCAGCTCTTCCTGCTGTTACCATTGCTATTAGCACAGCCGAGCATACTGAAATGACTCGAACTAAAAGACCCCAAGAGCTAGTCCGGATCCAAGCCGAGAGAGATGCCCAACGAGCCAACCGATGGGAGGCGAGCAGGTTGAGAAAGACGAGCAGACTTGCCGAGCCCGGATCGGGCGAGTCGAGCCGGCAAAAAATAATAAGTCGTCCTATCGAGCATGGATAGAGCGACCAGGCTTCCTCACCAAAGAGATCTAAAGGGCCGCCTGTCGATCAACCTCTGGTGGCTCCATCGAGCACTGATATTGCAATAGAGGCGACCCCTAAAATGACCAAAATAACTGCTTCGGTGGTCAGCTCGATCACACACATCGCCAAAATGGAAGTCGACACGTCTACTCCACCTCCTGCAGGACCCCGAACCTGGACTCCTTCAAGCTCCCAGCTCCGTTCTCCCGAGGACAAGTCATTTATGGGATGGGACCCTACTCGGGTGAACAGGTATATCTGCTCGCCTATTGGAGCGTCTCTTTGCTCCATCCATTCTAGTCGCTTAACATACCTGATCGTTTTTACAACATGTAGGTTGAAAAGACTGTCGCCTCTGATGCCAGAATTGAAGGACTATTACTGCTCCCCTACAGTTCGTAACATTCTTGGCCTTCCCGAGCAAGTTCAGAAAGCGGGTGAAACTCCCATTCGAGCATGGACTTCCGAGCTCGAAGAGGCAACCAAGGGTCCAACGACTTTAGAAACCATGCGACTAGGCCTAGTGCGTCATGGCCAATCCCTGGTCCTTCTTGAGAAAGCTTATGCCGAGTCCGCCCAGCTTCTTACCAAACAGATGAAACTTATGTCGAGTTTCCAGGAAAAAGTGGACGAGCTGACCAAAGCCCAAGATGAAACAAAGTTGGCTCAGGAAAAAGTTTCTTCAGCCCAGACAGAGGCTCGCGTAGCTCAAGAAGATGATCGCCTAGCTCAGGTGTTGGGGAATAAGTTGCACAGATCTATTCGGGGTGAATATTTAAATACAAATTTTATTCTTATAATTATTACTAGCATGAATTAATCCTATATTAATTCAAATAATAATCCAGGCCAGAGAGGAACTACGCCTTGCTCGGGAGGAGTTACATCGTGCTCGGGAGGAGCTACACTATAACCGGGAAGAGGTGGCCAACATCAGGAAGGTTCAGGACGAGCTGAATGTTGAGCTCCGGAAGCTCAAAACAGGCATCGAGACCGTAGAGTGCGAGAAAACTCTGCTCGCCCAACAACTCCTCACCGCTGAAGAGACCAACACTCGTCTGGGTCTTGAAAACTCTAAGCTGCACACCGAAGAGTATGTTGGTTCGCTTTCCAAATTTTCTTATATATGTGCGTTTGCGAATGCCCTCCATTCTGCGAGACAAACCCTTTCCGTCGATCAAATCACTCCACTCAAAGTCCATCTCGAGAAGTATCTGGCCGACAATCCCCCTGATCGCAATCTTCCAATCGCCGATTTAAGTGACATATGTGACTTCTCCAACCTCCCCGATGGGATCGAGATTGATGACCCTATCATGGATGAGGAAGATGGTTCAAATGCGGAAGTTGGGGGTTCTGCCGACCATCCATACCGAGTCAAGCATGAGGTCGTCCACGAGCAGAGTGGTCCATCTGATGGCGAGCAGACGAGGCAAGATGTGCTCGACCCGTCTCTTCCTCCAACTCCCAATAATGAATTTTTTCCTTAGCTTTTCCCCTGTGTAATTTTTGTTTTCTCCTTGTGAACAACTTACTGTTTGAACAATTTTTGCTTGTATTTGCTACTTTGAACAACTTCCTTTGTGTTGATTGAGAATCTGGTTTTGCCCTTTTATGAATGTTTGTCTGCTTGGTTTTCTAATTTAGGCCCTTTGTCTTTTGTTGAAGTTCGAACATGATAAATGCCTAAGTTCTTTCCTGACTTCTCTGGTTTTTTGATTGTCTTACTTTGCTGCAATCATATTGGTTATCTTGTGTGTAACCCCTGTTTCTTTCGTGATCGTCTTATATTAGTTGCGATCACTATTACCTTTCGAATTAAGAGGCGAACGTCTTATTTAGCGCCGACCCGCACCCATTGCTCGCTTTGTTGCGGGCATCTGTAAGTACGATTTGTTTCGTCAGGTGAACATTAGGTTCTGCTCGTTTGTCTTTGTTCGGGTCATCCGGCTTAGGTGCGACCATTCGTAGGCTTTAACCAGAAAAACTTAACAAACAAAAAGCTTTACAACACATTGCTATACTATTACAACTTCTTACATTTAGAGAAGACTTATTTCAATTACACATGGCTATAAATTTCAGACTATTGTTTTGTTCGATTCAAAACCTGGTCTTGAATTGGGGGCGAACATGAGCTGCTGACATCCCGTTCGAGCTCGTTGTGTAGAGACGCTCGGGAGAAGTCCATTTCTTCATCTCGCTATTAGGGCGAACATGAGCTACCAACATCTCGTCCTAGCTACTGATGTTGACAAGTTTGAGGTGAGTCAGCCCTTTGCCCCAAGTTCTTTCAAATAACATGTTACATATCTTCATTTTCTAGAAACAAGCCAGCAGGAAAAATAAAAGTGACAATAAGATCAATTTTCCCCTCATTTTATTGGGCAAGTTGTGATTATCGCGGATCTTCAAGTTCATTGAGCACAATGTTATTTCATGAAGCATGTGGCGAGCAAGCCCGCTACCAGTTTGTGTCTAAAAGGGTAAAAGCCTCTGCTTTTCACACCATTCTATCCCCTGCGGATGCACGAAACATCGGCGTTATGGTCGTTTCGTTTGCAAGACGCTCGACATCCCACCCCCTCGGAGGAGATTTTTGGGATGCATAGGGGACTAGTGATTTACTACTACGTAAACAGTGGATAATGTGGAGTGGCAACCATGACTCTACCGAGCATCTTGAGCCCCTAACGAGCACCAACCTGTGCTCGGAGTGCCAATACCCCGTTTGGAAGAAATACTTCTCCCGATTCGGATTGGCTTTCCCAAATCAAAGAGAAAGTATTTTTCTTCGTGATTGAGATGAGGGGTATAAAGCTCGTACAAGAGCCAGCGCCGAGACACATGATTGAGTCAGCAAAATAATTGTTGAATCTGGTGTCGAAAATTACGTCTGGAGGCATACCAAACTTCTGATAACTGAACTTTCTTCTAATGTTTTTGCAGTATTTTTTCCTTTTCTGTATTTTTTTTCTCCCTTCTTCTTTGGCTATCAACATGCCTATTTATACTACTATACCCAGCAAGTGCTGGCATAGCTAGCTGGTGCTGGCCTTCTTACTTTAAATCCTTATTTCGACATCTGCCCTTGTCTTTGCCAGCTCTAATTTAAAAATCGACACGTACCCAATTAGGTTGCCACTTATCTTTATCGGGAAATGACACACAATCTTTAACCTTGATAAAGATGAAAGACATTTTGTCGATAAAATTTAGCTCTCCAAGTCTCCGGTGCCTCTTGTTCGGCTTTCTATGATAGTTGTGCTCGTCCTAAGCGAGCATTCGTGATTGGCCGCTTAGATTGTCTTTGATCGTAGACGAACACAAGCTCACCTTCTAGCTTCTTACTGATAATATTTTTTTCAAATTCGATGCGTTCCACGAATAGGACAATGGGACTCCATTCAAATCTTCCAAATCATACGCCCCATTCAATAAATGCTCCGACACCCGGAATGGTCCTTCCCATGCTTCGGCCGAACACACCACCTGATACCCCCATCGCTCGTCTTAAAACGAGCTCACCAATTTTAAACCTGCGAGTACGAACCCTAGAATTATAAAATTTCTCCGACCTTTGCTTGTATATTGTATTTTTGAAATCGGCCTCTAATCGCTTTTCCTCCAATAGATCTGTACTTAAAGCAAGTGCCTGATCGTTGGTATGTTCACCGAAGCACATTGTCCGGTGGCTCGGAATTTCCACCTCTGCTGGGATAACAACCTCCGTGCCGAATGCCATGGCAAAGGGGGTTTATGTCGTTGATGTTCTGAAGGTGGTACGATATGCCCACAAGATTTCTAGCAATTCTTCAGCCCATCCTCTCCCCTTGGAATTATCAAGTTTAGCCTTGAGGGTATGCTTGATGATTTTGTTAACAGCTTCGACCTGTCCGTTAGACTGGGGATAATATGGAGTAGAATAGTGTTTCTTTATTCCCCAACGAGTGCAATTCTGTCGAAACTCACTTCCGTCGAACTGTTTTCCATTATCCGTAACTAATGACTGAGGAAGCCCAAACCGACAAATGATATTTTTCCAAAGAAATTCCACATTTTTTGTTCCGTGGCTTTTACAATAGCTTCCGCTTCTGCCCATTTTGTATAGTAATCGACGGCGACCACAACAAATCTTACCCCCGAAGTGCCAGTGGGGAAAGGGCCGATCAAATCGATCCCCCACTTAGCAAATGGCCACGGGCTGTATACAGACACTAATTCTTTAGGGGGGCTATGAATAAGTGAGGCATATATCTGACACTTATGACATGAACGAGCATAAATGAGTGAATCCTTTTTTAGTGTGGGCCAATAATACCATTGTCTGATTGTTTTATATGCTAAGACTTGTCCACCTGTATGGTTTCCGCACACCCCTGCATGAATCTGCTCGAGAACTATGTGACCTTCTTCGGGAGTAAGGCACTTCAATAATGGAAGAGAAAAACTTATTTTATACCAATGCTCGTCTATAATAGTATACTGAGCAGCTTGTAATTTGAGACGCGTAGTTTGTGCCTTACTTTCGGGTAGAATACCATCCCGAAGGTAATTTAAAATTGGGGTCATCCAAGTTTCTTGTGCTTCTGATGTATGGGCGACCACAGCTCTTGGAATTGATGGCGAGCAGGTTGTGACGACCACAACATCCGTCATGCTCGCCATCGTAGAAACTTGATACGCATTTCCCTATGATTCTCTGCTTGAGCCTTAAATTCTTTGAATTTATCAAAGGTCTCAGATTTATGCTTCATTAGGAAAATGTATCCATAGTTCGAGTAATCATCGATAAATGTAACGAAATACTTGTAGCCGCCTCTTACTTTGATTTGCAAATACATCGGTGTGGACGATCTCCAACACTTGTTTAGCTCTAAGCCCCTTGGCTCCAAATGCCCTCTTGGTCATTTTATCCTCCAAACATGATTCGCAAGTTGGAAATGGGTCAACCAGGAAAGACTCCAATGAACCATCTTGCACCAACCTTTGGATCCTTTTTGGATTAATATGACCTAATCTTAGGTGCCAAAGAAGTGTCTCGTTCACATTGGTCGAACGTTTTCTTTTGCTCGAAATAGTAGATGAGTTATAGGATGCATTGTGTGTGTGATGTGCACAGTTAATCATGTAGAGATTGTTCTGTAATGTTCCATGACAGATAACCACATCGTTACGAAAAACAGTAACATGCTCATTAAAACGAACAGAATATCCATCAACAAATAGTTTTGAAACTGAAATAAGGTTTTTACGAAAAACTGGAACATAAAGAACATCTCTTAAAATTAAACTCTTGTCTTCAAAAGACGGGTGCACGTCTCCCACTGCTTCAGCTGCCACTCTCATAGCATCGCCCAGCGTGACGAGGATCTCTCTTCCACTAAGTTATCGGGTCTGCTTGAACCCCTGTAAAGAGAAACAAACATGATCAGTGGATCCCGTATCCACTACCCACGAATGGGTAGCATACGCCGCTAAACAAGTTTCAACAACTAGTACGAGAAAATTACCTTTCTTTCCATTCCTCTTGGGTTTGGAACAGGCTGACCTCCAATGTCCTTTTCACCGCAGTTAAAACTCTTTTCCTTGGCCGGTTTCTTTACTCCACCCTCCCTCTTCACCTTTCCTTTGCCCTTGGCAACACTTGAGTTAGCTTCACTTTTGGTCCTTCTCTTCTTCTTACCACCCTTTGGTCTAGAAGAGGAAGATGGACCGGCTGTCGCTAGGGCTTGGCTGCTCTCTCCCAACATTCCTTCAGCCGAAACTAAAGCTTGTAGCAGATCAGGCAGGGAAAACTTATGATTGTTCATTTGGTAATTGAGCCTGAACTGCTCGAAGTTTTTGGTCAGGGAACGGAGTATGAAATCGATCTGGGTCTCGATGTCATATTCAGCACCAAGTACCTCAAGTTTGTTAAGGTGAGCCATCATCTGGAGAACGTGTTCTGTTACGGGCGTTCCCTCCACCATTTTCATTGAGAGCATATCTCTCTCATGGTGATCTGGCGAACCACACGGTTCTGATGTTGGAACATCGCTTTAAGATTGACCATGATGTCTGCAGCAGTTTCAACATATTGGTGTTGGTGATGCAACACATCTGACATAGAAGCCAAGATGGTACACTTTGTCATTTCGTTGGAACGCTCCCAGTCAGCATACTCTTTCTTTTCCGTTTTACTAAACTCATCACTCGGCTTTTCTGGTTTGGGCGTGGTAAGGACCCAGTTATGGTGTTGTGCAGTGAGGACAATAGTGAGTTTTCGATACCAATCAACAAATTTTCTCCAGTAAGCAAATTGTCTTTCAGTATATTGAACAGTGGATTAAAAGGTTGCGACATGATGATACTGAAAATAAACATAGATCTTGTGTTAATGTCCGGATTAACATAAAGAAAATCACATAATTCTATCACATGATTCATATTGAAATCTCAAAAAAATATGAACATGCATCAGCCAACATCTCAAAACAGTTTTAAATGAGCCTCTTGGGAGGGTCATCATTTAAATCACATTCAAGCAGGTTACAAACAAGAACAGTTACAAACCTTTAATTTTAAAAAAAATAATAGTTGGCTCGCACTTGACCAATATAAAATTGATAGGGACTTCGGCGAAGTATATGCATATCAATTTTATACCTAAGTAATAATCATGATTAAATACAGAATTACTACTTCGTTTTGATCGAGCCTCTTGGGAGGGTCATCGTCGCCACTAATAATAATTCACAATCATCATTTTTTGAGAATTTATTCATGTGAAAGCTATCTTTTCGTCAGTCCCCTTAGGGAATTTCTCCAAAAGAATTCACAAATAAATAAATCATAGAGGTCAAAATTAATTCAATTCATAATCAAATTAATTATTAAAATATACTTAGTAATTTTTGAGTTTGAGATTTTTCGTTGGGCAATTCTCATGCAAACACATTTAAACAAATTAAATAAAGCACAAGAAAATACAACAATAAATCAAGCAAATTCGATAAAAAAATATACATTTGATATTGGGCACATTAATTATCCAATTGTCTTTGGTTTTGAAATCTCAAAAAATTTTTCTTCTTCAACATTTTTGATTTTTGAAGTTTTAGCCTCTTTTTCCTTTTCTATTTTTCTCCTTCTTGATAGGCTATAAACTCGAAACGGAACGTAAACCTTCATTTAAAAAAATATGAGCCTCTTTCGATCATTTAAAATTCAAAGCTGGGTTTTCAAACAAACCACGAATTTAAACCTAAATAGTTGGCTCCATGATTAGTTTGCCTTTTTTGAGTTAATGTCCAACAATATAAAGAAATTTTTTACCTGAAAGACGATTTGAGGATGCACGTTCCTCATCCTTTAATCATCATTTTGAGGGAATTTATTCATGTTAAACTTACCTCTTCGAACCGTTGATTTAAATTTGTCTTCTTCAAAAAAATAGTTGCCACAAATAAATAATTCTTGGCCCGTCCTCTCCTTGGAATTATCAAGTTTGCGTTCTTATAATATGATTGATGATTTCATTAATTATCGACAAACATCGCCCCGGGGTAATTTTGAGTTGAATATTTTTCTTTATTTAGGTGCAATTCTCTTTTGAAACACATTCAAACAATTCTTTTTTAAATAAATAAATCAAGTAACGGAGGTAAATCAAGCAAAGGGCAAATATATTTTTTAAAAAAATTCTTATATTTTTTGGAGTTTGAATTTTCTGATATTTTTCAAACCATACCTCTAATCTTGAATATCTCACAAGAAAATACCACAAAAATCTTCGCAAAAAATAGTATAAGGGCAAATTATCCAATAGATCATGGCCCAAATGCCGCCGGATTTTTGAGACAAACGCCCCCTTCGCATATCTCGACCCGTGCTCCATGCCAAGGCAGCATAAGTGAGTGCAATGCAAGTGTGCCGATTTCACTTGCGGAGTTGCCTACGGCACCACAGGTTTCATGATACATGAATGCTTTCGCCTTATGCTTCGGGCGCTTCTTTTATCTGAAATGCTTTCTATAGTATTTTACGGTCGCCGTCAGATCACGCGTGTGCCTCCCTTGGCACGTTTCGCTCAAACACGTCGCCCGCGTACGGTTCTGGGTCCGTTTTAATTTCTCATCTCTGTCTTCGTCTTCGATCAGGTTACAATTTATTTAACGAAAAATAAATACACCTTAAATCTAGACTAGTCTATTACATTGAACAAATCAAATAGCCTAATCTACTCGTGGATTTTCTCACGAGAAAAATAAATTTGAACGAGTCGAATTAAAACCATTCATACGCATGAAATAAATAAACACATTAAATACCATGACAATTGGATACCTGCAAAACAGATCTAACAATTCTACTATCTAATTATTAATAAAATTTAATGGCCAACATAATTTAAATACAGATCTTGAAACCGAGGCTCTGATACCAGTTGTTGGGAAATTAGGGGTGCCCGGATCTATTCGAGGTGAATTTAAATACATATTTAAATTAATCAATTAATTACTAACATGAATTAATCCTAATTCAATTCAACATAATAATTAATGAACGAATAAACATCATGCGTACACGTATTTCACGTAAAACATAAGCATGCGGAATCTAGGAATTACGTAAATACTAACCTCTAGTAGAGACAACCGCTGAGACGATGGATCAACCCAAAGTGTCTTCTCAAATATGCCCCACGTCCACGAACGCAATCCGGTGGGAGGATTATCAACGAACGATTTTAATTTTAAAGGAGAAAAATAAAATATTTGGCCACCACCTTTGTGGATTTCTAATTTTTCCAACACATGGAATTGCACTGGGGATGAAAAAATCATCCCCTATATATAGGACTAGGAGGTGGACGAAAATTTGCCCTAGTTGGGCATTGGGAAATTTTCTTGCTTCTTCCTCAAAATACAATCTACAATATATCCAGTATATTCTATTTCCCAAAATATCTCCCAACAAAATCTTCTCCTCCTCTTCTTGTCCATTATTTTCAAAAATCTCAATAATATAGGGAAGAAATAAGATCTTTTTCCTTTCTTGAATTTGTGGGATAAACTTGTATCTCAGGAATACTTATTCCACAAGATCTTTCCAAGAAAATTAAGAAAAAAAAAATTCTCTCTCCCACCTATTATTTTCGAAATAATTAGGGAAAAATAAGGCAAAATATTTTCTTCTCATTTTCATTAATTGGACTTTAGTTTGGGCTATTTGAGGGGCATTTAGGAGAATTAAGATTGGACCTCCAATGGGCTATGAAGCTTTAATATTTAGCCAAAATATTATTCAAGCCCATTAATATTAATTTACTCAACTATAAAATTAATATTGAACTATCCATCTTAACCCACATTACGACTTCACAATAATATGGCTCCCGATCATTATTTTCCGCGTTTTAGATTATCGTAGTCCATTAATTAATTAAGTCACTGAACAAACTTTATATTAATTAATATCTTTGTCCTTGGAGTAAAGACATCTCAACATTATTATCCATACCGGAAATAAATTTCCACTTGCAAGATTTGGTATGATAAAGATTCTGAGCCCACCAAGGGGACAAATCAAGCAAGTCATATTTAAATTAACGCGCGATTCCGTGAATAATCTAATTAAATCTTAGCAAATCATGTAACTAATAATATTACCCAAGATACAAGGTATCGAATCGCATTGATTCTCTTCCCATCATAAGTCAAAGCAATAGTTATTAATTTCACATGATCTTATTTAAGGAACGGAGATTAAGAAATAACGCGCCACTGTGGTCTAATTATTCTCGATATTCAAGATCAAGAATTTATCCTCATGTAGGTCTTTTCACAAATCTTTCCCAAGATCGGGATGCACTAGTGTAATCCCTTGGTCAAGACAAGTCAATCCGAGCCTTGCACTTCAACCTTTCATGATGGGTTGTTCATTTCCATCTGAGTTGTGAATTTGTACTTAGTCACGAGGAACTGTTAATTTGATCTTCTGTGATCTGGTATCACCAAATTAACTACAACGTAACACGATTGACTTTTTATCGAATGGGTATGCAATAAATATATATAACATTCATTCATATTTAATGCAAAGATGTGATAAATAATTTATTTCAATAAAATAAATAAGAAATTATTAATTTTGGTTATACAAAGTAAAAGCATACTTTTCAAGATAACCCCAACAAAGTTAGTTTCGCCTCCTCCTTCGGCCGCCCTCACTTTCTTGGTCAAGTATGTGATTTGGGAGTTGTTTTGATCGGGAGTTGTTTTGATTTGGGAGATGATTGGGAGTTGTTTTGATTTTTGAAAGGATCAGAACCGATTTTTGGGATTTTTGGGGATGGAATGACCGATTTTTGGGGATGAAATATTTGGGAGTTATTTTGTTTTCACGCATTTGGGGATGAGATGAGATATTTAAGTGAATTTTGGAAATTTATAAAAATTAAAATTAATTAAAAAAAAAAAAAAAGCTAGGCTGCTGGAAAACGTCCGACTACCGATTTCCGACTTATGCATCCTTGTCTTGAGGCAAGTCTTCGATGCTCTTCTATGAATGATTCTAAAATTAAGTGTAATAAATGTTGATTGATTATAGTTGGGTGCTCACAACTTATATGCAGGAAATTTAAAGTTCTAAAACTCTATTTTGGTTATGCTCATTTTTCTTATTATTTGCTCATGGACTATATTGCTCATATGAAGAAATTTTAACGTTGTATACATATCCAGTGACTGTTGAGAATTTTGTTCATCTACAATATTAATGAAAAAAAATAAGAGATGACGTATATTCTATCATCAATTCTCTTTCTATGTAGGTGGTAATTATTCTTCAATCTTTAATTGCACCATGTGTTTTTAAATAATACATGAGTCCTTCAGCAGCTTGCTTGATTTTGATATAATTGAGGCCCGGGATGTGCGGTATCAGCCTAATAATATAAGAGAAGAAACTTAAATTAGGTTTCATGTTAACAACCCTACTTTTTAACGTTTTAGTGTTTTAAGTACTGTTCATAGAAATGTGTTAAAGATGGTTTTAACTTTTTACATGTACATAGAAGATCTTAAAAGCCAAACTGGAGGAGAAGTAGGAAGACATAAGAAGACTTTGATAAAACTATTAAAAAAGAAGTGTAGTTTAAATGAGAACATGTATGTTGTTTGAGCATGACGGCGAGATGTGATCCCTTTAAGGTCCATTTCCTTTTTCTTTTGTTGTTGCAAGTCTGTTAAGATAATGCCTTTTGTCAAAATAAAGAAATTTCTGATTTTTCAGTTTTAGTTGAAATGATTTGAACTTCAATAGTGAAACTTCCGCGTTTCCAATTTCAGATTTTCAGTTGAATTGGTTTGGACTTCATTGATTTTTTACCTTTTATAACATGCTACCATCAAACTCATATTTTGCATTTGAGAGATGAGAATTGGTTTTCTTATATAATTGATTCATATATTCTTTCTAATGGCAAGCGTAGTCGGTCATGATATGTGATTTATTTATTTTTGCAGGTGTAAGTGATTACAAACAACCATTGCAGTTCCAAAACTTGAACGAGGAAAAACATATCATTCAAATGGTGGTAGGTTTAGTCCAATGTATCAATAGTCCACACCTTAAATTTATCCCTTCTACCCATGTGTAAAATTTCAGACAAGATGAGGCTAAAATGGTCAATTCCTCAAATCCTGATGGCAATGGCAAGATTCACAGTCGACATTGCCAAATGTTCCAACTGCTGATTTGATGGAGAAATCATTGTGGCAATGAATCCAATGAGCTACACGGGGAAGCCTAGATTATGGAAAATTGTTGAATTATTGAGTGTTATAGATTATGTTAGTAGTAAATTGATTGATGTGGGATTTTCGTTTATTGTGATGCACGAGAGTGCAGATGTTGTTGAAGATCCAAAGGTGAACATAGAGCTTTATGAATTAGCTAAGAGTGAGGAAACTGATTGAGAAACTGATTTTGGTGTTAATCTTATTATTTTTTAAGTTATTACAAAAAATTTAAAATATTGATGTTAGGGATATCTTTATGCATATCTTCTTCAAAGTGAACCATTTGACACGATGCACAAGGATTGTAAATTCCATAATCGAAGTCGGTTCATCTTGTATCAAGTTCTTGATAATATTTATGCTGATATTGGGTTTGAGTTTCTAATACATGATATTCTTGTGTGTAAAAGTTTCTTCCTTTAAAAATTGTTCCTATATTGATAACAAACTTTTTTTTTTCCATCATTAAGTTGTTAAAAGTGATATTGGATTTGTTCGAATTCAGTAACCATATAATGGCTCATTTTAGGTTTTCTAATAGAACTGTTGATCAATTTATCGTGTATAAGGAGAAATTCTAATGTAAAATTTTAAACATTTTGGATGTTCAACCTCCA
Organism: Stenogyne calaminthoides; assembly: GCA_037126765.1. Taxonomy (NCBI): domain Eukaryota; kingdom Viridiplantae; phylum Streptophyta; class Magnoliopsida; order Lamiales; family Lamiaceae; genus Stenogyne; species Stenogyne calaminthoides. The sequence continues at coordinate 15,039,522 of JBBCBC010000008.1, read as the reverse complement.
CCACCATACTCCAACGCGGTTAAATCAATGTGCAACGACGTTTATTGCACCTAGTTAATTAAATGAGAATTGGCATACGCCGCAATGTTAATGGCAATTACCTATTTATTCAAGAGAGAATGATTTTCCACCCCATTTGATAGGGTCATGTAACTAATAGGTCCAAACATATATTTTAAGTACTGAGAGGTGCAAAATGTAGTGTATAAAGTCATAAAGTAATAAATACCCCCCTACTACATTCTGCAACACTCAACCTCTCCCCCTGCTACTTCTCTCTATTTCGAAAATCAATCAACTATATTCCAAAAATCAATCAACAACCAATTGTTCATTTTAAGCAACAGATTATTTGTGCATCTTGTTTAATTAACAAAATAAAATTTTCATATCTAAATTAACAAAATACTCAAAAATACATATCTAAATTCCAAAAATGAACATATATTATCTTCCAAAAATACTTAAAAAATTGCATATCTAAATCTAAAAAATTACATATCTTCTAAATTCAAAATTTTATATATATTCGACATGACAAATACACGAATACATGAATATATGCAATAAAATATATATATATATATTCATGAATTAATGAACATATTCATATAAAAAAACCAAATATTCATCGTCTTCCTCCATCATCAATCATTCATCTTTGCTGAAAACCCAAAAACACCAAACCCACCGAAAGTTGCAGAAAAACACAACGCTTCAAAAAATCAGAAACCCAAATTAAAAAAATAAAAAATCCAGATTCAAAAAATAAAAAATCCCATCATCATCTTCCTCCATCTTCCGCCGTCCCCTCACCACCGCCACAACCCAATGGAAATCCACAACCATCGGGCTCGCAGATTTATTCCGCAGATCAAGAACGACAAAAATCATACACCAACATCACCAAACCCACTAAATCAAAACAAACAAATTAATATATTAATTTTTGTTTAAAAAAAAAAAAAACTTCCAAGGGTTTTCCCCAAATCTTCTCTTCAAATCTCCTTCCGCCGGATTCGGTTGAAGGCCAAAAATTGCACTACACCGGCTCTGCAGTCCTCCACCGCCACCCGCCGCATCTACATCGAAAACCCGATCGCCTTTTTGGTGGTGGTGACTTTTTTGGAAGAGAGGAGTGAGGGAGAGAAGGAGTGAATGAGGAGACGACGGTCGCAGCTAATCGTGTTATCTGTTCCGATGGCGGCTTCATTGCCTTCATCCCGCCTCCACCACAGATCTGTAATTATTTTGGGAGAGAGAGGAGAAGTCAGAGAAAGAAATGGAGAGAAGAAAGAAGAGAAATGAAAAATAAAGAACGGTTTACTGATTGATGCAGAGGGTGGGTAAGAGTATTTAATATGGGGGTATTATAGGTTTTTTGTGTAGAATTTTGCACATGAGAGTACATTTTTTTTTTCCAATAGACCTAAGAGTAACTATGGGCTTGGTTTTGGACCTACAAGTCATTATCTCTTTTATTCAATGCTATTGCTACCCCTTTCGAAAAAAAAATGCTAACCTACATAACTATGTCCAGCAATATTTTAGGTGTTGTAGCACAAATTTAATATAAAAAGTTTGTCGTACAAAACTGTAAAGCACGACAGAGAACTATGTAGTACTCCATCGGTTCTAATTATATATATTTATTATATTTTTTACAAAGATTAAAAAAATGTATTAAAAAAGTAAAGTAGGCAAGTAAATTTTTATTGTAACCCTATTTGATATATAATGTTATACTTTTCAAAGCAAATAATGCATAAAATTGTATTAATAAATGAATTTAAAAAATATTGTTTTATAGAAAAATAAGCTTATATAATTGAGACATTCATAAAAGGAAACACAACCTATATAATTGGGACGGAGGAAATAGTAACATAGAAAATTTCCTAAGCAACATCGATCGTCGATTTTTTTACCCCTCCATTTCAATTATATAAATTTATTTTTCTTTTATGAATATCTCAAGTATAAGGCTTGTTTTCATATAGATAACTTTTTTTAATTCATTTATTAATATAAACCTATGCATTAATTATAGTAGAAAGTATAATTAACACTTATTAAATAGATCTAGTTATAATAGAAAATTTGTTTCTTTCATTTATTTTTTCAATATAATTTTTTAATGTTTTTTAAAAGCCAAATAATCCTATATAATTGAGAGGATATAGGGGGTGGTTAGTAATAGAAGTTGATAGTGTATATAAAAAAATTCAAAGAAAAGTTGATAGTGTTTGCAAAATAAAGTTAAAAATATTTAAAGAAGACTAATAAGCTACTAAAAACACCCTCTTTGAAGTTTTTAGCTTATAACTTTTAAAAGCTTATTTAATTAATAAAAAAATTCAAATTATTTTTACACATAATTTTAGGTGACTATAATCACTTATATTTGTTTTTTTTAAATATCTCTGCAGTATCTTCTTTTTCTGGAAGGTAGCGCCGATTTTTTTTAATTAGCTATTTATTGGTGGTTATTAAGGGGAAACAAAGCTAACACATCGGCGCCTACCGGAGAGTGTTACATCTACCCGGTGGGTAAGTAATCAACCAATTAAAATAATTAAAAAAATTAATTATAAATAGATAAGACATTGAAACAATGCAATTTATCTCTCATCTAATTTATTGCTCATAAATAACTCTACATTGGGTTTCTTGCAAATTCAAAGCAATTAACATTTTTGGTCACTTCTCCCGAAATTAAAACAATTTTCTTTTCTTTACCTCAGTTCCAAAAATTAATTTTGCAACCTTACATACAATACTTTGAAAACATTTTAGTGTAGTCTATTATTTTCATCTAACTTAGGGCCGAAAATAGACAACTGCGTATAATTATTTCGATAAAGTAGTGACGTTATATATATATATATATATATATATATATATATATATATATATATATATATTATAACTATAAATTATATTTTACTTTATTTAACAATTAACTTAGATGTTAACAATTATTTATTTTATTGCTTAATTTTGAAAAGCAATCATAAATTAACTTATTTTTTATTTTAAAAATTGACACATTTTCTCATACATATGACTCGACCAATAAATAATTAATTCACATGTAACAAATCTTGATTTAAGAAAATTATAATAAATCTTTTGAAAGAAAGTAAAGAAAATATCATAATTAACCTCTAACCATTAAAATATATTTCTAACATATATAGTTGTAAATTAATATACAAGATACAAACATATATGAGACGGTCATGAGATGCATCTCATTTATTATATTTCTTGACATATCACGAAGTCTTGTTCTAATCATATTTAAAAGAGAAACATTAAGAATGTTAATGAGACGAGTCAGTCTAAACCAGACATTAGCTAATATATTTAATTTATCAACTCTATTTATTATAGATCTACTTTGTGACTTCAACATTAGTTAATATATTTAACTTTCACTTATAATATATATATATATATATATATATATATTCTATAAAATCATATAAAATAATGACAGGTCTATATGCGGTTATATATAAAGGCTTATGCAAGTTTGTGAGACGGATCCCATTTGATCATTATATTCAACACTTCAATCTAAATATTATTTGTTTAAATAGAAATGTAGTACTTGTTTAAATGAAATGTATTACTTATTTAAATGAAAAGTAGTACTTGTTCAAATGAAAAGTATTATTTGTTTAAATGAAAAGTATTATTTGATTAAATAAAAAATATTACTTGTTTAAATTGAAATGTAGTACTTGTTTCAATGAAAAAATATAATTTGTTTAAATAAAAATGTAGTACTTGTTTAAATAAAAAGTATTACTTGTTCAAATAAAAAGTATTACTCGTTTAAATGAAAAGTATTACTTGTTTAAATGAAAAGTATTACTTGTTTAAATGAAAGTATTACTTGTTTAAATGGAAATGTAGTACTTGTTTAAATGGAAATATAGTACTTGTTTAAACGAAAAATATTACTTGATTAAATGAAAATTATTACTTGTTTAAATTGAAATGTAATACTTGTTTCAATGAAAAATATTACTTGTTTAAATAGAAATGTAGTACTTGTTTAAATGAAAAGTATTACTTGTTTCAATGAAAAGTATTACTTGTTTAAATGAAAAGTAGTACTTGTTCAAATGAAAAGTATTACTTGTTTAAATGAAAAGTAGTACTTGTTCAAATGAAAAGTATTACTTATTTAAATGAAAAGTATTACTTTTTAAATGAAAAGTATTACTTGATTAAATGAAAAGTATTACTTGTTTAAATAGAAATGTAGTACTTATTTAAATGAAAAGTATTACTTGTTCAAATGAAAAGTATTACTTGTTTAAATAAAAAGTATTACTTGTTTAAATGAAAAGTATTATTTGTTTAAATGAAAAGTATTACTTGTTTAAATTGAAATGTAGTACTTGTTTCAATGAAAAATATTACTTGTTTAAATAAAATGTAGTACTTGTTTAAATGAAAAGTATTACATGTTCAAATGAAAAGTATTACTTGTTTAAATAAAAAATATTACTTATTTAAATGAAAAGTATTACTTTTTAAAATGAAAAGTATTACTTGTTCAAATGAAAGTATAACTTGTTTAAATGGAAATACAGTACTTGTTTAAATGGAAATGTAGTACTTTTTTAAATGAAAAGTATTACTTGAATAAATGAAAAGTATTACTTGTTTAAATTGAAATGTAGTACTTGTTTCAATGAAAAATATTATGTGTTTAAATAGAAATGTAGTACTTGTTTAAATGAAAAGTATTTCTTGTTTCAATGAAAAGTATTACTTGTTTAATGAAAAATAGTACTTGTTCAAATGAAAAGTATTACTTGTTTAAATGAAAAGTATTACTTGTTCAAATGAAAAGTATTACTTGTTCAAATGAAAATATTACTTGTTTAAATGGAAATGTAGTACTTGTTTAAATGAAAATGTAGTATTTGTTTCAATGAAAATTATTACTTGTTTAAAATGAAGAGTATTACTTGTTTAAATGGAAATGTAGTACTTGTTTAAATGAAAAATATTACTTGTTTAAATGAAAAGTATTACTTGTTTAAATGAAAAGTATTACTTGTTTAAATGAAAAGTGTTACTTGTTTCAATGAAAAGTATTACTTGTTTAAATGAAAAATATTACTTGTTTAAATGAAAAGTAGTACTTCTTTAAATGAAAAGTATTACTTGTTTAAATGAAAAGTATTACTTGTTCATATGAAGTATTACTTGTTCAAATGAAAGTATTACTTATTTAAATGGAAATGTAGTACTTGTTTAAATGGAAATATAGTACTTGTTTCAATGAAAAGTATTACTTGTTTAAAATGAAAAGTAGTACTTCTTTAAATGAAAAGTAATTACTTGTTTAAATGAAAAGTATTACTTGTTTAAATGAAAATGTAGTGCTTGTTTCAATGAAAAGTATTACTTGTTTAAAATAAAAAATATTACTTGTTTAAATGAAAATGTAGTACTTGTTTCAACGAAAAGTATTACTTGATTAAATTAAAAGTATTACTTGTTTAAATAGAAATGTAGTACTTGTTTAAATGAAAATTATTACTTGTTTAAATGAAAAGTGTTACTTGTTTAAAAGAAAAGTATTACTTATTTAAATGGAGATATAGTACTTGTTTCAATGAAAATATATTACTTGTTTAAATGGAAATGTAGTACTTGTTTCAATGAAATGTATTACTTGATTAAATAAAAAGTGTTACTTGTTTAAATGAAAAATATTACTTGTTTTTAAAGATATGTCTTAAATATTTATAATGATATATTTCCTATATTTAGGGCAGGGTAGATATATGCCAAAAATCTTACTTTTATTATTGTTATAAGGTATATATATATATATTTCATCTTTTATTTTTTTAATTAGTTGTTTAGGCAATTCCTAGAAGCTAGAATACGTGATATTTTATTTCTTTGAAGGGAAGAATAAGTGGTAACAATAAGGGAGATTAAGTGGGGAGGGAAAATAGGGATTATTTGGGGTCATGGAGCCAAAACTCAGATTTAGAGGATTGTATTGTCATGGGAGGCGGATTTCTTGGAACATAAATGAGAGATTTTAAGTATGTTGTTATGGATATCATATAATATAACTATATGTCATTAATGTTATTATTTTTTTTTTAAAGGGTCATTAATGTTTCTTTCTCATTAATATATTTTATTTTAATTTTACATTATTTTATTAGGTGGGTCATCTACCCACCCGGTAGATTAAGTTTTTTCCGCGCCTACATGAAGAATAAATTGATGGGATTTGTACTCAAATATATATTTCATTTTTATTTTTCAAAAAAAAAAAAAAAGAATAAAGTTGTCATTTACTCACAATTAATTCACCGCAAAAACAATTAAAATTAATCCAGAGCGAAAGCAATTAAGAGGTAAGAGCATCTCCCACGGCAGCAAACTACACTCAAATTATCTCCCATTATCAACGTTACATTATGTTTTATAGTACGTTATACATTTATTTTATTGAATTAAATTTATACAAATTTAAATTTATTAATTAAAAAATATATATAATGTACTTTTTTTACGTACATTAAATTCCAATAATTTACAATGATACAAAATATTTATGTCGTCCAATAGTATGAGAACACATGATAGTACATATGAACATTTTAATATAGAGGGGGAATGAATGTCAAATAGGCTTGGAAGACTGGAATGAGGTTTGGGCCAAGTAATGGGCTTGGCCGTGAGGTGAGCAAATGGGTCAGGAAGGGGTCGAGATAAGAAGATGGGTCGGTGTATCGATTAAGAGAAGAACTTGGAGTGGGCTCAGACTCATTTAGGGGGATGAGAAGGACCTGGAGTTGGCTCAGGCTATCCAGGCGGACGTAGTCTTGGAGACCTGCAATTCACTGGGCGAAGGAGGGCCAGTCCGAGAATTATGTGCTGGACTAAAAAAGATTGTTGTGAGGATTTGGGAGCGATCCCGTGATGAGTCCGTTCCGAAATAGGTGGGGCGATAAAATAGAATTATAGAGGAGGCCGTATTAAGGAGGAGGACTAATTGAGTCTTGGAGAAAATCCCAAAATATAGGGAAGTTATTGGACAGAGACGTGGTCATGGGGTCGAGTCCAGACAGACAGGTAGTTATTGACTCAATTTGTATATAAATACACCCATCATATATACACAACCACATACGTGTGTAGTTTACGTGCCAGAGAAAAAGGTGGAAATTGGATTCTCTCCACATTTTCTTTATGTAAATTTAGAGACAAATGGACACAGGAGGAAAATGGCGTGAGTTAATTTTTTGTGTTTTCATCCATTATTTTACCATATGTATATCACTCTAAATTTATAACATATATGTGGTAAGAACGATTCTCGTGAATTTAATTTAACAACACATATATATTTTATAATATAAATTTTTTAAATAAAATATATGAAAATTTGCGGGTGCGGACGCTAATTAATTTCTCTAATTCTTCTTTTCCTTGACTTTGTGTGTAGTTGAACTTGGAAATTTGTAACGTAGATTCAAGGATTTGACATCTTGTTTTAGATCAAATGTGACTCCTGGAGACTTTATGGACGAACGCTTTCGAATTTGATAAAGAATGCTTTGAACCTTCAAAGTTCGTCTTTGAATCTTTGAGAGTGTCTTCGAATTATAGAATGTTGAATGAAGAACGTGTTTGAGCTTAGCACCTTTGCCTAGACTTGGCGGTGGTTGAGAACGTAACGGTTTCGGTTTTTTCAAATGGTGGAAGCCCTGGCAAACTAAAAGTGTTTTGGGTTTCGGTTTTCGATTCGATTCTGTTTTTTAGGTTTCCTTCTTCTTTTTTTTAATATTTGAATTTTGATAAGTTGAATTAAATTGATTTTATTTCACTAAACTTGAAAATATAAATTGCAAATTTGCAAAGTTTACATTTTACAACTTATAATTATAAATTACAATACAAATAATTAAACAAAACATTAAATTAAAAGTTGAACAAGTTTACAAATTACTAAAATTTTTAAATTTAAGATTAAGAATACAAATATTAGCTTACAACTTACAACTTTTACAACTTACAAAGTTACAAATTTTACAATTACAACTCAAAATAATAAAAAAAGGGGAAAAAAAAGGGCTTGAGCATAATTTTAAATTTTAAACTTAGAAATTCTAAGTTAGAAACTTAAAATTATGTTGCTTACGTATCCTCTTGGATGGAATCAAAGCCCACGTAGTTCTCTTACTTTAACTTACCTCTAGGCTCCGAGCTCCTCATCTCTCAAGCATCACTTTCGCTTTCGGTGTTGTCATTCATCACCCCATCATCACTTGAATCCGTGTTAACCGGTTGATCTTGTTTTCGATCTTCGGCTTTCACCCAATCATCAACCAAACATTGATTTTCTAAATGTTCAACCGTCAATCGTGAACGTCTTGGGTTCAATGTATGTCCACCCATACTAAAGGCTCATTCGACGACTAAGGTTAATACTGGGCATGCAAGTATCTCTTTTGCAATCAACGACAACACCGGAAAAATTGTTGCCCTCTTCGACCACCACTTTAAAATATCAAATCCATCAACTTCTAAAGCCATCTCCATTTGGATATTTGATGTTAGATAAGTCTCAAGTTCTATATAAGGATTCGAGTGTGACCTTGAATGCTTTTGAGATCGTGAATCCAAAAAACCAATAAACTTCCTCCTCAATTCACTACCATTTCCACTACCACTTCCACTTCCACTTCCACTAGTACCATGTTCATAAAATTCATTTCTAGTTGAATCACAACTAGCACCACTAAAATCAACATAAATTTCACCACGTTGAATTTTATAATCTTTAAAAATATTCATAATATAATGTTAAGCATTCTTCCAAGCCATCTAATCTCATTCTAGGATCAAGTATATTAGCAATTAAAAACACATCGGGTAAAAACATAAAATATTTCAACCATTTGACTCTCATTAAAGCAGTTGTTGTGTACTAAAATATCGGGTTAAGAATAATGTAAATGTGGCTAATTGATTCTAGTAACACAAACAAGTAATAATCGAACAAGAAGACTGCGGGAAGAACTCTTGAGAATTCTTCCCTTAAATTTGGTATTGTATAGATGATGAGAGAATGGGAGTAAGGTTGGGAGAAATCAATCCCCTACAATGAGGGGTGTGGTCCTCTATTTATAGAGGACCAACCCTAAAAACTAAAAAACAGTAAATACATCTTGACCCTTTATTTTAGGGTTTTATTACAACCGTTGATCTAAATAGTATCATTGTATCTATATTACAATAGATGCACTTGTCTTGTCTCGTAAAGTTAACTCTTGGTTTTGTCGGATTATCTTCTCAGGCTGTGCTTGTCGGTTTTGCTCGTGGAGCGACCTCGGGAGAGGTCGCCCGTGGAGCGACCTCGGGGGAGATCGTCCGCTCAGATAGTCTTTACTCTTCTCTTTCTGACCTCGCCTATGGATCGTCCTCGAGGGAGGTCGCTTGTTAAGGTGAGGTTGACCTTCTGTCGGGTCGGGTCAATTCGGGCCTAGGTGGGCCCTGCTGACGTGTCGGATACTGGCACATATCCAGTTTGATTTGTGCTACAACAATAGCCCCCGAGGTCGGGCTTTGACTTTGTTCGGAGCTCGATCTTGATCCATACATTCGATGCATCTGCGGTTATCATGTTTGCCCCAGAGCATGCTCGGATGTCATATAAGGTCTTGATGGTTCAGAATGAGCCCCCGGGTTGAGGATTTCCTTACGCTCGTCGTCGATTTTGTGTGTGCTCGTACTCCGAGGTGAGCCCCTTTGTACGAGTCTTTTCTGTGCTCGTACTCCGAGGTGAGTCTCTTTGTACGAGTTTCTTCTATGGTTCATCGAGGATTTTACTAATTTCTCGTTGAGAGACGGGGCTCGTCGAGAGTTTTATTAGTTGCTCGTCGAGAGACGGAGCTCGTCGAGAGTCTTTTTGGTTGCTAGTCGAGAGATAGGGCTCGTCGAGAGTCTTTTTAGTTGCTCGTCGAGAGACGGGACTCGTCAAGAGTTTTATTAGTTACTCTCAAGAGACGGGGCTCGTCGAGAGTCTTTTTGGTTGCTCATCGAGAGACGGGGCTCGTCGAGAGTCTTTTCGGTTACTCATCGAGAGATGGAGCTCGTCGAGAGTTTTATTAGTTACTCGTCGAGAGACGGAGCTCGTCGAGAGTCTTTTTACTAGTTAAATTCTATTAATATTGAGATCTTGATCATCTTTTTGCGCTCGTCGTCGACCACTTTTGGCCGAGCTATTCGCGATTTTTACTGGCTTGCGACCTTATTTGTCCTAGGAATTTTTTGTTTGGCCGACCTTGATATGGCATGCGACCGAGGTCATCTTATAGATGGTATGCGACTGAGGTCGTCTTTGATATGGCATGCGACAGTCGTCGTCTTATAGAATGTATGCGACTGAGGTCGTCTTTGATATGGCATCGGTCGTAGGAATGTCGTCTTATAGAATATATCGCGATCGAGGTCGTCTTTGATATATCATCGATTGCCTTATGGTGTTCTTTTGCCTCATGGAACTTTTTTAATTTGAGTGACTTTGATAGGGTGTTCTTATAATTGCCTTTAAATATTTTTGGTTTAGCCGACTAAGACTGGGTATGCGACATACTACCCTTCATATGTTCTTTGCAAACTTAATTTGGGTATCGGGATGATATCTAATATCTTTATATGTTCTTGGTTTACCCGACTTAGACTGGGCATCGACATACTAGCCTTCGTATGTTCTTGGCTTAGCGACTGACTTAAATTTGGGTATCGACATCTAGCCCTCATGAGTTCTTGGCTTAGCCGACTTAAACTGGGTATCGACATCTAGCCTTCATGTGTTCTTGGCTTAGCCGGCTTAGAATGGGTATCGATATACTAGCCCTTCATATGTTCTTGGCTTAGACGACTTAGGCGGGTATCACACATACTAGCCTTCATATGTTCTTGGCTTAACGACTTAGAATTGGGTATCGACATACTAGCCTTCATGTGTTCTTGGAATAGCCGACTTATATTTTTTTTCATTTGTGAATCTATCTTTGATCGAGATGCTCGTATGTTCTTGGCTTAGCCCCCCCAACTGAAAATGTAAAAAGCAGATCTTCGTTGGAGGCCTATTGGACATTATCTGGGGGGATATGTTCTTGGATGAGCACCTCGTCAACTTTTTCATTTGTGAAGATCTATCTGGAGACGAGCCTCGAGATGAAGAGATCGCCGAGAAGGGACCGAGGGGGAAGTTAATGGAAATGTAAAAATGAGATAGATCTTGAGGGAGGGCTCGTTGGAGAGAGCCTGATGGAGACGTGCTCGGGATGAAAGAGAATCGCAGAGGGCTTCGAGAGCCTCGATAAATGAAGATGAGATATAAGATCTTTCGAGATAGAGGGGATCGTCGAGAGAGAGCCTCGATGGAGGGATGAGCAGATGGAGACGACGGCTCGAGATTTGGATTTTGATGGGACATGGGAGATGAGAAGATCGGAGAGGGCCTGTGGATGGAGAACGTCTTTCGAGATGAAGCAGATCGTCGAAGGGGCTCGTCGAGGAGAGAGCGGGAGATGGAGACGCATGCGTCGAGAGCAGATCTGATGGAGGGCTCCGCAGTCGTCGAGGATGGCCCGTGGGGAGACGTAATGGAGATGAAAGCAGATCAGGTCATCGAAGAGGGCCTGGATGGAGACGAGCTCGATCGTCGAGGACGGCTCATACGAAATTTAATGGAGACGCTCGAGCAGATCGATCGAGGATGGGGCTCGTCGGGGAGAGCTAGATGGAGAGGCTCGAGAAAGCAGATCGGAGCTTCGTGGAGAGCTCGATGGAGACGCTCGAGATGAGCAGATCGCCGAGGATGGCTCGTGGTGGAGAGCCCGATGGAGACGTGCTCGAGATGAAAGCAGATCGTCGAGATGGCTCGTCGGCTTCGAAAGAGAGCGGAGATGGAGACGTGATCTTCGAAGACGAAAGAACATCGATGGGAGGGCTTTCGAGCTGAGGTGATGGTCGAAGAGGGGGCTCGGATGGAGACGTGTTCGAGATGAAGCAGATCGTCGAGGATGGCTCGTGGGGAAGAGCCTAATGGAGACGTCTTTCGAGATGAGCAGATCGTCGAGGAGGGCTCGTCGGGAGAGCGATGGAGCGTCTTTCGAGATGAGCAGATCGTCGAGGATGGCTCGTGGGGAGAGCCTAATGGAGGCGATGCTTGAGATGAAAGCGGATCGTCGAGGAGGGCTCGTCGGAGAGCTAGATGAAGGGGAGATGCGTGAGAGATGAGCAAGATGAGATCGTCGAGGATGGCTCGTCGGGGAGAGCTGATGGAGACGTCTTTCGAGATGAAAGAGATCGTCGAGGATGGCTCGTCGGGAGAGCTCGATGGAGGCGATGGAGACGAAAGCGGTCGTCGAGGAAGGCTTCGTTCGAGGCGATTTCGGAATCGTCGTTGAAGAGGGCTCGTCGGCGAGAGCCTGATGGAGACGTGCTCGAGATGAGCAGATCGTCGAGGATGGCTCGTCAGAGAGAGCCTGATGGAGACGTGCTCGTGATGAGCAAATCGTCGAAGAGGGCTCGTCGGAGAGAGCCTGATGGAGGCGTGCTCAAGATGAGCAGGTTGTTAAGGGGAGCTCATGAGAGAGAGATCGGGTGTATGTTGACATGAATGGGAAAATGATTGCCAGTAGTTTCTTTGAGTTGCCTTCGGGGCTCTGGGTGCCCGTATAAGATTTCTTTTGTTTCAACTATGGTGTATATTTCCATGATAATCATAACAATGTGCATCGTTGCATAACGTCAACCATGTAAGGTGATTCTGACTTGTGGGTACCCCTATTCGCATTTCCCTCGATCTTGAAGTTTTTTTCAATGCGGGGAGTTATGAGCAATTTCCTCGCAAGAAATAAGCAAATCGATTAATATCTCGTTACCTTTATTCAATGTTGGATAGTTAATAAACTAAGCATGTCAAACATTCAGATGTCGCATTCATGATTAGCAAAGATCAAGGATATAAACGCAGGGCATTTAATCACCATTATTCTCACGTATGAAAATTATCATCAAATATATTTACTTTATTTTGAGATTTTTTCGTAGCGTATTCGATCAATCACATCTTTTGATTTAGTGAGCAATTTCTCAAAGGAGAGTGAAGATAATTATGGTTCTTTTTTAGGCATTTCATCAAGTAGGTAGTGTATGCGATATTATACACTAATTCGTGAGGTAAACATTCATCTATGAAGTTAGATTTGATAATTTGATAATTCGAGTATCTATGAGTATGTATCTTCGCGCTTTTTAATGTATGAAAAACATGCGAGTTGCGATATATTAAAAGGGAGTTAATAGAATAAACCACGATGAAGTGGAAAAAAAATGAATCTTTCGTAGATTCTTTTGAAGAAATTCGCATGAGATTCCAGGTGATCGTGCAATTTCTAACGAGCTGCTGCCTCTTTTTTTTTTTAATGGGCTGGAATTATTTTTAATAAATAATAAATCTGGCCCAAAAATTTAATTCAAAACAGAAATCTGGGCCCAAATTTTATTAGACAAAAGTCTGGGCCCAATTACTCATAAAATCTGGCCCAACCTTTGAAACTAGGTCAAGCCCAATTATACATGAACTCCAGAATTCATTGAACCATGGAGCGGCGCCGTAAAACTCAATCTGGGCATGGAGCGGCGACGGCGTTGGCACGGTGGGACCAGGGCGACGGTGAGGTCGATTCAGTGGTTTCGGGCGAGTGGCGTCGGCGATGCAGGGGCGGTGGTGAGCAGTTGGCGGGGCTCTGCAGATTCGACGCGGCGGTGCTGTATCGGTCTGGCTATGGTGGCGTGGTGAAACGCCGGGGATCAGATGGCGACGGGGCAGATTCGTGCTTTGGCGGTGGTGGAGCAGTTGAGGGCACCGAAGGTGGCGGAGGTGAGGCGGCTTCGTGGTCGTGGGGAGCTTTTTCTGCCATTGATGGTGCTTCAAAGCTTTCATTTATATCAAGAGGATGAAGAAAATGATACGGCTCCAACTTGGTTCGTGGTCTCTGCGCGGTGGGTTCACCTATTTGCGAAGGACTGCTGCGCGACGAGGGGGAGTGCAGCCGCCTTTTTTTTTTTAAATAGAGGCATGAAAGGTCTTTGTATATGTAGGGATTTTTCTAGATAAACATGAATGGTGTTTGACGTCATTCGATTTCCAGAGAAACAGGAGTGGGTTCGTGTTCTTTTATGTTGGTACGTGAGTTGGTTTTTTATGAAGGATTAGTTTGATGTGTATTCAAAGAAAGAGAGGTAGTGTACAGATTTGTTTTTCTGGGTGTTTGGTTTTTGCAGATGACATGGGTGGATCTTTTCCACATATTAAAATGAGTGTGAGGTTTGGAATTTTGAGGATTCATGTTTGCAGACATGAAGATTTGATGATGGGTGTTTTAAGATTTGATGATGTGAAAGGAATTTTCACTTGAAGGTTTGAAGATTTGAAGATGGGGTATGAAAATTTGAAGATTTTTAGGTGTTCTTAATGAATAGTAAGTGTTCCTCAATATTTTTTTGAAGATTTGAAGATGAAGATGGAAAGTTCTTGAAGATACTCCAATGAGAAATATAGTTTGATTCTTAAAGAGTATCCTTCTTCTAGCGCGTCAATTGTTGTGTACTAAAATATATGGTTAAGAATAATGTAAATGTGGTTAATTGATTCTAGTAACACAAACAAGTAATAATCGAACAAGAAGGCTGCGGAAAAAACTCTTGAGAATTCTTCCCTTAAATTTGGTATTGTATAGATGATGAGAGAATGGGAGTAAGGTTGGGAGAAATCAATCCCCTACAATGAGGGGTGTGGTCCTCTATTTATAGAGGACCAACCCTAAAAGCTAAAAAACAGTAAATACATCTTGATCATTTATTTTAGGGTTTTATTACAACCGTTGATCTAAATAGTATCATTATATCTATATTACAATAGATGCACTTTTCTTGTCTCGTAAAGTTAACTCTTGGTTTTGCCGGATTATCTTCTCGGGTTGTGCTTGTCGGCTTTGCTCGTGGAGCGACCTCGGGAGAGGTCGCCCGTGGAGCGACCTCGGGGGAGATCGCCCGCTCAGATAGTCTTTACTCTTCTCTTTCTGACCTCGCTTATGGATCGTCCTCGAGGGAGGTCGCTTGTTAAGGTGAGGTTAACCTTCTGTCGGGTCAAGTCGGGTCGATTCGGACCTAAATGGGCCCTGCTGACGTGTCGGATACTGACACATATCCAGTTTGATTTGTGCTACAACACAGTCACATTGTTTTTTTATTGCTCTAATCAATGAATACGAGGGGCAAAACATGATTGTTGGTTAAAGAATTGTGGAATGATTATAGGAGGGGAGGTAGTTAATCAAAATGGAGTAACAATTAACTTTTTTTAAGTCTCATTACCCCGTTCAAAGTATAATTACTACCAAAAAAAAAATAGTGCATTGCCTATGAAATTTTTCAATATTTTTCCAACATACCTATGAAATTTTCAACGAAAATAATTCCGTTCTTAAATAATAAGGTTTGCCTACGATTTGCCTACAAAATTTTTTAATTATATAAGTTGTTTTTAAACTACAAATATAATTGCTTACGGAAATGTAAATTGCTTAGAAAATTATATGTGTAGGTAAGTTTGTCTACAAAAAATTACAAATGTATATGTAAATTGCTCGTTGGTAATTTGTTTGCCTAGGGAAAATTTTGTGTAAGTATTTTTTTTCAAACATTATTCTAAAAATTGATAGGCAAATCGTAAGACAAATCGTATGCAATCTTCACTTCTTAAGGACCAAATTGTTTTTGTAGAAAAATTTCGTAGCCATTTAAAAAATTTCGTAGTCAATTCTTTATTTTCTTGTAGTGAATGAATGTAAACGCCCCCTATTTATATCGCTAGTAATTTTCACACATCATTAAATGATCAAGCTTGAATGTATGATAAATAAAGAAGTACTACTTCCACTAAATTGTGTTTTTTCTTGTACTAAAAGTGTAATTCCGCAATAACGTAGATTGTAAGAAAGCAGTTTTCAGGAAGACTAATGGAAAAGGCAAAGAAGCTGAACATACCAGTGATCGGCAACACCAGAAAATGCAGAAGCCAGATAAATAAGTATCGCGTGACTGCAGTACACAAAAAGCTAGTTAATCAGTTTCAGAGAAGCTACTAATAAAAGTACTTAAAAGGTATGTTTCTCTGTAATGAGAAGTGTAATAAGTTAGGAAGCAATGCATAAAAGGTACCAGATTATCATAACTTCCGAATATTAATTAAAACAATCCTAATTCAGTATGAAGCTACTTGAAAGTAAGCCCATTCATATGTATTCAAAAACTACAGTTAAGAAAGTTGATCAGAGTATCAAGATTCCAGAAGACCAAACAAGATGGGAAAAGAAAATAAAATAAACGAATTAATTTCGCACTTCTCTACAAGTTCGGAATTTTAGATGAGACGAAAATTCTTTCAGGAAAATTGGATATTAAATTGGACAAAGTCTAGTATGCAAATTTGTATAAATGCAAAAACTTTAATTTTTAACCAAATTTTATAATTGATGAATGTAACATAAAATTGAGTGGTTCATGGTTCACTCGGTCCGACTAGTTCATGGTTCACCCAGCTCAAATAAGTCATAATTTAGGGTTAATTATTTAGTGTTTAGGGTGTAGTTGGTTGATTTAAGATAATTTTATAGATTTTCATCTATATAAATTTGCACACTAGACCTACTCATTAAATTGCAATTTTAGTGTAAATCACAAAACTGTGTGATTAGATTTCCCCATACTTACAAGAGTGGTCAATTTGTTATTGGGAAATCAAATTCAAAACAATACTCTGAAAATAACAGCAATATAAGTAAGGTGAATCAAAAGAGTAATTCAAAAGGGTCTCTTCAATTTAGTAGTATAAACATGTCACCAACGGATACTATATTAACATGTGTAGAAAAAGATATCAAAAGTCAAACTTCATTTCCTTTAATAAAAAATGGGATTAATTTTTTTTGTAGTCAAGTCGTTACGAAATTGGTTCCGAATACTTTAACTTTTAAATTTTGGTTCTGTAAGTTTTAAAAAAAATTTAAATCGGTCATTTTACCTGCTGCAGTAGGTTACCACGCAGGTAATCATCACATGCATAATTATTTTATTTTTTCCTTTAATTTTGAAGCGTCACCTGAACTTTTTTAATCCTAATAATTTTGGTCGGCTTTTAGGTCGGGTCTAATAATAATTTATATATTAAAAGACAAAGCAAATTGGGTCAGTATTGTAGTTTTAGTCTGACCGAAAAATTCAAAAATAAACCAAAATACGCAGAAAATCACTCATTCTCCCTAAAAAAGTAGCTGAAAAATCTCAACCCAAAATTATTAGGATTAAAAAAATATAGTTAGCATTTCGAAGTTAAAGGAAATAATAAAATAATTATATAGGTGACGTTTACTTGTTTGGTGACCTGCTACAGCAAGTTGAAGGACCAATTCAAAATTTTTGATAGCTTATAGGGCCAAAATCAAAAAGTCAAAATAATCGTGATCAATTTCAAAACGAATCAAAATTACTAGACTACAAAAAACTTAATCCCATAAAAAATTCATTAACTATACTCTAAACTCATGTGTAGATCAAAAGGGTACCTCTCAAAAAGCTTGAAATCACCATGGGTAATTGCTGGAACTTGTTTCATGGGATTCACCTCTGTAGTTAAAATCAGGGAAACAAATCAACACAAAAACAAATAATCGCCCAAAAATAAGTGCCCTTTTACTCAAATAAAATAAACATAAAAATCAAAATTCGAATTTTGACCTGCAAATTCAGGGGTTCGGTTTTGCCTCTTTACAAGTTCAATCTTCACCTCCTCAAATTCTATGCCATTTACCCTTCGAACAAGACAACAATCTGACGCATTTTAGGGTGTATTTTGAAACATTTAAAATCAACTTTAATAAGCACTTATTTTCAAAGCTCCCTCTCACAACTTTTAAAAATAAGTGAGTCTAAAAGCTGTTTTAAGTGTTTCAAAATACACACTTAGTACAAAATTGAATCATTATTTTTGGTCCCAAATTTTTTTTTTCATGCAAATTTGGTCTCACCGTTACATTTTTTATTAAAGTTGGTTGTTTGGTCCCATAGTACAAGGTATCTTACGATTTTTATCTAAAACTGCAGCTAATTTTAACGAAAAACATAACGGTATGACCAAAACTGCATAAAAAAAACAGTTTTTGACTAAAGTGGTGGGTGTTGGGACAAAATCGTGAGGTATCAGTGTCTTATGGGATCAAAAGTGAATTTTACTCGAATCGAACCCATAATTTAGACGAGTCTAAGCTCTAATACCATAAATAAATTACGCCTCATCTAAAATTTTAAATTTGTAGAGAGGTTCAAAATCAATTCATTTATTTAATTTTTATCAATAATTTATGATCAAGAAAAGTGAGAAAAGATGAGAAATGTTACTTGCAGAAGATGACAGTTGCGCGTGAAGGTTCGGACAGCCGATCAACATACAATTTGAGAGCCATTTTTTTCCCCTTTGACTAAGCCGGCGCAGAGAGATGATAAGATTTGTGATTTGGGATGAGTTTATAAATAGCTAACATAAAAATAAAAGTTCTTTTTTATCATAAAATTTATAATTATTCTTTTTTAGTCATAAAATTTATAATCATTCTTTTTTAATCAAGAAAATATTTTTTTTTTCAACTTTACTATTTTTTTTATGTTTTCATTATTTTTAGTTAAATACCATATATATATCGCTCGTCATCAATATTATTTCAAAGACGCGTCCACCCTTCAATTAATTCCGCACCATTATCACTCCAATCAGTAAATATTGTTTCAAATCTACCACCATTTTATCAACCCTGCACCACTATCACTATCGCATCGTCATTAATTTATTTTCAACCCCGTACCACCTTATTTTAACACCATATCACCATCATTTCAGTCCGTACTATAATTTAATTCAACTTATACCATCATTTTTAAATTTGTACCATAATTTAATTAATTTCGTACTACACTATATTAATCTCGTACCACTATTTTTTTAAAATTTTTTGTTAACTTCTTTAAGGGTATAATTGCCCAAAAATTAATTTTCTTGACTAAAAAAAAATTAAATAAATAACCTTAATAAAAAATGAACTTTTTAAATGAGAATAGGTTAAAAATGGGGATTTTTCCTGGTGAATTTTGTACGTTTACTTATACGGGTGTTACCGGTTGCACCGGTCATATCTACCTATCTATTACTAATAAAAAAAGGGAGTTGCGTCACTTGGCCAGTTTCCACCCAGTGGCGGGTTAATTTTTTAATACGTGTCCGACGGTAGTCGGTGTTTGTTCGGTCTGCATGTGTCCAAAAATGGATTTATTAGTCTCAGGTACATATGACCAACCAGACGTATTCTTTGAAATTGAATTTTTTATGAAATTTTGAATATGTTTTATCTGTTTATTTATCTGTTTTATAAAACATGGTCAGTCTTATCCTAAATGGACACCAAATTAGAAATTGAAATTGGGTGAGGTTAATCCATAACTGAAATTTGACTAGTGAATCGGGGCTGCTCATTCCTTGAGTTGGACAAGGCGGTCGATTCAGGTTCAAAAATATTGTCGACTTTTAGGGGTCCATAATCTTATATGGATATTTATATATTTTTATATATATCAATATTTGCAGACTTAATTATAAGTTGAAATTTGTCCTAATGGCAAGAGATATCTGTTTTTTTTCTTGAGATCTTGTGATCGACTCGCTGCTCTGCCCTATAAAAACCCTTATCTTTTTTTTTTTTTCTGCATGTCTCTATCTAAATTATTTCTTTTGCAGCCATAACTCCAAAATAATTACTTGGAATAAATATGTCCAAATCCGTTATTTTTATTAGTTTATATGCATATATTTTTCCAAATTTAGCTCTCATTTATTCTTACTTAAGCTTTACTACCACAACATACCCATTACACTTTGATAGTATCACATCATTAATTACACCCATAAAAAACTATTAAGATGTAAGAAGAAACTTTTGGGTATGTTTGTTTCGGGATTTAGGTGTGAGGGGGAAGTCATGATCGAAATCCTATGGATTTGAAAATCTTGGTGAATAGTAAAAAATATGTGTTTGTTTTGAGATTTTGATAGGGTGAAATTTTATTTTATGTCAAATCAATGTTTAATAATTATTGATATGATATTATTATATTGTGTTGAGAGTGAGAAAAGTAGTGATGTGATTGTATTAAATTTTGTAGAAAATAGGGGTGTAGGTGTATTTTATATGAGAGGATTTTGAAGTCTAATTTTAAATCTCAAATTATAATGGGACGTGATTTTCAAAGTCCTAAGTCTATCGGGTGAGTCCCGAAACAATCATACCCTTTGATTTTTTGCTCAATCCGAAGAAGTCAAGATTTTTATGAAAATAATAATTGTTCTTATATTGATGGGATGATTTATTCTTTGTAGTTTGTATTGAATTTAGTGAAATATTTTTTACCAAAAGAAACAAAATTTGCAATTAAAGTGATGAACTATTTGAAGGAAATAAGTGGTTGTTTTCCAATGCTTATAAAAAATTGTTGATAATATCACTTACAGTAGCAAGTGTCGAACGAAATTTATCAATATTGAAACCTGTTAAGTCTTTTATTTAATCAACAATATTTCAAGATTGATTGAATGTGTTAGTTATGTTATCAATTGAGAAAGAATTTATGGAATAAATTAAAAATGTAATTGTTACTTTTGACGCTAATATTGTAAGTGGAGTTGTGTTTAAGTAATTATTTTTAAAATGATAGTCATTTTAATAAAGCATAAATATATTTTTTGAAAATTGAACATAATTAAAAATATATATATTATATTTTTTATATATTAAAAGACTATAAGGGGCTTAATTTTAAAGTCGACTCAGGCTCTAGAAATTATAGATTCGGCCAAGTAGTGAATGAAGAACTGTAGTGAATGAAGAAGAGAATAACTCAAGCTTATTGCAAGTCAATCCAACATCTCAATTATTGAATCATATATTATAATCTTATGATCCAATTACAATTCTGTCAAATTCTGGGTGAATAATCCATCCATCATTCTGAAATCAAGTGTCTCATTGACATTGGTTGGTCTCTTTCTAAGGATAATACTCCCTCCGCCCCAAATATATAGGTTTGTTTGACTTTTCACACAAATTAAAAAATTATATTGGAAAAATAAACTAAACAAGCAAAAATTTTATTATATCACTATTTAATGATTGTTATAGTTTCCAACATAATTAATGCATACGGTTAAATTAGTAAATTAATTATAAAAAGTTACTTTATGTAGAAACAAATCTAAAGACATCCATAAAAGGAAAACAAACTTATATAATTGGGACGGATGGAGTATTATGGATATAATTTAAAATAGTCTCATAACTTTTTATCTTTTTTAGAACAATTCTAAAAAAAGTTTGATGTACAAAATTGATCTCAATTTTTCGAGAATTGTACAATTTTCGTCCCAAACTCGCCGAAATTGATGAAACGTACATCATTTTTATCATGCATTTCAGCCGGAAATCTCCGAATCAAATGCTCATATGCAAGGCGGATGACCAAAAACGACGTCGTTTCGTTTCGCCAATTCCGATAAATTTGGAACGAAAATAGTACAATTCGCGTAAAATTGAGACCAATTTTATATATCAAACTTTTTTTTGGACCATTTTAAAAAAAATGAAAAAATTATGGGACTATTTTTGGTTCTATTCCCACTATAATAGAGGGTGTTCATAACTAATACAAAAGTCAATATGTCGCTTGATCATATAAACGTTCTATATTCTTCTTCGCTTATTTATATGTCTATTGGTGTTCATTTATACCCGGGAAGAAGACTGAAAATCACATTCACAGTAATTTGATAATTTAGTTTTCCAGGAATTATGAGTTTACAGGTGTTTTGCTTCATCATACCTCAATTTTAAGCCTTTTAATTATTTCGATCTACAATTAAAATTGGGTTGTTTATCATTTTATTCCCAAATTTTTTTAGGTTGGAATTCTTGTTGTTTCAATTTTATTGGGAAAGAGGGAAACATTCCAGTATTTAATTTTCAGGGGCAAGCCAAAGGCCTCAATTACGCAGATTTATCATTTGGGAGTGAGTTTAGTCTACTTGTAAAAACTGAATCTTTCTACTTCTCCAATCCACTTGTGCTCTGTTCATGCCATGTTCAAATTTGTTACTAATACAATTTTTCATATATCAAATATATGGTTTATCATTATTATTAGAGGCACATTTGTACGAGACGATTTCAGGTGAGACGGGGACATAATTTGAGCATTGACGCTTTAACATTTTGAGATGGTGGGTGTGATTTGTGTTAGGTTGTACCCCGTCTCATGTATGAGACCTTTTCATATGAATTTTTATTTTATTTCATTATGTTCTGATTCTTACTGAACATTTAACTTAATGTGACATGATCGTAACAATTAATTAATGAGTTGAATCTGTGTAAATTTCAAGCATTTTCGCCCACTGAAATAAACTTTGTTTGACTTATGGGTGTTTGATTTTTCCCTTTATATATAGTTTTCTGAATATAGTTAGCTACTCTGGTCATATTTATTTTTTTTCTTGGTGATGTGAGCATTTTGTTGTTGCTTCAAATAAAATTAGTAGCATTAAAAAGTATTAGGTATACATAATTGCTTCAAACGTGTATATTAGAATGGGATTTATATTTATTTGAAGTTATAGTTAGCTTTTTCATATATAAGTATGCTTCACTTAATGCCTGGGGACTTCAGTTGTTAGTTTTGTGTACCTTTCATCCATACCAACTGCATGCTTAAAGTTGTAGCATTTTTTTTCCATATATTATGCTCAATTTTGGTGAATCTTGAATTTCTCACATGAAGAGCTTCATAGTAGGTGAGATAATGGAATTTCAGAAGGTGAGTTCTACATTTGGTGAATCTGGAATTTCCCCGCCGATTGGTTTCAAACTGATCGTTACATGATTTAAAAGTGTTGACGGTACATAACTCTGGAGTTTGAATCACAAATTGTCTCATAATTTTGGCCTCAAATAGATTTAGTCTTATAAATTTTTTTGTCATTAATTTAGCCTCAATAACTTTAACAATGTCCAATTTAAGTCTCAAATCGATCGAAACAACGTCGTTTTGAAAGAATATGCAGGAACTACTTATTTCTGGAGGCATGATTCATCCCATAATATGTTACATAATTGTACTTGGAGATATAGTTTTAAGGTATAAACTACCTTACAAAATGTAATCTATTACTATGCTTGCTTTTAACTTGAATTTTCTGCCCCTATTTTTCTTTAGCTTTCGTATTATTCCCGGATCACACTGCATTTCTGTCCAGAATATTTCCTTCGAGTGAGTTAATATTTGTTACTGCTCATAAATAAGATTAAATTCGTGGAAATGATATATCGATCATATTTTGCTTTGTGCATTTGATGAAAATCTTGAGTTATTTCGTTAATGTGAAAGGATTTGGTACTGAGAGTTGTTTTCAAATGACATACATTAAAAATATCAATAAATGTTCTCTCATGATTCATTTCATTATCAAATAATTATGTGTTTCGAACGAACTGTAGATATGCACGGTTTGTAAATTTTCTCCGGTTTAAATATTCCCAATTTGGATTATCACTTATCAGCTTATCACCTCAAGAATTTAGGTAAATCCACTTACTTGACTAAGGATTACATTGCTGCAATCAAACAATCCACTAACCTGGGTTATCACTTATCAGCTTATCACCTCAAGGATTTAGGTAAATCCACTTACTTGACTTAAGGATTATATTGTCGCAATCAAACAATCCACTAACCAAGGACAAAGAACCATCTGATAAGGTTAAAATCGATGCCCTAATGCTTTAAGGCAACATATCAATCCTAGATTATGCTCGGATTTCCTTTAATTGAAAACACCTAGAGAACCGTGGGAGATCGGGACATTTTGGAAACACGCATGATACTCTGCTTCAGAACTAATTGTCTAGTGGAATGAAATCCGCTTACTTGACTATTAAAGGGTCAATTTCTTTAATAAGGATATTTTGCATTTTAAAACACGCTTTTAAAATCATAAAAGATGATATTTAAAACTTTCTACATTTGAAAAATCACATTCAATAAGTTGATAAAAAAACACATTCAATAAGTTGATTAACATGATGAAAGTAACTGAGAAGCATGACCAAGTTCTTTTGAACAATAATATTGGTCTGATGGGGGATAAAGAAAATATTTGAGGCTAACTTTATTAAGAAAACAATGTAAAGAACCCCAAAGGAAAATGGACATGACATGTGTTAATCCCTACCAACGTGAGAATAATGCACCACGTGGTAGAATCCTTCTTCTTAAACGGAATTTTTATAAAGTACTTAAAAACTGATAAAACTGCAAAACATTAGTAGATAACATAGAAATTCCTAATATTCAAGCAAAGTAGATACTACGATGGAGGAAAATCTAGCATGAATATGCATGCATCCTTCAACATATTCCCATACTTATTATTCTCACACCGTCGATATTTTGTATCAAGCTGATTTCTGGCTGAGTTGGGCCTTCAGTTGGTCGAAGTGTCCTTTCGCTGGCGCAATTACAGCGTGAAGTTCTTCAAAGTGAGGGGCAGTTGCAGCCTTTACGTGCTCGATCCACTTCAATATTTTCTTACGGGGAACCAGAATACGTTCACGATCACTATCATCTCCAATCTGAATAAGCAAGGGAGGAAGCATTAGTTACTTCACCAAATAGTATTAGTTGTTTAATTTAAAAGTATCAATTAGTTTATTAAAAAGTATTAGTCATGCAACTGGTGCACCCAAGTGTTGGTCAATTCCAGAAGGCTCAAAAGCATCACATATCAAAAAGAATTTGCATCCTTTCTCTTTTTACCTTGATTTGCAGGACTTCACAAGCTAAAGCAAGATCTGCGATGGATGGCTTTGTCTTTCCAAGCAAAAAGGGTCCATCTCCAAGCCAATATGATTCGATCATATCAAGAGATGCTGAAAGAAGTTTCTCGCCTTCAGCTGCTGCTTTTGGATCCTGTGGCAGACCAAATGCTAGTCCAATAGTGGTATTGAAAAGAAGTCCAACTGTATAAGAATCATGAATGAAAGCTTAGTTATATAAAGGAGTACAACTTAAAGGATTATTATCATATTGATACAATATATACCGACTCTCATCAAAGAGTCAAATGACCATCAATTGATTCTCAAATAAGGCCAATAACTAATCTTTTTAGATAGAGATAAGATCACCTGAACCACGACGCAAATTTGAGTGGTGCCAATCCAACAGTGAGTGGACCTTTGCTCGTTCCTTTACATCAGCTGGATACCTACACAGTAAAAAGTAAGATTCGTGTGCATATGTTTATTATAGGTAGTATAAGACACAACTGAAACGATAATTTAAGTATGGATATAAATAGATGACAGATGTAGACCTAACAGTTCAGAAAGAGATAAGCATGATTTAGAAGTCTAAGGGGGTGCTTGGTCCAAGTTCTTCAATGGGAATGGTAATGGGAATTATCAAATAGTGAATTATAATGAAAATTATAGTTACGTTGTTAGTTTATTGCTCTAATCATTGAATAAGATGGGACAAAAAATTATTGTTGGTTAATGAATTGTTGAATGATTGAGGAGAAATGATTAAAAGATGGGAGGTAGTTTATCAAATGGGGGTACCCGATTAACTTATTTTGAGTCTCAATGCCCCGTTCAAAGTAAAGGTAAACGCGCACATCATTAAATGATCAAGCTTGAATATATGATAACTAAAGTACTACTTCCCCTAAATTTTATTTTTTTCTTGTACTAAAAGTGTGATTCCGCAATAACGCATTATTCAGTAAACATCGAGAAGTAGATGATTGTGAGAAAGCAATATTCAGGAAGAGAAAAGGCAAAGAAGCTGAACATACCAGTGATCCGCAACACCAGGAAATGCAGAAGCCAGATAAATAAGTATCGCGTGACTGCAGTACACAAAAAGCTAGTTAATCGGTTTGAGAGAAGCTACTAATAAAAGTATAAAAAGGTATGTTTCATCTGTAATGAGATCAAAATCTAAGTGTAATAAGTTAGGAAGCAATGCATAAAAGGTACCAAATTATCATAACTTCCGAATATTAATTAAAACATTCCTAATTCAGTAAGAAGCTACTGAAAGTAAGCCCATTTATATGTATTCAAAAACTGCAATTAAGAAAATTGATCACATTATCAAGATTCCAAACTCTTAAAGACCAAACAAGATTACTCCATACTTAACAAACTTAAGTTTCAATAATGGTCATAAACCAATTTTGAGCCCATTTTGTTAAATTTTTAATAAGAGTGGTCAATTTGTTATTAGGAAATCAAATTTCAAAACAATACTATGTAAATAAGAGCAATATAAGAAGGTGATTAATCAAAACAGCAATTCAAAAGGGTCCCTTCAATTATTACCACTAATCCATCAATTTAGTGGTATAAACATATGTGTAGAAAGAGATATCAAAAGTCAAATTTCATTTCCTTCATAATAAAATCAGTAACAAAACTCCAAACTGTGTAGATCCAAAAGGGTACCTCTCAAAAAGCTTGAAATCACCATGGGCAATTGCTGGAACTTGTTTCATGGGATTCACCTCTGTAATTAAAATCAGGGGAAAAAATCAACACAAAAACAAAGAATCACCCAAAAAATAAATGCCCTTTTACTTCAATAAAATAAACATAAAAAAATCAAGATTCGAATTTTGACCTGCAAATTCAGGGTTTCGGTGTTGCCCCTTTCCGAGTTCAATCCTCACCTCCTCAAATTCTATGCCATTGGCCCTTGAAACAAGACAATAATCAGACACATTTTTAACCGGGTGGCTTTAGCCATTTAAGCAGGAGCCAGGTTTGAGTGGGGAACGATTTGAAGTTATGTTATGGTGGATTGACTAACTATTTAACAACGAACATCTAATTTTGTCCGATAAAAAAAAAAAAAATCAGACACATTTTAGTACAAAATTGAATCATTTATGATGAAGAAAAGTGAGAAAAGATGAAATGTTACTTGCAGAAGATGACAGTTGCGCGTGAAGGCTGGGAAAGCCGATCAATATACACTTTCAGAGCCATTTTTTTTCTACTCTTTGAGTCGCCGGCGTAGAGAGATGATTGGCTTTGTGATTTTGTCCGTCTACTTATAGGGGTTTAAAAGGTTCACTGGTCATATAATCATTACTATAGTGCCCCTTTTTTATTTGGACTAAAGGCTTGTTTGTTTATGATTTTGGAAATCTTTTTTGGAATTTTAAATTTTAAATTCTCGTTTGTATGTTAGGATTTCGGTTTTCAAATTCTCTAAAATTTTATTCTATAATATTTATAATATATTTTTTTTTTTTTTTTAAATATAATTTTCAATACAATATCAATTATTTATTACACACTTTTTAATTATTATTATTTATTAAATTCAATACTCTATTTCCTACTTTTTTTATTTTATTATTATTATATAATTATTCAGTCATTTATATATTATTTTTTACTAATATAATATTATTTCTATTATTTATTTTTTTAAAATTCTACTTTATAAAATTTTACAAAATTCACACTCACAAACATATGCTCCCTTCGTCTCAATGTATTTGTCTCACTACTTTTTGTTGAATTGTTTAAGGAATAATATTAAAATAATAGATAGTGGATCATGGATGAAAAGTAAGAGGTATTTTTGGTAGTTGAGATGAAAAGTAAGAGGTATTTTTGGTAGTTGAGATGAAAAGTGAGATGAATAATATTAAAATAATAGTTAGTGGGGTATTACTTTTTTTATTTTATGGATTGAGACAATTATAGTGAGACGTCCATAAAAGAAAAATGAGACAAATACAATGGGACGGTGGAAGTACAAAAATATAAATACATTTTTTACTTTATACTAAATCATCTAAATCCCCTCTATAGGATTTCAAATCTCCTCAAAACTATAAACAAACATAGAATCTTTGCATGCATTAAGGTGCATTTATAGTGCATTTTGTATTCATACAATTTATTATATTGAAAGATGTAACTTAATTATATTGAATCGTGCAATTATTAATATAAAAAAATGGTTGCAAAGTTTAGTATAAATAAATTGCATTTTTCAGTATAACAAGTTACATGATTTTAAAATGCATTATGAGTCTATGAGTACACGGTGCGCCTGAATGCACATGAAATCTACTCTTTTCATTTTGGTTTATAACAAATTATGAGTGAGGTACACCAAGTGCATCGTGGACTTCATAGTGTATTTTAGAAATTTATAACTTGTTGTATTAACATTTGTGATTTGTTATATTGAAATGTACAATTTGTGTTCGTAAAACATAGTTCCATCTTTTACGTCATGTTTGTTTCGCGACTATCCGGCCGAACTTTGGACTTTACAATCTCAAACCCCACTTTATTTTAAAACTTAAAGTAAGGATTTTGAAATCTTATTAACCCAATCACCTACTACTACTCTACTTTTTATTTTCTCTATACACTCACATCATCTACTTTTTTATTCTTCCAATACACTCAAAATAATATAATAATATCTCATCAATCAATTTTTTCATCATCATACATTATAAAATCCCATAACAAAAATTCATTTTAACTATTCATCAAGATTTCCCACGTCCACTATAAGCCCAAAACAAACATACCTAACAAACTGCAAGTTTCAATACAATAAGTTGCAAGTTTCTAAAATAGACAATGGAGTGCACCTAGTGCATACAAGACTTAACTCTAAATATAGTCTTACTTTATTATTAAAAATGTGTAGATTATTTAAAATACTCCTATTTAAAGTACATCGAGATTAAATATTATTATTTTTGTATGTAAAGTATATAAAAAATTTTATTGGTAATTTTAAAATTTTAAGCACAACAAATGATATTTTATTAATTTGTGTGAAAAAAAAATTAAGTGATCATATCTTTGAGACAAATGGAACAATACTTTTTCTTTTTAATTTGTCATAAATTATAGTCAAGTTCATATTTAAAATGCTCATATTTAATACTACCTCACTTTTTATTATCATTATTATTTTTGTATTCAATAAATAGAATAAAAATAATTTTATAGATAAAAATCAGAATTGCATTCATAATAAATGATATTTTATTGATCTTTTAAAATTTTAAACATTATTATTTTTGTGAGACGAAGAGGAGTATATTCTTATTATTTTACTGTATTTTTCAATATTATATATACACAGTGAGTTTTTTAAAATTATTCCCTCTTGTTCACGTTGTTATTGTTCTCACTCTTTTGTTTACAATTTCTCAATTAAATTGTCTTTTATTTAATTATATAGGAGTTGAGATATTATTTGCAGGATTTGCGTTATTATTGTGAGAAAAAAACATTGGAAAAAAATGGGATTGGGAATCCTGACAAATGGTATGGGTTTACCCGTTTTTAACAGAACAGAGCGATTATTAATTTATTATCCACCAACCTGCTACATATGACATCAATACCTTAATTTACCTCTATTTATTTATTATTTTGACATTTATTTTATATTTTTATTAAATTGAGAATTTATATCCTACCCACCTACTCCATAAGCTGTCACTTAAATTTCTAGGTCATTCCATAAAATTGAACTGGTGCTAGAAGACAAAATGAGTAACTCTCCAGTTGTTGGAGGAAGAAAATTAATGAGATGGTTGTGCTCTGGTTCAAACTTTCAGCTATTTTTTTTTCCATTTGTTGGAGGAAACTTTCAACTGCGTTGAACGAAATTTTCCCCATTAAAATCATAACCATAAGAATTTAAAATAACAAACTTGGTTGAGAACTTCATCACCATTTTTGGGGGCACATATGTTGTGTGTTTTGACTCTTGCTTTCAAGTGTATCTCATTTATGATAAGAAAAAATGTTTAAAATAAGTGTCCAAAACATGTTCTCTTGGCAAGTAAAATATATATTTTAATATAAAGTCTAGTATGAAAATTTGCATATATGAAATTTTTTTTTATTTACAAACAAATTTTGTATATGGTGAAGGTAAGACAAAGTCGAGTGGTTCATGGTTCATTCGGTCCGAGTGGTTCATGGTTTAGGGTTCATTATTTAGTGTTTAGGGTGTAGATGTTTCAACCTGCCCGAATAGGTCATGATTTAAGGCGATTTTATAGTTTTTCATATATGAAAATTTTCACCCTAGACCTACTCATATTTTAATTAGTAATAAAAGAAACTAATCAATAAATTCGTTCAATAAGTGATTATAATTCGTGTGTGGTTGTCAATACATTCGTTCACAGCAGTTGAATTTTGGTGTCACTGTTCACCACGAGTTAGGGGTCATGTATCGAGCTTAGATCTCCTATATGTCTTTACTGATAGTCGAACTAAGCTCTTTTCTCCCCCTTCTCTCCTCTCTTTTTCTCACAAAGGACCTATATTGGCAAAATGCATTTTTAGGTTCTTAAACTATTACTTTTTGTTTCGAAAGGTCCCTAAACTATTTTTATTTTATTTTAAGAAGTCCCTGAACTATTAATTTTTGTTTCGAAAGGTCCTTAAAACTATTTTTTTGTTTAATGAAGTCTTTAAACTATTGATTTTTGTTTCACACAGTACTTCTTGACTATTTTTTTTAATCATCTAACATAACCAATTCTTAAAATTGTCAATATTGACCATTGTTTTACTTAATGATTCTGTTAGATTAGTTAGAAAATTCGGTAAAAAAGGATTGGTTGAAACAAAAATCAATAGTTTAGGAATTCATTAAACAAAAACATAGTTTAGGAACCTTTCGAAATAAAATTTAATAGTTCAGAGACTTGTTATAATAAAAAAATAATTTAAAGACCTTTCAAAATAAAAAATAATTATTTAGAGTCCTAAAGATGCATTTTGCCACCTATATTTACTATATTTCTTCTACACTCCCAACATCAGCTCAGTAAGAGCAACTCCGGTAGCAATTACAACAAAATTTATGGGAAGTCAACAATTAAAAATCAATCTCGTACAAAATCAGTGCTAACACGTTTTGAATTCGAGAAAGAGGAAAAATAGAACAAATAGGCTTGTGAGAACTATTTTAGTGGTGCAAAAACTCTAACATAAACCCATGAGAATAATTAGTGGTTATCGATACATTTGTTCAATAATCTTAAATCTATATACCTAGTTGTTTCCCTTCGTCTCATATTTAGAGATGTTAAACGGGTCGGCCCTAACCCATTAGGGCCAGCCCTATAGGGCTACAGGTTAAACGGTCCCGGGCCTTAAACGGTTCATTTTAAACGGGCCTCTAATAGTTGAGACCTAACCCTAACCCTAGCGGATTATGGGCTAAACGGGCCACCTAACGGGCTCCGAAAAAAATTAAAAAAAATGTTCAAACATTAACATTACATAATGACAAAATTCGATCCAGACTGCCCCATCATCTTTAATAACAAATGTTCAAAATATAAAATTAGTTCCCATCATCTTTAATAACATAATTGAGCAAAGTTCCCATGAAATTAGTTAATAATATAAAATTTGTATCATCACATTTATAAATTAATACCATAATATTAATTTATAATTGTAACGATATCAGTTTCATATTATGAACAAATTTCATAATAGAATTTATAAAAATATTATATTATTATTTTATATTGAATTAATATTTTACTTATTTATTCAATTCAATAGAAATTCAAAACTGTTAAAAATTATTGAATTGAAGAGGATTAATTTATTAATTGACTAAATCAAATAGAAATATTTAATTTGTAATTGATTGGTCATAATTGATTTTTGCCTTATTTAAATTTGTGAAAAAACTTTTAAAAAAAATTAATTGAAAAATTAGAAAATAAAAAAAAATAAAAAATTTGAGTATGTATAAATATAAACGGGCTAAACGGGCTGGCCAGTTAACGCCAAGCTGCTTAGCTTATTTGGCTTGCAAGCTAATCGGTCCGGCAAAAAGGTTCGATTTTAAAGCGGGCCTCCCGCTTCTTCGGCCCTAACCCTGCATATAATAGGTTTAAACGGGCCGCCCATTTAGCCCGCCCGGATTAACATCTCTACTCATATTTAATTGAATATTTACTATTTATATAATATTTAATATAAGAATTGTTTATTAGTATTTGAGGTTGTTGTGTTCGATACAATTATTCAATTTATTTGTACATACGGAGGGACACGTGTATTAATCAACTATTAAAATAACCATGTTCGATGGACAAATGTACTCGCCAGCTTGCCGACCAAACATGTTTGCTCGCCAACTTGCTGACCAAGCGAATATGCTCGCCACTTGACGACCAAGCGAATATGCTCGCCACTCACCCAAAGCAAGTATGCTTTCATGATTTCGCCAACTGGCATGATGACCGATCTATCCCGAGATGATCTCGAAGATATGTTCGATCGATCGGTCGGTGATCGATCAGCAAGAAGAAATCGATACCGAGTCAAGTAACACGAGGGTCGGGATGTGCGAATTCGGAAGAATTTGAACTTCGAAGAAGTTCGAGTAACACGGAGGCTCAGATAACCTGAAGGCTCAGATAACCTGAAGGCTCAGATATGATCGATGAGGACAGTGTTCCGGTATAATATTGATATGGTCAAAGGGGCGAACATGGCAATCAGTCGAGCAAAAGTTGATATGGACTACAAAAAGAGTGCCTTATAAACAAGTAAATGCAAAGGTCAACCAGGAAGACGAAGTTGAAAACGTGGCAGCATCACATGAGTTCTTGCAAGACACAAAGTCTCCAGCTCATGCTAACCAAACCAGCTCATGCTTGTCAAAGTACTATAAATAGAAGAAAAAAGAACAAGAGATGGGTTCACAAAAATTTCCAGAGTGGTTAGGTTCAGAAAAAATTCCCAAGTACTCTCATACGTTGAGAAAAATCCCTAGCACTCACACACTTACTCTCCAAATCATCTTCTTTCATAGAAGTTTTTCCCATGAGAAGTATGGTGTACTGTGTATGTAAACCTCGCAATATGACATCCCTGGCTTGGAATGCCCCCAGAGTAGTCATTTCTTGACGAACTGGGTCAACAAATTCCTATTATTTACCGTATATTGTACACGTACTTATTTTGTTTGTGAGTTGTTATCAAATTAGCCACATATTATTCTCCGTAAAAAATGACTCACAACAATTGGCGCTAGAAGGAGGGTAAGAAAAAATCAACCCATACATAATCCCGTAGATAGCCGAGGCAGAAAAAAGAAATATAATGCCTCAATCTCGAGAGAGGTCGGGGAATACTCACGACGAAAGAGGCTCAAAGATCGACCTCACAAAAAATCGGACCATGAAACCATCAATCTTGAAGATATCGCCAACGATCCGTGGTTACAACAAAGGCCATCACTTTCTTGTTGCGAAAGCACAAAAGAGAGGGCGAAAAAGGAGTTGGTCAAGTTGAAAATTCAAGATGATGATGATCGACGCTTCGATACACCGATAGCGAGCAAGTTAAGTTGAAAGTCGCGACCTGAAGCGGGCCAACAAAAAGGTTGATGATATGTCGGACGACGAAAGCGACCTCAAGCGGTCCGGACCATCGGCGTTTGGGCGTTTGAGGCTCTGTTAAAGACCGAATCGGCAATCATAGGTGAGGATCCGGGAGGAACAACCGACGAACATGCTCGGCTCCTCGGATCCTCATGATCGCCTCGCATCTCGAATAAAAAATCGGCCGAACTAAATTGTCTATCCATCATCGATTGGGTAGTCAAGGACAAACTTGGAAAGGGGGATCGCCCCATCATGAGCATGACCTCCGGGTCCTCATGATGGGACACTCCGATCCAAGTCTGTCGATTCCGCGAAATTTGCGTAAATACAAAAAGCAATCGAAGGTTTCTGAGGCCGACCGGCCACAACGAAAAAGGACTCCTCGGCGAGCACAATGCCCCGCTGCGCCACTAACACCCCGGCGATCATGGCAAATTAAATACAAGAGAAAGTGGCAAAGATCCAACCACCAATCCCTATGTTCGATGCTGAGTCTGACCCACATGTTCACCTCAGCAAATATTCAGATTTTATGATCGCCATGGGCGCCACCGACCTTGACTTGAAGGCCTATCATTCCCCATGACGTTGGGCGATCGCGCCCCTGAGATGGTTTTACTACGCGCCACGAGTCCATCACGTCTTTCGCCCAGCTGGGACAGAAATTCCTGTCCCATTTCTCATCCATGTGTGCTCGTCCAACACCAAAACAAAGGTTGGCACATTTCTCCCAGCTAAAGGGTGAGTCAGATCGAGCATACATCGAAAGATTTGACAAATGTTTGAACGATGGAGCCACAGTTGAAGAGGATGCCAAGATCCTCACGGTGGTCGGAGGCCTGACCCTGAATACGGATATGTGGAAAGCCATGCATCAGGATTGACCGAACACACATGCCGAATTCCGAGAGCGAGCAGCCAAGATTATAGCCATGCAGGATCTGCTCGCCCAATCACAATTAGGTCAGGAAGCAACAACAAAAAGAGTTTTTGGTAAAAAAGTAATGAATGAGGAGGGGTATAAACCCCCAAGATCTTTTAAACCTTTTGAAGAAAGAAGGCGCGATGCCCTACTTAAGTCTTAGGCGTTAAATAAAACAATATTTAATCAAATTAAAGATCGGGACATGTTGGATAAGCCACGAAGAATCATAATGGATAAAAATCGGCTTAATGCTTCCAAGTTTTGCAGTTATCATGAGTACATCGGACATAATACCGAAGAATGTCGCGATTTACTTCGTCAACTTTGGAAGTTATAT
Organism: Stenogyne calaminthoides; assembly: GCA_037126765.1. Classification (NCBI taxonomy): domain Eukaryota; kingdom Viridiplantae; phylum Streptophyta; class Magnoliopsida; order Lamiales; family Lamiaceae; genus Stenogyne; species Stenogyne calaminthoides. The sequence goes on along the minus strand of JBBCBC010000008.1, from coordinate 15,004,545 downwards.
GAAGAGAATCGTCTTTACTCAGTTCCTTCCGTGAGAAAGAGACTTCCTCGAAAAACCGGTGATCGTAGGGTAAGCTTAAAGGTAAGAAGATCATCGATAGTGATCTCGAGGAATGAATCAGAATTACCCAAAAGAGGGGCACCTACCATGGTAGAGGAGGGAGAGTCAAGAAATCCACATGATTCATCCCCGATTATGGTCCAAGGGTGGAGTCAACTTTAAATTCGAAAGCAGCGAAAGAAGATGGAGATTGCCATGCAAAGCATCCATCAGTGAAGGTAGAATCCCAAGACGCCACCCTCTCACCAAATCATGTTCGTCGAAGACGATCTCGACGGCATAATCACCCCCCACAATGACTCTATAACCATCGATTACTTTCGTTTCTAAGTTTGAAGGGTAGCCTCGCCGGGTCGACATCGGAGAGCATATGCGAACATTTATTCGTCAAATTCAAATGGAGAAGCAAGTTGGGGACTTTATTATATAGAACCATGTGATCACACCATCATGGGTTCGGGGGAATCAACTCCTATGGTATGATCGGAAGTCGAGTTAGAGTCAACTTTAAATTCGGAGAGATCGATTTAACTAGAAAACTTTTGTGTCGTCGATGATTGTCTACTTTAATGGGTTTCTAGGTCGCCCGTTTATTGAAGAATTCAAAAATACATGCTCGACTTATTATTATTGGTTAGGTTTCAACTCGAGAGGGCGGCCAAAAAAGGCGACGAAAAAAAGCTCGAGATTGTTTGCTATCATGCGCACCAGAAAAGCAAAATACCATTAACATGATGGAGCAAACATGGGAGACCGGAGAATCAAGCCAACAGATGAATATGTTGCTAAGATACTCCCTTTTGACGAGCACATCTCCACGGGCGGACCCTGGGATGATAGCCCATGTTCCAGATTTAATGAACATTGATCCGCCAAATGAGCTACCGGACTTAGAACCTCGTGTAGGTTTTGAACCTATGGAGGTAAATGACGAACATCGGGGGTCGATCGAAGATCCTCGATGGAAGCTAAAAAAGAGGCGAGCAACGCCTCTTGAACAATTAGAGTATGTCAATATCGACCCGAACATACGGAATTAGAAGTGTTTATTGGTTCGGAATTACCGGAACCATTCCGAACAGAGATGATCTCGTATCTTCGAGCAAACTTGGATGTGTTCGCTTGGTCACACGAGGACATGGTTGGCATTGATCCTAAACATGCATGTCACTCTCTTAACCTTAACCAAACTCAAATTCCAATAATCCAGAAGCGCAGAAAATTCAGTCCGGAGAAGTATGCAGCTATGGATAGTGAAATAAAAAAATTGCTCGATAATAAATTGATTCGAGAAGTAAAATGCCCAAGATGACTTGCAAACCCTGTGCTCATCCGCAAATCTAACGGAACTTGGAGGTTATGCATAGATTTCACTGATTTAAACAAGGCATGCCCGAAAGACAATTTCCCAATGCCACATATCGATTATTTGGTCGATAACACAGCAGGACATGAGCTCATAACCTTCATGGATGCATTTGTTGGGTATCACCAAATACCCATGCATCCGAACGATCAAAAGAGTACAACTTTTTGCAGTGAAAAGAATATGTATTATTGACAATGCATGTCGTTCGGATTAAAGAATGCTGGAGCAACGTATCAACGTTTGGTGAACAAAATGTTCGACGAACACATAGGTCGAACAGTTGAGGTGTACATTGATGACATTGTGGTAAAAAGCGAGCACAAGGAAGACCACATCACCCACCTCGCACAAACGTTTGATATTCTCAGGGAGTACAACATGAAGTTAAATCCGAAGAAATGCAGCTTTGGGGTTCACTCAGGAAAATTCCTAGGGCATATGGTCAGTCAACGGGGGATTGAAGCGAACCCATCAAAGATTCAAGCTATGCTCGACATGCAGGCCCCCAGAAGTGTGAAAGAGGTCCAAAAGTTAACTGGACGTTTGTCTTCTATAAGCCGGTTTATATCACGAACTGGAGACAAATGCAAATCTTTCTTTGACGCATTAAAGAAAGGGAAATTCCAGTGGACAGAGCATTGCCACAATACATTCGAGTCATTAAAAGGATACCTTGCAGATACAAAAACATTATCTAAGCCTATTCCAGGCGAACAACTTTATCTGTATCTTGCTGCATCCGAGCATGCAATTAGCGATGTGCTTGTTCGGGCAGAGGGGACGACACATTTGCCTATTTATTATGTAAGTCAGGTGCTCAAAGAAGCCGAGCTCCGGTACCCTCCACTGGAAAAACTTGTGTATGCTCTCGTTATGAGTGTTCGAAAACCGCGACCACACTTTTTCGATCACTCAGTCGAGGTGTTAACCACATTCCCATTGCGACAAGTTCTCCACCGACCAGACACTGCGGGCAGATTACACAAGTGGGCGGTGGAGTTAGGCCAATTTGGCATTACGTTCGCACCACGAACAACAATGAAGGGCCAGGCTATGGCCGATTTCATGGTCGAGTTGACATATCCGCAAATACCCGAAAGAGGTGTCGACCAACCATGGCACATGTATGTAGACGACTCATCAACAAGTTCAAGAGCCAGAGCGGGCGTGGTTCTCATCAGCCCAACTAGACAAACTTTCACAACGACCATCCATTTTGATTTCCCAGCCACGAATAACGAAGCCGAGTACGAAGTTTTGATCGCTGGACTACACATGACTATGACAATGGGAATTCAGAGGCTGATGATTTATAGCGATTCTCAAATAATCATATACCAAGTATTAGGCGAGTATGAGGCCCGAGACGAACATATGGCACAATATTAGCAACTAGCAAAGGAGTTGCTTGAACAATTCGAACAAGTTTACATAGAACAATTACCACGATTGGATAATTCGTTCGTTGATGCCTTGGCACGATTGGCAACAACAGAAGGAGTGACGAGCACGACGGACATTGTGGTCATCACAACTTGTTCGCCATCAATCCCCAGAGTTGTGGTCGCCCATGTGACTAGGCGAGCAAGAAACCTGGATGACTCCAATTTTAAGTTACTTACAAAAAGGACTTCTCCCTGAAAATAAAGCACAAGCTACTCGCCTCAGATTACAAGCTGCTTGTTATACTATCCAACATGGCATTTGTATAAAAGAAGTTTCTCACTTCCATTATTGAAATGTAGTACTCCTGAAGAGGGTCATGTGATTCTGGAACAAATTCATGATGGAGTATGCGGAAACCATACAGGTGGGCTTGTCCTGGCACATAAAATTATCAGACAAGGTTACTATTGGCCTACTCTCAAGCAAGATTCGCTACCGTATGCTCGCGCGTGTCATAAGTGTCAAGTACATGCCCCACTTATCCATAGCCTACCTGAAGAACTAGTGTCAGTTTACAGCCCGTGGCCATTTGCTAAATGGGGAATCAACTTGATCGGCCCGTTTCCTACTGGCACATCGGGAGTAAAATATGACGTGGTTGCCGTTGATTACTACACCAAATGGACGGAAGCTGAAGCTATTGTTAAAGCCACCGAACAAAGAATGTGGAATTTTGTTTGGAAAAATACATTTGTCGTTTTGGGCTTCCCCAATCATTGGTAACAGATAATGACAAACAATTCGATGAAAGTGAATTCCGACAAAATTGTGCTCGCTGGGGCATAAAAAAGCATTACTCTACTCCGTATTACCCCCAGTCAAACGGACAGGTAGAAGCTGTCAATAAAATTATCAAGCATATCCTCAAGGCTAGACTTGATAATTCCAAGGGGGGAGGATGGACTGAAGAGTTGCCCGAAATATTATGGGCCTATCGAACTACTTTCAGAACATCAACTGTGGAAACCCCTTTTGCCCTGGCATTTGGTGCGGAAGCTGTTATACCCGCAGAAATAAAGATTCCAAGCCATCGGACAATAAGTTTTGGAGAGCACATCAACGACCAGGCACTCGCCCTAAGTGCAGACCTGTTGGAAGAAAGAAGGATGGAGGCTGATTTCAAGAAAGCCATGTATAAAAAAAGATCAGAAAAGCTCTACAACTCCAAATTCCGAACACGCAGGTTCAACGTGGGCGAGCTGGTTCTAAGACAAGCAATGGGGGTGCCAAGTGGTGTGTTCGGTCGAGCATAGGAAGGTCCATTCAGAGTTACAGAACGTTTGTTAAACGGGGCTTATGATTTGGAAGACCTGAATGGTGTCCCATTGTCCTACTCGTGGAATGCGTTAAATCTGAAAAAGTATTATCGAGAACGGCGAAAGCACTGTTGGCCGAGCATAATCAGCCATTTAGCTCGACGAAAGCATAATCGATTCGCTCGGCGAAAGCATAACTGGCCGAGCATAATCACCTATTCAACTAAGACGAGCAGGACAAACATGAAGGAAAACACACCATGTCCGACACAAATTCATGAATCTTCTAGAAGAAATTCTGGTCAACACTATTAAAAGATAGAAGATACGTGTCGAAACAAGTTGAGAAGTGGTGACAACCAAAAGAGGTATGTGTCAATCCTTGAATAAGAACTGGCAAAGAGAAGACAAATGTCAAAATGAGGATTTAAAGTAAGAAGGCCAACACCAACTAGCTATGCCAGCACCTGTTTGGGATGTTAGTATAAATAGGTGTATTGATAGGTGAAGAAGATGGAAGAAAAACAAGAGAAAAAAGAAAAAATACTGCAAACATAGTAGAAGAAAATTCAGTTATCGAGAGAAAGTTGGTTTGGTATGCCTCCAGACGAAGTTTTCGACACTCGATTCAGCTATCATTCTGTTGAATCGATCATCGTTCCGGGCGCTTTTGTTTCTAAGACGAGCTTTATACCCCATAAGACACTCCGAGCACAGGTTAGCGCTCGTTATGGACTCAAGATGCTCGGTAGAATCATGGTTGCCACTCCACATTGCTCACTGCTTATGCATTAGTAAATCACTAGTCCCCTACGCATCCCCAAAATCTCCTCTGAGGGGGTGGGATGTCGTGGTATCCTTCAAAACGGCGGCGGATGCGATCTTTCGAACATCTACAAAAAGGGGATAAAAAGGTGCGGCGAGGCTTTTGCTCGCCGCGATATAAGCGGCGGCGTGCTCGCCACATGCGCCATGTCCTCGGCGGCCGCATAATCACGGCTTGTCGGGAGAGGCAAGCGGCGATATTCTTTATTGCTCGAGCATGTTACTTAAAAAGGAGTAAACGGTGATCCGCCTCATGCTTATCAACATCAATTCCGTGGACGAGATGAGGTCAGCTCATGTCTATTTTGAGACAAGGTTTAAATTCAAAACCATAGTCTGATGTCTATAGTTATGTGTAATAGACAGTCTTCTTCAAATGTAAAGGTTGTAATAGAATACAACGTGTTGCAAAAACATTTTCGTTTGTTAAGTTTTTCTAGTTGAAGTTTATCGAGGTCGACTTTAAGTCGGACGACCGAACAAAGATGAACGAGCAAGTTTATTTTCACCTAACTAAAAAAGTTCAGACTTAGATACACGCAAAGAAAGCGAAAGTGATGGGTCTGTGATCACAACTAAATAAGATGACTCGTGCTTACAGATACCCGCAACAAAGCGAGTGATGAGTATGGGGTCATAGCTAAATAAGATGACCCGAGTAAAAATAGTGATCGCGCCTAAATAAGACGATCATCACTAAAAACAAGAAAAGGGGGTTGCATATAAGTTAACCCATCCGGTCACAAACTAAATAAGACGATCAACCTGATTGCACCTCAATAAGACAATAAAAAAACCAAATAAGTCAGGGTGGAACATAGACACAGATCATGTTCGAATTCATTCAGAAGAAAAGAGGCAAAAACTAGGAAACAAGACAAACATCAACCGTTCATCAGCAACAAAATTCATCCTCGACGATCAGGTTAGAAGAAATTGTTCAACAAGAAAATTCAACCATTCAACAGCAAAATTGTTCAAACAAGAAAGAAGAAGACAAAAATTACACAATAGTTCAAAAGAAATTGTTCAGCAAAAAAAAGCAAAATTAAGGAACAAATTCATTATTGTGGGTGGGCGGAAGCGATGTATCGAACAAATCCTGCCTCGTCTGCTCGGCCCCTTCAGGAGCAGCTCCTCCAGCATCATCATGCCTCGTCTGCTCGCCAGGTAGCACATTCTGGCTTCGTCTTCGGGAGGACCACTTTGTTCGCTCTCGCAGATCGATCAAACCAGGTGTTTCGGCTCGACAAGCTTGATCGACAATACCTTCAACATTTACGTCTGAATCATCTTCCTCATCCAAAATAGGATCATCAATCTCGATCCCATCTGGAAGATTAGAGAAATCACACAGATAAGCCAAATTAGATATTGGAAGGTTACAATCCGGGGGGTTGTCGATCAGGTACTTCTCAAGATGGGCTACGAGCGGGGCAATCTGGTCGGCACTAAGTGTTTGTCTAGCAGAATGGATGGCATCGGCAAAGGCGCATATATAAGAGAAATTCGACATGGAATCAACATACTCCTCAGTATGCAATTTTAAATTTTCAAGGCCCAGACGAATGTTGGTCTCTTTGTCCGTTGCTGCTTGAATTCCTGAAATTGAGAATAAGTTAAAATCAGTTCATGGTGAAGAGCAAAAAACATAAAAATACTTACTTCGGCAAATCCCAAAATCTGTGGGGATATCTAAGCGAGCATTTGGTTCACATCCAGAAGCCGGACTTTTCCAATCACCCCCGACGAACCAAAACTTCTCTTTCCAATCAATAATCTTGTTCGGCACATCCTCAATGACCTTACATTTGGCATTTGCCTGCATGAACAACTATCCGTGTTCGCCCTTGGGTCGAGTCAAATGCACTAATCGGGAGAGTTCTACTGCTGTTGGATAATACACGGGCTTCGTTTTGCCGAACAGAGTTAAAAAACTCATAATCATGTGCCACCCATTCGACTTCAGCTGTGTAATGATGATGTTCCATTCTACGAGCAGGCGAGTAATAGCCGGATGAAGTGGGAATCGAAGACCCGCTTCCATTGTGTCTAAATTCACAGCAACACAACCCTCAGGAGGCTGATCAGCTCGCTCTTCGGGACCAGGCACCCAGAAAAACACATCTTTTGGGGTTTCATAATTCCTATACAATTGGTCGAGCATATCAACATCAATCACGCTCGTAATTTTGCTCGCCGGGTATTCATTCTCAACCCTGGTCCTATGAGGTTGTTCAGGCCAATCAAAATCATAACGAGCACTATACTCGGCATATGTTGGGCTATGGGGAAGACCAACAGGGATGTCGAGCTTCGTGTTCTGCTCACCGTCGAATCCTCTGTTCGACTCAATAACGTTCTCAGCCACCAAGATTTCCTCCCCCATATAGTCATCATCCCTATTTACATCGTGACTATATACAACCCTAGACCCAATTTGGGGGTTGGGACAAAAAATCTTCAGCCGAATCATCTAAAAAATCAGTACGGGCTAAATCCCTATCTAATTCATTTAGGGCATCATCGGAATCCAATGAAAGAACGGCAAATGGTTGTCGAACTTGCCAACAAGATCTTGAACCCGAGGCATTCATCTCTAGCGCATTAGCATCGCTACGGGAGATTGGACAGAAAGAGGATGAAGAGGAACTATGGTGGTTTGATTCTATTGAAGCAGAAGAACTTGAACGAGAAGTCATAATTGGAATTAAAGAGGGTATGAAATAGTTACCTGAATGAAATCCTTCGCCGAAATAAGAGTGCCCTTGCCGGAAATTTCAGACGGGAAGGAATGTGAAGAGAAAGAGGAAAAGATGAAAAGAAAGAAGAGAGGAACTGAGGCGGCAAAATAGGTATTTATAGATGCTGCAAAATTAAAAAACAAGGTTTCTGACACAGAAGACGAAGCGACACTTACAATTGGCCCACTCAATATATCCAACAGTCGGGCCCCCACGATGAATACAAAGCTGCCCGACTGGGGGGTATTGTTGTGTTTGATACAATTATTCAATTTATTCGTACACATTGGAGGGACACGTGTATTAATCAACTATTAAAATAACCATGCTCGATGGACAAGTGTACTTGCTAGCTTGCCGACCAAACATGTTTGTTCGCCAGCTTGCCGACCAAACAGGTTTGCTCGCCAACTTGCTGACCAAGCGAATATGCTCCCCACTTGACGACCAAGCGAATATGCTCGCCACTTGCCGACCAACCAAGTATGCTCGCAGCTCGCCAAATCTGGCATGATGACCTGATGCTATCCTGAGATGATCCTGAAGATATGCCTGATCTGATCAATCGAGCTGATCAGATCAGGCAAGAAGAAATCAGATAGCCTGAGTCAAGTGACGGGATGGGTCGAGGAATGTCGATAATTGAAGTAACTGGAGGCTTTGATAACTGAAGGCTCGAGATAACACGGAGGCTCAGATAACCTAAAGGCTCAGATAACCTGAAGGCTCAGATAACCTGAAGGCTCATATAACCTGAAGGCTCAGATATGCTCGATGAGGACAGTGTTCCGGTATAATATTGATATGGTCAAAGGGGCGAACATGGCAATCAGTCGAGCAAAAGTTGATATGGACTACAAAAAGAGTGCCTTATAAACAAGTAAATGCAAAGGTCAACCAGGAAGACGAAGTTGAAAACGTGGCAGCATCACATGAGTTCTTGCAAGACACAAAGTCTCCAGATCATGCTAACCAAACCAGCTCATGCTTGTCAAAGTACTATAAATAGAAAAAAAAAGAACAAGAGACAGGTTCACAAAAATTTCCAGAGTGGTTAGGTTCAGAAAAAATTCTCAAGTACTCTCATACGTTGAGAAAAATCCCTAGCACTCACACACTTACTCTCCAAATCATCTTCTTTCATAGAAGTTTTCCCCATGAGAAGTATGGTGTACTGTGTATGTAAACCTCGCAATATGACATCCCTGGCTTGGAATGCCCCTAGAGTAGTCATTTCTTGACGAACTGGGTCAACAAATTCCTGTTATTTAGCGTATATTGTAAATGTACTTATTTTGTTTGTGAGTTGTTATCAAATTAACCACATATTATTCTCCGTAAAAAATGACTCGCAACAGAGGTGTTAAAGGAATATTTTATTAAAAACATTTCAGACAATTATACTTTATTGATAAAATAGACTCCTCTTTGATAGGGGAATATGAGTATTTTGTGAAGCCCATTCCAGTATATCGAATAAATTAAAAATGTTTGAAGGGTGTGAATTAAAATGATTATAATAAATTTGTACTACTTTTGAATATATATATATATATATATATATATATATATATAATAAATCGGATCAAAATAGATAACGTCAAATTGAGTACGGTATGAAGGAAGTATTACATATTTCATATGTCATGTGTGGGGGCCTAGCAAATTATTGTCTTGATGCCACGTGGTTTATTTATCAAGTATAGTTGTCGAGTTATGCTAAATACACATTTTTGACTTGTGATAGCGACGTAATCTCGTACCCTGTGTCGCGCCCGCCGCGCGACAAGACTAATCTGTGTCGCGCGACCCATGCAACACAATTTTTTTTTAAATTTTATGGTGTCGCGGCCGCCATGCGATACAAGAGGGGTGTGTCGCGTCCGCCACGCGACAGGACTAAGCTGTGTTGCGCGGTCCATGCGACACAAATGTTTTTTTTTTTCTATTTTTTTTAATTTTCTATTTTTTTTTATTATTTATTTCTGTTTTTATTAAATTAGAATTAAGTTATTATAATTATAAAGATTGGTAAATAGATATAAGGGGGATTAGTTCACCAATTGAAAAGTATTAACATTAATTGAAAATTATTAGTTAGTTGGTTATAAATTATTAGTTCATTTATTGAAAAGTATTAGTTCAATTATCAATTTAAACATGAAAATTTAAAATATTATTCACATTATATGAAAAAAAAATATATATACACATTAAATAATTTCCATCCGAGAATGGATTGCGACGTGCTGCTAGAAAAAAATGTATTAAATATTACAAAAATGTATAATATTTGTCTTTCTCGTTATTTCTAGACCTATAATTAGCCTCACGCCACGGTGCATCCGAGTCGTGTAATGTACGGTATAGCTCTATCCTGCTTTCAAATTCTAAATGTATACCATTTACAGAAGGATCATGTTCACGTTCCCAGTATGCAGATATAAATGGTACTAGATGGTCGTCGGTTGTCATATGCAACTGAAATTACAGTTAAAAAATTATAATGATATTTAAATAAAATACATAAATAAAAAAATTTATAAAATAACATTAATATGATTTTTTTCTTACCAATATCCAATGAGAATTGTTGTGCACGCTCCCTAAGACCAATTTGACGGTCGGAAGTCCTCGATATTTATCTGTTATTGCGGGAAGGCAAAAATGTCCGCCATGTTCACTAAATGACATTACGAAAACGTTATATGTGGTTGCAAACGGTATCCATGTCGTAATGAAAACCATTTATCAATTGTGGCATAACATTTGAAGTGATTAAGTGATTTTTCCAACTCGACATGGTTGTGTAACCACATATAACATTTAAAGATAAATCACGCCTTATTTGCAAATCTTTAAAAAGATCCATTCGCATCAGGTGGGCGATGGTCCTCGCTCAGAGATTGCGAGTGAAACAACTCTAAATCCGCATTTCCCATCTCCAATTACATCATTGTATGAATGAATATAATTTCTAATAAATGGAGGAAAATCGTTCTCCACAGGAGAGTTAAAAAACTGTTTTGGATAGTTAATATTAGTTTGAAAATTGGGCGGCCTACTTGAACTAGCGGTACTGTTGCGATGCGGGACATCAAAAGGTGGGGGCCTCTTGGGATTTGAACTTGGAGTGTTGGGGGAATTTGTGTCGTATGGCCCTGATTTTCAAAAAAAACTCATCGTACATCTTTCTGATGTGCTATGTCTACGATCAGCTTTAGGTGGAATATCCTGGTGATCATTAGTTGCCGGCACTCTCCCCTTACCCATTTTTTGAGTAGAATTCTTTATTCCTACACTCTTGCCCAATCTCTCCCACCAAGAAGGTTGTCGATCGCTGTCTTTAGTGTTCTGTGTCGACTTATTTTTTTTCAACCTTCGGTGAAAGAATGTCTTCCGTGTCATCATCGAATAATTTTCTCCTAGTCTTACTACCACCGTCATCATCTATTCCGGTGGTAGGTATACTAGAAAAATCGATATCCAATGTTTTCCAAAACGAGTCTATATAATTTAAAGGTATAGGAACGTTGTTTTCAAAGTACCTTGTAAGCTCGCATTGGCACAGAAGACCATGTGTTCTTCTAAGATAGAAACCACAATTGTTTGGACCTAGTTTCCTCTGCATTTCTTCGACAATGAGATAGAATGCCTTAGACATGATATTGCGCACCAGTTGGCTGAAGAATTCGTTCTATAGCATATCAGTCCTTGTCTTGTGGCCGCTAAATCTCGATTGCTTTTTTATCTCACATATTTGCAACTCCATTACTCGGTGAAGCTTTTTGAAGATCATGTCAAAGTGTTTCTTGCCGCCGTCCAAATTTGTTTTCACCCTATGGTGTTCTTTTTCAACCCTACAAATATATTACATGTTTCAAAACATCGTTCCAATAGTTTTAGTTATGATAATAGTGTAATAGTGTAATAATTGTCATAAAAAAGTATTAATTTTGTACGGTTACCTGTTGGTGGTGTAGTTTATGTAGTGCAGGCAATGATCGAGATACATCCCTAAAATTTTCATGTGATGCGGCCTAAGCCACGTATCTTCGCAATACGAAATTAGATCACCCAATTTTTCGTACTTCTTCTTTACGTAAGCCCACCTAATTTCCCATTCTTCGGGTGTGCCCGCCTGGATTGCATAATTCCACTGTAATTTAAAATTATCAGCAAACTTTATGTTTAATCCCTTTTTTACTAGAGCTAGAGCCCGGCCATAAACAGCTTGCTCTATGTGGCGCCTGCATAAATGTGCTTGAGAATTTGGAAAAACCACATCAACAACATTCATCATCGCGAAAGCCCTGTCCGTAACAACGACATTTGGTAGGTCACTCTTGTACAGTCCCCGAATAAATCGTAGGATATATTCGAAGTGTTCCTGCGTTTCACGGATCATAAATGCATATGCAATGGTGAACGTCTTGTGAGTGCTTGTTGCCCCAACTGCCTCAAGTAAAGGCATACCGTACATGTTCGTGTTGTATGTTGTGTCAATGATTAATACTTGCGGATAAGTGTTGACCATTACAACCGAACATGGGTGACTGAAAATGATATCTTCGAGTTCGTAATCAGCATTCGTCCTATAGTCGTACCTATATTTTTATATAAACAGATCAAATATAATACAATCACAATCAAAATAATGAAAGTGAGCATGAAAGAATTGTGGTGTCAGTTCATATCCATACATCTCATATATACACGACAATGACATTAGAATAAACTAATTTAGATAACAAAAAACAGGATTTCAAATTAACGAGTAGTGTATATATAATGCATATAGGTGTATGAAGTTAACCAATAACAATCTTAAAAATTTTGTTAGTATTTATACCTGTAATTAATCTTTCGCAGTAGGTGTATGAAGTTTTGTGTTGAGGTAAGCTCCTCACGGCTTTCTCTCCTTATCTTTTGTTGTGCATTATACATTCTCTTTGAGTCCGTACTATTGTTGGGATCGATTGTCTTTAAATATCCCAAAATGTTGTCCGAACTGGCATTCATTGAATCTAGCAGTTGTACATGTTTGTACTGTTCGGGGGTTATTTGACCAATTCAGGAACCCTCAGCACATTTTGGAAATCGATGATTGTGTGTCCCCTCTAAAATACTAATTTGCCACAGATCACGGTCGGGATCAGAAAGACAAGAAACTAAATAAAAAGGACAGGAATTTTTTGCGGTTTTGGTATTTCTCTCATTCGTGGTTTTTCTAGGTCTATAGGTGTCGCCTTCACTACATATATACCTTACCGTTGTTGCATTAGAATTACGAATGGACAATGTGATGTTTCTCATACCAGCAACACTCTTAACAAAAAAAACAACCAAATCTTTTCCTATTAACCCATCACCAGGAGTAATAAAATCAGCAGTGACATCTTCGGACACATAATCAACATCATAATAAGAACTCATCTTATGTAATATTATAAAAATATGGAGGTATAAGGTGATAATGAAGAATAAAGAAATGTATGAGAATGTAAAGAAATGTAGGAGAATATGGAGTGTGAAGAATTGTGTTAAAGCAGATGAACTTTATAAGAAGGTGATCACGCATTTGAAATTTATAAGAAGCATGAAAATCTGCATGAAAGGGGTCCGACACGACACGGATGGAAATTCAACATGTGGCTGATAACTGATAAAGTTAAAATCTGCAAAAAAATTCAAAGTTAAAATCGGTTGTTTAGAAATCTTGATAAAGTTTAAACGAAAGCTTGTGGACGAAAAAAAAGTCGAACACGGATGGAAAACATGTCCTGACATGGATGGAAATCGCAAAGGGCGCGACACAAAGCGTGACATGGACCTGACCTCTGCATGGCGTGGTGACACAAACCCGCCTGTCGCGTGCGCGACAAGCAATCCATGTCTCGCGATTGGCGCGACACGCGCCTCACGCGCGACATGCTACCTGCCTTCTCTTGTCGTCCTGAACTGATTAAACAACACGATTGATTATATTATGTAGCGATGTTATTATTGTTGTGTTATCTACCTATATAATAGAGTCTCATGATTCACAATTAAAAATAAAGAGATAACTGAGTCTCTGGTTGAGTCCCTACACCATAATTGACCTTATGTAACACCTTGTTGCAACACATTTAGTTTATGCAATACATTTTGGTAACACTATTATAATTTATATATTATGTAACACTTCATGTAATATTTTATTAATATGTAACACTTGCATTTAACACTTTTAAATAGATAACATTTCTTAGGTAACACCTTTATATATGTAACACTTCTTAGCAACACTTTAACAAATGTAACACTCTTTAAGTAACATTTTAACATAAGTAACATTTTTAGGTAACACTTTTACTAATACATCATATTTTAGTACACTTTGTATTTAACTATTTAAATAAATACACATATAAACATATTTTATTTATAATACATATAATTAATATATTTTAAATATAATAACAATTATTTATGTATATTTTTTGTGTAAAAAAAATTATTATACTCCCTCCGTCCCATTATTACTGCAACACTTACCTTATTTGGACGTCCCAACATTACTGCAACACTCCCAAAATACCTACTAAAGATAAAATGCATTTATACTATTTATGAATTTTTTAAAAAGAGTAGGTGAAAATTGTGCGGTCCATTGAGAATTAAATGTGAATTGATATCAATCCATGCTATGCTATTTTTAAATAAGAAAGTAAAGAAAAAAACGTAAAAAAAAAAAAAAAAAAGTAAAAAACGAAAAAACATATTAATTATAATTACTGTTCAAAATATAGAAAATGAATAGACTAGCTTAGTTGGTAATTGTATAGATATAAATGCTTGAGGTTCACGGTTCAAACCGCAGGAATTACATTTTTTCCACTTTTTCGAATAATTTTTTTTTTTTATAGAAAGTGTTACCTAAAATTCATATAAGTAACATTTTAAAAGTGTTACATGATGGAAACACTTTTTATAAAGTATTAGTTTCATGTTTATAAAAGTATTAGTTAATGAATATAAAAGTATTAGTTTCGTATTTATAAAGTATTAGTTTCATGTTTATAAAAGTATTAGTTTCATATTTATAACAGTATTAGTTTCATATTTATAAAAGTATTAGTTTCAATTCCCTATCTATTCCAACATACCAATCATACCCTAACAGTATTAAATTTTCGGTCAAATAGTTCAAATTAAAGCAGAGTCAAAAGGCTGAAAAGTGTAGTCAAAAGAAACTAACATGGCGCGCAACACTGAGTCTGAAGCGCACAACACGGAGTCTGAAAAGCCTGCTGTTGTCTGCACCGCGCGACACAGATACCCTCTGTCGCGCCACGTGCGCGACACATATTTTTTTTAATTTTTTTTAATTTTCATATTATTTTGGAATAAATACACTAGTTCCGGCTCTAATATCTCCACTATAAATACATTCGTTCCATGTTCCGGCTCTAATATCTCCACCATAAATACACCAATATCTCCTCCAATATAACCATAACCTCCCACTCAAATATTTTCAAACTTCACACTCCCATTATCGTTTGTCTTCCAAGTGCAGAAGCCACCTTCCAACGCCGACCATATAATTCCCCCCCCGAGCCACCACACCACGGTTGTTATATATATATATATATATATATTTTTTTTTACTTTTTTATTCTTATTTGTTTTATTTTTCGATACATAATAATAATTTTTTTATTGTTCAACAGTTGAAGTATTAGCCAGGCTCAGAGATACTTGACTTGCCCCATTGTCTGTATGGATTACACTTTCTTGCCGCTTCGACGTCGCCACCTTCAAGGTATGTTTTCTTTTCTCGGTTGTTTGGTATATTTTATTTTTTATTATAATGTATTACTTGAATTGATGTATAATAACATTTTGTATGCTGTAAATTGGTAGTCTATATGTTGTAAAGTAGTAATTAATCGAAATTTGATTTGCTTGTGTGTGTATATTTTAATTAATTGAATTTAATTAAATTATAATGCAACTTACGATTATTAATATAGGTCTCATTTTACTTACATAATGGTATACCAAAAATAATACGATTACACTCCATTTGTGTGTAGTGTATATATAACACACATAAAATATTGTTATAAAATATTATATATTTACAATATATGTATATATTATTCCATCATAATATATATATATATATATATGTATATTATGATGAAATAATATATACATATAGTATCACTTAACTATATCATGCCATTTTAAATAATGAAAATAACATTTATAAAAGTATTAGTTTCATATTTATAAAAGTATTAGTTTCATTCTAAAAAATCTTATAAATATATTTATAATTAATTAATTTAATTTTAATGATAATTATATAAAATGAAATAAATGAGAACTTATTTACTAGTAATTAATTTAAGCTTAATTAATGAGTACGTATAAATCTAAACTTAATTAATGAGTGCATATTAATATAAGCTTAATTAATGAATACGAATATTATAATTTTAATCTATCATATAAATCTAAACTCTAATAAAATTTAAATTATAATATAATAATGATATAAAATTGATAATTAAACTATAATATCATAATAAATTACGTAAAAATATTATAACTTAATTTTAAAATTATAATATGATATAAAAATATAAACTTTATAAATTTTATAATATTCTAAGATTAACATCGCTGTGTATAAAATTATAGATAATCGGAATCATAGGTAGGCATATTCAAATTATAGTTTGTATGCTGCCTTGTATTAGTTTGTATGCTGTAAGGTATTAGTTTGTATGTTGTAAGGTATTAGTTTGTATGCTGCCTTGTATTAGTTTGTATGCTGCCTTGTATTAGTTTGTATGCTGTAAGGTATTAGTTTGTATGCTGCCTTGTATTAGTTTGTATGCTATAATGTATTAGTTTGTATGCTGCCTTGTATTAGTTTGTATGCTGTAATGTATTAGTTTGTATGCTGTAAGGTATTAGTTAGTATGCTATAAGGTAATCGTTGAAAGAAATGTTGTAAGGTGTTGCTTCAATTGATGTATTACTTGATTTAAAATATATAATTTCATATGTTTTTTCTTAGTTCACTATGTCACGCCGCTTCTGCCCCGATTGTTCTGCACTATGTGGAGTATGCAATCGATGTGTTCTAGCTGAACAACGTGCGCATGCAACTGAATCTGAACAACTCGAATTACAAAACTTTCAGTGGAATACATTGTTCGATCTAAACACCCATCCTTTCCAACCTAATGTCGAGCAATCTGTTCCGATGCAGTATGCTCCATTGCGTACACCTAATTTCAATGATTTGCACAATTACTCCCCAATTGAATTCCCCCCATTTTCACCATCAACACATATGGGCATGGCCTCCAACCCTCTTCCGGATGCGGCTGCATCTTATCATTCCCTTAACATGGGCCTGTCTACGTCTTATCACTCCATTCACTCCACTCACCAGGGTCCGTCTACATCTCATCATTCAACTCACCATGGCCCATCTACATCTCATCACTCAGGCCACCAGGATGAGGTTGAATACGAAAGTGCTCCGCAAGCAACACAAGCCTCATCCTGGTCTTCGCCACATAGTGATTGGTTGACGACGACGTCCATGCCTGAAGGACCTTTAGATCCAAGTGTGTTGTGTGCTTTCAAGGCACACAGAGCAAAAAAAATATGGGATGATTCTGTAAGTAAAATACATGTTTTTTTTTTTAATTATTATTTCAAATGGTTACGATATGTAAATTAACGAGTTCATTTTTATGAAAAAATATGTAGACGTTTCGTAAGATCCTCGATGGCCGGACTTGAATTAGAACTCGTGAGGATTGGTCATTGAATTCATTCCATCATGACGATCATTCCTTAACCCTCATTAGAAAGTCTGGATTGGAGGATATGGGGCGAATGATGTTTCAAACCAACAACATGTCCCTCATTACATCATTTGTCGAACGGTGGCACCCTGAGACGAACACATTTCATATGCCGTTCGGGGAGATGACGATCACACTCCACGACGTACATGCTATCCTTGGTAAATTGAACCCTAAAACTAATTTTTAATAAATCAAATTTTAATTTTTTTATCAATTCATTTTACTAATAATAAAAATAATTTTTTCCAATGTAGGGTTGAACATAAATGGCTTACCCGTCATTGGCGATGAAAGTTGTATTGACTATGATTTGATGATTGCATGCGGCTCTAGGGGACAAAACCAAAGTAGCGCCATCCTTGACAACATACGAGATGAGTGTCAAAAGGATAACCACCTGAGCGATGTCTCTATTGCTCGAGGTTACCTATGGTACTTGATGGGGTCGACACTATTTCCTGATAAAACGCGCGATTCTGTCCCCAAGCATTATCTAGAGGTGTTGGATGATCTCGATGCTAAAGTCCCTAACTTTGCATGGGGAGCCGCCACATTGGCGTATTTATATCACCAGCTAGGGGCAGCATCTAGACGTAACACGGCAGGGATTTCGGGTTGCTTGACATTACTTGAAGTCAAAATTACATTTCAATAATATTTTCAATGATATTCAATACACTGTTATCAATATATTGTTACATATAATAACTTAAACTCATTATGATTTTTCAGTGCTGGATATATGAGTATTTCACTGAGTTGCCCAAACGCGCCGACGCTACTCAATATGTCCCTGGTACCTCAGTAGCATTGCGATGGAACGCCTCTCAAAGATTCAATCGGAAGAAAGAGGATCTTGTACATTATCGCAAGCTATTGGATAATTACCCATCAAGTCATGTATGTTTCTCATTCTCAAGTGACATCTTAATACAAATACGTCATTTATAATTTAAGTAATAAAATGTCTTATAAAAATATTTTTCATACATTATAAGTCAATTGGACTCCGTTTGGCCTTCCTGCATCAATCCCTGCCCCATCGTTGTTCCACGGTTGCATTCAATTTCTGGACTACGCCGAAGGGTATATGCCTAAAAGGGTTGCACGTCAATTTGGGAGAGTTCAGGGCATACCCCCATCACCGATCGACTTCGATCGTACTCGTTCAAATTTGGGTGTCGCGGCAAAGGGCTACAAGAAGGTGTATGGGCCTACGGTCTCATATTGGAACGAGATGGGCAATCACAATTACCCACTCGGGTACCTGGGTCCCGAAGCTCTAGTTCCGGATCGTACTACGCCGGATTATGCTGCATGGTATGCAAGAATAACACATCTAAGAGTGCACAACCCTGAACAAGGCGAAAACAACGTGCACATCAATCCCATGCATGGTTCAGCGCAAAATAGATTGCGACACGTGATGCAAAACACGAATTCGTTATTCCAGCAAGTTAGTCAGGATCCACAATGTCCAAATTATGTCAATACTGGACTTGATGTAATTGGCCAACATGCTGGTACCGCAATCTTTCCCAATCCTGGATATTGGGGGCCACAACAAGCATATCCTCCTGAACAATTCACCCAACCAATACAACCTGGTTGGTGGAACGACTACCCATATCCATACTATCACCAAAACCAGCCCGACAACCCAGATGATGACAATAACAATTATTAGTACATTTATTTTGATTTTTTATTTAAATGTTTGATGGAATATTTATTTGTACTAAATTGCTCCTGATATTTAATTAGAATTGAAATTTTTTATCTCTTATTAAATATTTTACTGTTGACGTATTTTAATTTTTTCTTTAAGAATGGAGAAACCCCCAATTATTGCAGATAATATTATTTGAACACATATTTGTAGAGTGCTACACATTATTTGTATCAAATTGATCCTTAATATTAATTAAAATATAAAATAACTACATATTTATACTTAATTAATTAATTATCTTAAATCATAATTATAATAAAAAAGACATAAAAAAATGAAACAAATAAAAAAAAATCGACATCTCAGAAAATAATAAAAAAAAACATTGTGTCGCGTGGACCGTGCGACACAAGAAAAAAAAAAAACACGGTCGCATGGACCGCGCCAGTCACACGTCCCCTATGATTAGTGTAGAGATATCATAACTCTGATTGGTCAGATGATAGTCATGCCAATATTATCTGTGAAAAGGATAAGTCAATACTTGGGTTGAATGAGAAAATCAATGGGCTGAAGAATACAATTGTGGATGGAGTAACTTATGAGTTTAGTGGTGTAGCGAATCAAGACCTTGAAGAAGGAAGGCCTACTGGGGTTTTTTTGGCATTAGTCATGAAACAAACTTTTTCGCTTATTCATGCTTCTTCAATTTCAATTTCAGTTTCTTGGTGGGTAAAAATGAATGAGTTGAAACTACTACAAAGTTGATCGCCTTTATCATTAACATTGTTTGCATAAGGCGTGGAAACTGGAAAAGCAATTGATTTGTAGTTTGAAAAGACAATTCGGTTCAAGGGAGCAGGATTTGTTGTTTTGATTCTCTAATGTTTAATTACAAATGTTAATATCTCACATATTTCTAATTTAATGAAAACAGGAAAAAAAAATCTAATTTAATGAAAACAGGAAAAAAAAATAAAAAATAAATAAATAAATAAATAAAAATTGTGTCGCGTGGACCACGATATTAAATTCTGTCGGACGGACGGGGAGCGACACAAGATTTCTGTCGCATGCACTTACATGACACACAAAAAATATATATATATATATATATATATATATATAGATTTAGTAGGAATTTTATTCTCTTTAAAATCATCTTCATAGGGAAGAGAAACTATATGTTTCTTTCTATCCCAAAAAGCATTAGGAAAATCATTACAAATTTCAATGGAAAATTTATTTATTAAAAGTTTGATTTTATCTTGCAGTTTAGAATTATTTAATCTATTATTTATAGTAATAGAATTAAGCTCTTCTTTAAGAAAATTGATTTGCCAATTTTTATTATTAATTTGATCTTGAATCAAATTAAGAACCTTATGAATAGGTTTGGTAATAAACTTAAAAGTAATAGGTTTACTATTATAAGTACTGTAATACCCTTTTTCACCAACAAAGGTCAAAGGATATATTTTAAAAGAAAAAGGAAGACCAATAATCATTTGACTAGTGATGTCTTCAAAGAATAAGAAAGTCGTTAGGAATACAACAACCATTAACACAAACATAAACATTTTTAAGCTTATAATTAATCTTTAAAGATCATCCATTGCATGAGAAAGTGAATGAGTAGTTTTTTAAAAAACTTAGTAGGAATTATTCTAAATGTATAACACTCAAATCAAGACCACTATCAATCATGACAATAAAATCTTTCTTATAAAATTATTTATAATAAGAGAAATCTTAGTATACCTTTGTTTTGATATAACCATATTAATGGTAGATAAATGATTCTTCTCTATTTTAAAACTATCATTAATATCTAAATATTGTGAAAGAGTATTATAAATTGGTTTCACAATCTTCAATTTTTTTTTACCTTTCTCCATAAAAAAAAAAGACGAAACGTAAAGATCTTAGATTACGGTTTTTGAAGTATTTTTACATCGGTTTTGAGATTATTAATCTCATGGACTAAATCATTTAAAGTTCTGAGGATTTTTTTCCATATTTTTAGGTGAAGAAGTCTTTCCAATTCACCCATATTATAATAATTATTATCAATCTTTTTAGAAAGACTAGTTTTATTATTGTCTTCATTCTTAAAAGAATCATGAAATTGTTCAATGATTTTATCTCTTAAACTAGAATCTTTAATATGTTTAAGAAATTCAAAAATATTATTATTAGTTAAGACACTAATATTCATATCTTGAAATCGACTCATAAGTTTATAAAACTCATTATCAATATTATTTACATTATGTTGATTATTGATACAATTAAAACAAGGTTTTCCAAGTATACAATTATTGCATTTCTCTTTTTCCCGATTTAATGTAATTATCATCATCCGAAGAGGATTCATGAAGAAAAAATCATTATAAGACTTTTTCCGATTCAAATATCATTATTAGGACTCATGACAATCTTAAAAAGAGTTTCTTTTAACTCTTCATTAATATCAAGATTTTTAATCTTATCCTTTGCATAACTATCGATTAGCATAATGACCATCTTCTATTACATTTTTTACAAATAATTGTAAAAATATCTTCTTTTTAAAAGATTTCCTTTTTACCTTTATTATTATCAAAATCTTTCTCTTTTTGTTTTGAAGAATTATGTTTTCTTCTTTTTTATAATTAGATTTATGTTTTAAATCTCTTTTATTAGTTTTATACAAACTATTTTTAGGATTAGGATTATCTAATCCAAATTGGTCCTGAAATTGACCTAATTGTTTTCTTTTTTTGAAGATTATCTTTTTAATTTGGTTTTTAATTTGAGTTCATTACAAAGATTTATTCCTTCAAAAACACAAACAATAATGATTTGACCAAAAGTATAAGACCTATAATGGATCGAATCGAGAATCCTTTCTAAGTTTTTTCTTAACTCTTTTCAAAGCAAATAGATTAGGAAGACCATCAAGAAATTTATTTTTCCAAATATCCGATTACAATCAGGGATCTCAAGATCACGAGACAAGAAAGTATCTTTGTACCATCTAAAATAAAAAAAGAGTTTTACACCTCATATTAAAAAGAAGGGTTCTAGTATTTTTCATATTTATTGGTATATTGAGAATACATAAAATGATCCAAAATAGTAAAATTAAAGAATAAACCGCATTGGTTTTAGTTTCACCATTTTCAATTTTAATAGAATAAAAAATTTCCATTCTATTTTGAGAGTCAAATAATTATCCCACCAACTATTTAAGTTGACCGATAAAACTTAAGTAATAAGCATGCGAAGACTAATATCACTATTACCACAAGTTTGACAAGCGTAACTATACATAAGCATACGATGACATTGAGTGAAAATATGATTATCACTTCCACCATCAATATTCCATTCATAAATACCTTTTCTAGAATAAGAATTATTGAAAAAAGTTTTTTTCCGTTTCTTCATTAAGAACATCCATGGGGGGTAGGTCTCTTATAATAATAAGTAGACATGGTAGGTCTATCAGCCCATTTCATTTTATTAATACTATCAAGATTATTAAAATTACCATTATTAGGTTGAATAACATGATTATCGGTTAAATCATCATCTAAAGTTTAAAATATTAAGATTTCTAAATTTATCATTAATAAGATTTTCTAAATCGAAATAGAAGCTTCTTTTTTAAAATCTTTTATCTCAATAGGAGATTGAATAGAAGAAATTCCTTTTTAATAATAACATTATTATTATTATCATTTTTGATTTATTTTGAGAATCTATTTTAGAGATAATTTTATCAACTTTTATCATGTAGAGAAATAATTTCTTCTCCAATAATAGCGGATGATAAAGATTACAAAAAATTATTTTGCTCAATCATCCGATTAATATGTTTAATAAAGAATTTGTAAAACCTCATTTTCAATGATTCCGAGAATGGGAGAAAATTAAATATTCTTTTCCTTTTTCAATTTGAAAAGGAACATGTTAGGGGTAAGCAGACTTTTGTATACCACCGTAAATTATTTTATAATCTCTTTCAATAAATCAAATATAATCAATATAAAAGGTTTTAATAAACCAATGAACGTAATAAGTAATTTCATTATGCTTTTTACGTAATTTGTAAAAAATCATTAACAAAGTAATTTAAATCATCTTTTGAGAATGATTTAAAATACCAAATTCTAAACTTATCCCATTTAGATTATTAAACTCATCATTAATATGAGCTCTAGTAGAAGAACCTTTAGAAAAATCTAAAAAAAAGTTTGTGAAATCCATAAAATTAAATTTTAAAGTTACAATCAAGAAATTGTTTGAGGATCAAATTCATCTTTGTGAATAATATTATTTTCATTAATAATAATTTTCTCATTGTTATAATTATCATTTTTATAATGAGTATTATCTCTATAAGGAAGTAGAAGCTTCGGGTTCGAGGGAAATTCTACTTCATAATCCAAAGAAGATATAAAAGAATGACTAGACATTGATCTAGTATGAGAATTGAATGTCTTCTTTTGATTATTTTGAAAACCAATATTAATAATACCATTATTACTTTGAGTAATATGTTTAAAATCACTATTTATAATAGGATTTTTTAGGAACAGATTGTTCTATTATCCAATTTTCGGGAAAATAATTTCTTCCCATTTAATGGATCTCTCGGTAGTAATATTAGATTTTCCAAAATTACTTTCTATAAGAATAGTCTCATTATTATCTTTTCTCAATTCTCTTACACATAGGATTGAGTGTAAATAAAGGCTTATAATAAATACGATAACAGATACACATAACCTCATTCGACGGGTATGTAATTATAACCATGAGTTTTAACATTTAATGTTAAGGCTTCTAAAAATATTACTATCGGATAAAGATAGAGATAAATTAGGATATCGTCAAAAAAACAGATGTGTCCTAAAGCCAAACTAGACTCTATAATTCCCATTAAGGATTGTCTCCAATTAAGATTTCTACCATCTCTAAGAGAAGCTAGAAAGCTTTTCGGTAAACCATTTAAGGTAAGTGGTCTAAAAGCTTAATTCGAACACAACCAATATGTAAGAACTTATGAGTTCTTTTGTAAGGTAAAAATATCATTTTACTAAGCAATTTAATAACCATCTCTTCTTCATGAAGAGGTATAGAGGATTCAGTAGTTTTGACAATTTGTTTAAAACCTAATTTTCAAAAAAAAAGCTCCTAATTTATAAACCATTTTAGGCTCAATTTTAGGAATAGTCCATTTATTCAATAGATCAAGATTTTCGTGAATATATATTCTGAGCCATACCGTTTTTAATAAAGATCATTTAATCGAAATGTATTCATAAGAATCAAGATGTATTGAATCATGAAACCATATAACTTATATATACCCTATCTCTCATGGCTCTATATATATAATTGTGTCGCATGGGCCGCGCGACACAGATTAGTCCTGTCGCACGGCGGGCGCGACACATGTACGAGGTTACGTCGCCCTCACAAGTCAAAAGTGTGTATTTAGCAACCGTGATAGTTGTCTTCCACTAAATTTCATATAAATTAGTTTTTAATCTTATTTCAAGGTATTAGATATTGTCATGTGCCCCGTGGTAGAAGGAATTATTGTAATTGATTATGTTAGGAAATTACTGTAATTGATTGTCTTTAAAAAAAAATCTTATTTCAAGGTATTGTTCGAAAAAAAAAATCTTATTTCAATGTGTGATTCAAGCCTCGATTTTACGAACTAATGGGCATTCCCTTCCCATCCATCGTAACACCCCTGTCTCCAAATTATAACGTATAATAAATAATAAAATATAATCTTCATGTTCTAATTATATGGGTTTTTTTTATGGATACTTCAAATGTATAGGCTTGTTTAATGTAGAGTATTTTTTAATTAATTTATTAATATAATTCTATGTATTAATTATGTTGAGAACTATAACAAACATTAAATAGGGCTATAATATAAATTTTACTTGTTTAATTTACCTTTGTAAAGATATAGTCAACAAATAAGTTCTATTTTAAAACTAATACTCTTAAGCTTCCCCACTAATACTGTTAGTTGACCGGAAGATATAAATAGGACCTCTCTTTGTATTTTAGGTTAATAGTTGATTCAAATCTATTTCATATCTTTGTAAAACGGTTATTCAAATCTTCAATGTCAATCATGTGCATTTCATCTTTGATTTCAATTCAAGTAATTCTACATGGTATCAGAGCATTGGCCGTGGGTTCAAACTTTACAGGAGCAGTTCTAGGCCCTCTAGGTCCTTTCCATCCAGGAGGGTAACCTATCAGTTGAAAGCACCTATCTACTGTGTGACCAAGACCCTCACAATGAGTGCATTTCATTGGTTTCTTCTTATCCTTAAAAAATTTTGCATTCCTGGCCATCATAGCAATAAACTCACCCTGATAACTAGAACTATCACACTTAAGTGCCCTTTGTGTTGGGGAATGAGTTGCACAGATCTATTTGGGGTGAATATTTAAATACAAATTTAATTCATTAATTATTACTAGCATGAATTAATCCTATATTAATTCAAATAATAATTGCAACAACATATCATGCATATAAAAGCCACGTAAAACCTACGCATGCGGAATCTACGGGTTTACGTGAACGTACCTCTCGGGATAGCAGTGACTTCGGTCGGACGGACTAACCAAAAGGACTTCCCAAGTATTCCCTTAGCCCTTTCTCAACTATCCGGTGGAAGGACACTCGTCGAACAATTAACAAAAGGAAAAAATAAACTTTGTTGCACCACCTTTGTGGATTTGTTAATATTTCCAGCACATGGAATTGTACTTGGGAATGAACTAATCATCCCCTATTTATAGGAGAGAGATGGTCGAATTTTTCAGTAGAAAATCAATGTGGGAAAAGACTTTTCTTAATCACCAAGAAATCTTGAATATATCTCCTACATTCTTTTTCCCATAATTAAAATATTCCACAAAATTCCACATCCTCTATAATATGGTATTATTTTCGAAAAATACAGTGTGCAAGAATCCAAGATTTGGATCTTCTTGAATTTATGAGATATTCTTGTATTTCAAGAAATACATATCTTCCATAATATCTTTTCAAGAAAATCAAGAAAATCTTTCTTGCCCTCTATTTTCAAAAATTTCGAAATATCACTATGAATAACCAAGTGGGAGATTTCTTGAATTTAATGAGATAATCTTGTATTCCAAGAATACATATCTTCATTCCACAACAAAATTCAAAGAAAATATTTCTCCATCTTTTATCCATAATTTTCAAAAATTTAGAGGAAAAAATAAGCAACAATATTTATTTTATTTTAATCATCTTTTTCAGTTATTGGACTATTTGTTGGGCTACTCAGGGGGCCTTTAGGAGAATTAAGATTGGACCTTCTAATGGATCTTGAATATCTAATATTGAGCCACAATATAATTCAAGCCCATAAATATTAATTAATCCCACTACATAATTAATATTGCATTATCCATCTTAACCCATATTACAGTCAATATGGCTCCCGGACATTATTTCCCGTGTTTAAGATTATCTAGCCCATTAATTAATTCAAGCCACTGAAATAGCTTTCCGTTAATTAATATCTTTTGTCCTTGGTCGAGGAACGGTTCAACATTATTATCCATACCGGAAACAAATTCCATTTGCAAGATTTGGTATGATAAAGCTTATGAACCTCCCAAGGGGGAAAATCAAACAAGCGTACTTGCACACGATTCTTCGTATTAAATCTTAGCAATCACATGTGACCAATAATATTGCCCAAGATAAAAAGTATTGAATCTCTCTTTGATTCGCTACCCATGATAAGTCAAAGCAATAGTTATCAATCCCACGTGATCCTATTTAAGGGACGAAGGTTAAGAAATAACGAACCACTGAGGTTAAACCAAAGTCAAAGCATTTATAAGATCCTCCACTTCCTTTTCAACCAAAGTCAAAGCATTTATAAGATCCTCCACTTTAAAATCTTTATCTTCCATTAGATACTCAAGATAGCGGTGATTATAGCTCTTTGGTAAGGATTGGAGAATGAAATCAACCTTAGTATTGAAGTCATATTTTTCGCCGAGGATCTCAAGTTCCTCAAATAGCACCATAACCCTAAAGACGTGTTGTGCTGCGGTCGTCCCTTTTTCCAATTTTAACTGAGCAATTTCTTGCTTCACACTTTGGACTGCCATATGGGTCTGATGTCCGAACATCGCTTCGAGATTCTTTAAGATGTCTGCAGCTGACTCATATTCTTGATGAAGGCGCCTCAACTCATCTGACATATGTGCCAGAATTGTTTCCTTCATCAAACCGTTTGCCAGCTCCCATTCACATCTCATCCCATATTCCGGCATCCTTAGTTGGTTTTTCGGGTTTTGGTGAATCAAGTACTCATTCGGAAGATGATGCGGTTAGGACAGATTTTATTTTGTGTTTCCAACCAAAATAGTTTTCACCAAAAAGCAAAAGGTCTTTAGGTATATTCGATAGTGGATTAGAAGGTTGCGACATGATGAACTGAAATAAATAATAATATGCATAAGCACAAATATATCACAAGGTTTGATCACATGCATCATATTAAAATCTCAAAAAAAATATGAACATGCATCAGCCAACATCTCAAAACAGTTTAAATAAGCCACGTGGGGTGGTTCATTATTTAAACACATTCAAGCAGGTTACAAACAAGAACAGTTACAAACCTTTAATATCCAGATTAATAGTTGACTCCCACTTGACCAATATAAAAATGACAGGGACTTCGGGAAAGTATATGCATATCAATTTTATACCTAAGTAATAACCATGATTAAATACAGGATTACTATTTCGCTTTGATCGAGCCTCGTGGGGAGGGTCATCGTTGCCACTAGTAATAACCCACAATCATCCGTTTGGAATTCATTCATGTGAAACCTATCTTTTGACCGTCAGGTAGGGGAATTTCTCCAAAAGAATTCACAAATAAATAAATCATGGAGGTCAAAATTAATTCAATTTTATTATCCGGAATAAAATTGTCAATTAATTATTTAAACATACTTAGTAATTTTGAAGGTGAGATTTTTCCATTTGGCAACCCTCATGCAAACATATTTAAAAAAATTAAATAATGCATAAGATAGCACAAATAAATCAAGCAAAACAGAAAAAATAAACATATTGGGAACAAATTATCCAATTGTCATGGTTTGATTTTTCTTGGCTTGATCTTGAAGAAACACGTCTCGAATTTCTCCCACTCGTTCATCTCGAAAAAAAAAAACTTCGTCTCGAACCCACGCCCAGCGGCTCGCAGCAGGATGACGCCAAGATCCCGGCCAGCCACTGCCCAGATTCTAGCGGCTCGGCCAGCTAAGGCCGCGTAAGGTCACCTCGGACGCCTCTAAGCATGAAAGAGTGGGTTACAGATCTCATCAAGAAAGCGCGAAGACTCCAGATCCGCCCCAAGCGATCGCATGCCGCCAGCCTTCGCCACACTCATATCATAGATCCGCCGGCACATTGTATCATATCGGCGCCAGCGGCGTCCGCCTGGCTTCGGCACGGGCGCACACCACCGTCTGCGGGTTTCCCAAAACCTGTTGCTGGTTGTGCTCCCCATGGTAATATTCCCAACGCCCGCCTTACGCCTACAGTTTCGATTTTGTCCTTTAATTCGATCTCTTCGATTCCCGATCCGGTTATAATTTATTTACAAAAAAAATAAATAAACCTAGATCTAGACTAATCTATTACATTGATCAAATCAAACAAATCCTAGTCTACTCGTGGATTTTCTCACGAGGCAAAAACAAACCGAATCTAATCGAATTAAAAAACCACAATTTATATGCATGCAAAATTAAACATTAAAATCAATGACAATTGGATACCGCAAAACAGATCTAACAATTCTCTTATCTAATTTCAAATTTAATGTCCGCGAATTAAATTACAATTTAAAAATCAGAGTTCTAAACCGTGGCTCGATACCGCTTGTTGGGGAATGAGTTGCATGATATATTTGGGGTGAATATTTAAATACAAATTTAATTCATTAATTATTACTAGCATGAATTAATCCTATATTAATTCAAATAATAATTGCAACAACATATCATGCATATAAAAAGCCACGTAAAACCAACGACGCGAACGGAATCTACGGGTTTACGTGAACGTACCTCTCGGGATAAGAAATTGACTTCGGCCGGACGGACTAACCAAAAGGACTTCCCAAGTATTCCCTTAGCCCTTGCTCAACTATCCAAATTGGAAGGACACTCGCTTTAACAATTAACAAAAAGGAAAAATAAACTTTGTTGCACCACCTTTGTGGATTTGCTAATATTTCCAAAGACATGGAATTGTAATTGGGAATGAACTAATCATCCCTATTTATAGGAGAGAGATGGTCGAATTTTTCAAGAGAGAAAATCAACGTGGGAAAAGACTTTTCTTGATCACCAAGAAATCTTGAATATATCTCCTATATTCTTTTTCCCATAATTAAAATATTCCACAAAATTCCACCTCCTCTATAATATGGTATTATTTTAAAAAAATACAGTGTGCAAGAATCCAAGATTTGGATCTTCTTGAATTTATGAGATATTCTTGTATTTCAAGAAATACATATCTTCCATAATATCTTTTCAAGAAAATCAAGAAAATCTTTCTTGCCTCTATTTTAAATTTTTTGAAATATCACTATTAATAACCAAGTGGGAGATTTCTTGAATTTAATGAGATAATCTTGTATTCCAAGAATACATATCTTCATTCCATAACAAAATTCAAAGAAAATCTTTCTCCATTTTATCCATAATTTTTGAAAATTTAGAGGAAAAAAAATAAGCAACAATATTTATTTTATTTTAATCACTTTTTTCAGGTTATTGGACTATTTGTTGGGCTACTCAGGGGCCTTTAGGAGAATTAAGATTGGACCTTCTAATGGATCTTGAATATCTAATATTGAGCCACAATATAATTCAAGCCCATAAATATTAATTAATCCCACTACATAATTAATCAGACTATCCATCTTAACCCATATTACGGTCAATATGGCTCCAGGACATTATATATCCCGTGTTTAAGATTATCTAGCCCATTAATTAATTCAAAGCCATTGAAATAGCTTTTCCGTTAATTAATATCTTTTGTCCTTGGTCGAGGAACGGTTCAACATTATTATCCATACCTAAAACAAATTCCACTTGCAAGATTTGGTATGATAAAGCTTATGAACCTCCCAAGGGCAAATCAAACAAGCGTATTTTGCACACGATTCTTCAGATTAAATCTTAGCAATCACATGTGACCAATAATATTGCCCAAGATAAAAAGTATTGAATCTCTCTTTGATTCGCTACCCATGATAAGTCAAAGCAATAGTTATCAATCCCACGTGATCCTATTTAAGGGACGAAGGTTAATAAATAACGAACCATCGAGGTCTAATTCTTCCTTGTTGGCCTCAAGAATTTATCCTCCCAGAGGTCCTATTCAACAGATTGATCAGTCATACACTAGTGTAATCTCTTGGTCAAGACAAACCAATCGAGCCTTACACCTCAACCTTTCGTGATGGGTTGTTCATTTCCATCTAGGTCGTGAATGGCGTACTTTTAGTTACAAGGGACTGTTAATTTAATCTTCGTGATCCGGTATCACTAAATTAACTACAATGTCCCCTGCATTTAATTATTGAACAATTATGCAAAGAAATATATGTAACATTCAATCATATTTAAAGCATCAGTGATAAACAATTTATTTCAGTAAATAAGTCTAGAAATTCAGTTTCGAATTATACAAAGTAAAAAACATACTTTTCAGTATAATCCCAACACTTTGAGACTCTTCTTGCACAAGAACAGAGAAAACTTTGGACAATTTCCCCCTTTTTGATAATGATTCCAAAACATTAAAATATATGCATTTTTAAAGAAACGGGTTTTCGTTTAAAAAGATCAGTTCAGGTGATCACATTAAAAGTGATCTTTTGAACTCCTGCTCTGATAACAATTGTTTGTTATCAGTACAGAAACGGGTTTTAAAATAGATCAGCTCAGATTTTCACTTTGAAATCAGTGAACTTTTGAACTCCCGCTCTGATACCAATTGTTTGGTATCAATACAGAGATCGGGTTTTAAAAATAGATCAGTTCAGGTGGTTACTTTGAAATCAGTGAACCTTTTGAACTCCCGCTCTGATACCAATTGTTTGGTATCAATACAGAGATCGGGTTTTAAAGTAGATCAGTTCAGGTGGTTACTTTGAAATCAGTGAACCTTTTGAACTCCCGCTCTGATACCAATTGTTTGGTATCAGTACAGAGATCAGGTTTTAAAAATAGGTCAGGTCAGGTGGTTACTTTGAAATCAGTGAACCTTTTGAACTTCCGCTCTGATACCAATTGTTTGGTATCAATACAGAGATCGGGTTTTAAAATAGATCAGTTCAGGTGGTTACTTTGAAATTAGTGAACCTTTTGAACTCCCGATCTCTGTATTGATACCAACCAATTGGTATCAGAGCGGGAGTTCAAAAGGTTCACTGATTTCAAAGTAACCACCTGAACTGATCTATTTTTAAAACCCGATCTCTGTACTGATACCAAACAATTGGTATTTGTCCCGGTGAAAAACCCATGAAATGCGGAAAAATCATGAAATGCATATAAAACAGGGGTGAGGGCAGAGTGATTCCAAATTTTTACATTTTAAGTTGTGTTTTGCTTATAAACGAATGCATATGACAAGATAAGAACGTAAAGCAATAAAGAACACAACAAAGTATAGTGGTTCGGAGACTCAAGCTCCTACATCCATTCTCCATGTTCCTAGGAAAATTCCTTCAAACTGGACTTATCACCCTCTCTGGCTCGCCTCTAGATATTTAACGAGCTCTCACTCAAACTGGACTTATCACCCTCTCGGGTTCACCTCGGGACTTATCACCCTCCACGGGATTGCCTACAGATGTTTACCGAGTTCACACTCCAACTGGACTTATCACCCTCTCAGGTTCGCCTCGGGACTTATCACCCTCTCGGTATTGCCTAACAACTACCTCACTTCACCACTAGTTATCTCTTACGAGAATGTGGTTTGGATTTGGTGTTGTCTCCAACTATGGTGAGATTTTCCCTTACATTTGTTTAGCCTCAATGCTAAGGATGGGAAAATCTCTCTAAGCTTAGGATATTACATTTGTGCTTAGATCTAGGGTAGAACACTCTTTGAATATATTTGTATATCTACAGACTTGTGTTCTATGGTGGGAATGCTTGAGTATATGTCTTCTTAGCTCTGTAGCATCGTTTGCCACATTCTCCACACTTAATTTGATGGAAGATCTTGTATTTATAGTGTGGATTTGAATGTTACCGTTGGAGAGAATCACATTCAAATCCATACTATTCTTGTAAGTTCCGCAGACTTTTTTCAATTTTGGTTGTCTTCCTCTCATTGGTGCGTCAATTTGAATTCTACTTGGCTATAATCTTGGTTTCTTAGCCTCGGAATCATTCAGGTTATCTTGAGTATTGATATCTTCTTGAAGTCTTGATAGCTTCGTGTCTTGATATCTTCGTGTCTTGAGGATTCTCACGAGTCTCGGTGTCTTGAGACATCTTGAGTCTTGAGGATCTTACGAGTCTTGAGTTTCTCCTTGAGCCTTGAGCCTTTACTTCTTCGGGGTTCTTGATTGACGGACTTCTCTTTGGACCTTATGCGTCGGGTATCTGACACTCATTTCATTTGAGTTGAGTTCTTGACCCGGACATCGACCATCGAGTCACTTTTACTTGCCTCGGATCAATTTTACTTGCGGAGCCTCGGATCACGTTTTTGAGCCTTCACTTTTTATTCGAGCCTCGGATCACTTTTATACTTGAGCCTGGATTTTCATTACTCGATTTCTTCTTTTGATCGATCGGCTCGTTGATCGGTCAACAAAATCTTCAGTCAACATATCGGGATAACATCGAAGTCGATTACATCGGGTTAGCATATCAAAGGTTATCATATCCGATCTCGATCACGTCTGATCTCGATCAGTCTCATCTGCTCCTCTTCATATCTGATCTCGATCACGTCTGATCTTGATCAGTCTCATCTACTCCTCTTCTGATCTGCAACCTTCTCTTCGATCTTGGGCCGGTTTCTTTTCGGTCGGTGGCTTAGCATTTCTTTCTCTTACGATTTTGCATGACTCATCGTTAACTTTCGAACTCATCTAACTTTCGGTGATCTCGTCGGTCTCGTGGGCTGACCTCATCCGATCTCGATCATCTACCGATTTCGTGTGTTCCCCTCAACTTGTTCTTTCGTTCCCCCTCAACTTGTTATCTGTAAATTAGCTTGAATAACACAAGTTGATAATGTTTTGGCATAA
Source organism: Stenogyne calaminthoides (assembly GCA_037126765.1). NCBI lineage: Eukaryota > Viridiplantae > Streptophyta > Magnoliopsida > Lamiales > Lamiaceae > Stenogyne > Stenogyne calaminthoides. The sequence goes on along the minus strand of JBBCBC010000008.1, from coordinate 14,970,899 downwards.
TTCATCAAAACTAAAATATCCCAACAAGGGTATATGAGGAAGACTGCATCATAATGTGTCTCCTAATTGCGGCATAGCTATCATCTAAACCAACCAAGAACTTAATCATGACATCCTTTTCTTTAGTTTTAGGTGTAATCTTGAGCAACTCATAAGTGCACTGAACCATTGCCCCACAATTACAAATTAAAGCAGGTTTATAACTCAACCATTCATCCCATAAAGACTTAAAAGTATTATAACAACCATAGACTGGTTATCCATAGAAATAACACTAAGTGACTTTTCCAACTCATAGACACGGGTATCATCGGATTTTGGGTATTTAACATGTAGCTCATCCCATACTTCCTTCGCAGAGGTGAAGTATTCCAATGTGCGTTTGATACCATGTTTGATAGAGTTGAGCACCCACATCAGAACTAGATTGTTTGCGCGAATCCACGCATCGCGAATCACCAAATCATCTTCGGCCAGAGGCGTCAATGAACCGTCGATCAGAGGCATGTTATTTTTTACAGAGAGGGACGTTTGACGGCATGGCTCCATGACACGAAATTGGTTCCATAAAGAGGCTTAAGAACTATGGCCACCGTTAGATTATCCTGTGGATGAAGCGCCAGCGGAGATAATGGATTTTCCGTAGGGTTTAGAGAACCACCTTGAAACGCCATTTTTGCAGAAACAGGAAAAAATCCAAGAACACGATATAGAATCGATACGAAAACAAGAAATCAATTTGTGATAGACACGAATTCAGCCAAGAAAATAATCAAATCGACCAATAGAGCAGCGAAAAAAGAGGATCGATGGAAATCAAAAACAGAAGCGAATCGATTTAAAAAAAAACCTAAGTGTATCTACACAATCTCAATGAAGAATCGGTCGAATCGTAATACCTATTTGAGAAGTTTTGGATGTTTATGCTTTGCTAGTACACTTTCTGCACATAGAGGCAACTTTGACCCAAGATCAACCAAGTGTGTTTTTCTGGGATACACTTTTGGAACAAAAAGGGTACAAATGTTTTGATATAGCTACTGGGAAAGTTTTCATTTCCAGAAATGTTAAATTTTTTGAAAAGGTTTTTCCTTATCCTGATAAGCAGTCCACTGATAAAATTGTTCAAGATTTGTTTTCTGAGTTCAACTCATCTGCTATTCCTTCTAATACAAATATTATTCCTTATGATGATCCTGTTTTACCATTTGTTTATACTAATAATGGTGCCAATCCTTTTATTGATGATGCAATCATTAATACTCATTCTGATATGCATGATAATATCCAATTATATGATGTTTCTATTGATGCTCCTACTGATGATATATCACATGTTCATACTTCTAATGCAATATTGAATGATGGTTTAAGAAGATCAGATAGAGTGAGATATACACCTGCTTATCTTGATGTGTACAAAACTACTTTGTCACATTCTATTGATCCCACTATCAACAAGGCAAACATGACCATTAGGTATCCCATTTCTAATTACATTTCTACTGACTTGTTATCCACTGCACACAAGGCTTTCACTTCTTCAATCTCTCAGATCATTGAACCCAAAACTTATAAACAAGCCATTCAAAATGAAAATTGGATTCTTGCAATGAATAAAGAGATTGAAGCACTGGAAAAGACAAATACTTGGTCTCTTGTCCATTTACCACAGGGAAAGCATACAATTGGGTGCAAGTGGGTCTTTAAAGTGAAGTATCACTCAGATGGAACAATAGAAAGGTATAAAGCCAGACTGGTGGCCAATGGATACACACAAAAAGAAGGTATAGACTACTTTGACACCTTGTCACCAGTTGCCAAAATCACCGCTATAAGAATCCTTATTTCGATTGTTATAACTAAGAATTGGTTTATTCATCAATGTGATGTAAATACTGCTTTCTTACATGGTGATCTAGATGAGGAAGTTTATATGATCCCTCCCCCTGGTTACTGTTCTTCTAATGATACTAGGGTATGTAAGTTGAACAAAAGTCTCTATGGCCTTAAACAAGCCTCAAGACAGTGGTTCCATAAACTTTCTGAAACATTGACAACTTTTGGTTATATTTAATCCAAAGCTTACACTTCTTTCTTCACAAAAACCACTAATACTTCTTTTACTGTTCTTGTATGCTATGTGGATGATATCATTATAGGTGGTGATGTGTTAGATGAGATTCTTAGCATTAAAGCTCATTTGCATGATAAATTTACTATTAAAGATTTGGGCAACTTGAAATACATGTTGGGAATTGAGGTTGCAAGAAACAATTATGGCATACAGCTTTACCAGAGGAAATATGTGCTTGATCTTATAACTGATGCTGGTATGGTAGCAAGCAAACCTTGCTCAACCCCCATGGATCCAGAGCACACTCACACAGATGCACCACCTCTTGAAGACCCTGCTGCTTACAGAAGAATAGTTGGTAAACTCTTGTATCTAACCATTACAAGGCCATATATATCTTACACTGTTCAAACTTTAAGCCAATACATGGGTCATCCTAACCAGTTTCATCTTAATACTGTTCACAGACTCCTCGGTATCTGAAATCTACAGTTGGTCAATGAATCTTTTATCCTATTAATACTAACTTTAAACTTTAAGCTTTTTCAGATTCTGACTAGGCAAGATGTGAGCAAACCAGAAGAAGTATCACTGGATTTGCCATCTACTTAGGGAATTATCTTATATCCTGGAAGTCAAAGAAACAAACCACTGTGAGTAGATCATCAACAGAAGCAGAATACAGGGCTTTATGTGCTACTACATGTGAGCTACAATGGATTCTATACATCCTGAATGATTTGAAGATCCCTCATCCACATCCTGCAATCATCTATACAGATAGTAAATCAGCTTATGGAATAACTCACAATTTTGTCCTCCATGAGAAGTCTAAGCATATCCAAATCGACATGCACTTCACAAGAGACAAGATAAAAAAGGTGTAATCAAGCTCATTCAAATTCCAACTTCAGAGAACCTTGCAGATGCTTTAACAAAGCCTTTATCCCCATCAATCTTCAACAATATCAAGTCCAAAATGGGGTTGCTCAATATCCACTCCCATTTTGGGAGGGGGGTTGTGGGGGTTATACTGGAAAGTATGTTTTCTACTTTGTATAATCAAACTAAATTTCTTATTTATTTACTGAAATAAATTACTTATCATTGTTGCATTAAATATGATTGAATGTTATATATATTTACTACATACCTGTTCAATAAATAGTATGTGTTACATTGTAGTTAATTTGGTGATACCAGATCACAAAAGATCAAATTAACAGTTTCTCGTAACTAAGTACAAATTCACAACCTAGATGGAAATGAACAATCCATCATGAAAGGTTGAAGTGTAAGACTCATATTGACTTGTCTTGACCAAGAGATTACACTAGTGCATTATGGTGCGCTGAATAGGACCTACAAGAGGATAAATTCTTCAGTACTGAATATAGAAGAATTAAACCTCAGTGGTTCGTTATTTCTTAATCTCCTTTCCTTAAATAGGATCGTGTGAAATTAATAACTATTATTTTGACTTATGATGTGAAGACAATCAACGTGATTCAATACCTTATATCTTGGGCAATATTATTAGTTACACGACGATTGCTAAGATTTAATAAGAAGAATCACGTGCAAGTACGTCTTTCTTGATTTTCCCCTTGGTGGGCTCAAAAGCTTTATCATACCAAATCTTGCAAGTGGAAGTTTATTTCCAGTATGGATAATAATGTTGAGTTGTCTTTACACCAAGGATAAAGATATTAATTAATATAAAACTTTTTCAGTGGCTTAATTAATTAGTGGACTAGATAATCTTAAACACGAGAAATAATAACCGGGAGCCATATTATTGTAGCATCGTAATATGGATTAAGATGGATAGTTCAATATTAATTTTATAGTGGAGTAAATTAATATTAATGAGCTTGAATAATATTTTGGCTTAATATTAAAGTTTCAGCCCATTGGAGGTTCAATCTTAATTTTCCTAAAGACCCCTCAAATAACCCAATATAAGTCCAATTAATGAAAAGGAGAAGAAAATATTATTGCCCTATTTTTCTTGAAATTTTTCGAAAATTATGGGACAAAAAAGGGAAAATATTTTCTTGAAAAGATTTTATGGAAAAAGATAAGTATTCTTGCAATAAAAGATTATCCCCAAAATTCAAGAAAAAAATCTTGCCTTCTTGTGCATTGAATTTTTCGAAAATTACCTATTTATAAGGGAGGAGATTTTTGTGGAAAATTTATTTATGGGAAAGAGAATATATTAGATATATTCAAGATTACTTATAGCACAAGAATTAAAGATCTTCCCATATCTCAATTTAGACAAAATTTTTTGACTACCCTAGTATTATAAATAGGGGATGAATTTTTCATCCCCAATACAATTCCATGTGTTGGAAAAATTAGAAATCCACAAAGGTGGTGGTATATATTTTTGGTTTTCTCCTTTATTAAAATCGTTCGTGAGAATCCTTCCACCGGATTACGTTCGTGGATGTGGAACATATTTGAGAAGGCACTTTGGGTTGATCCATCGTCTCAATTGTTGTCTCTACAAGAGGTATGTAATTTCGTAACTCCTAGATTCCGCATGCTTAGGATTTACGTGATTACGTAACTTAATGTTGTTGTTGCTTATTTAATTATTATGTTGAATTAATTTAGGATTGATTCATGTTAGTAATTAATTGAATAATTTAAATATGTATTTAAATACACCTTAATAGATCCGGACACCCGTATTTCCCAACAACCGCATACGAGCCTCGGTTTCAAGCTCAGTATTTAAATTATTATTTAAATTTGTTGGCCATTAAATTTTATTGAAAATTGGATAGTAGAATTGTTAGATATGTTTTGCAGGTATCCAATTGTCATGGTATTTAATGTGTTTTATTAATTTCATGCGTATGATTGGTTTTAATTCGACTCGTTCGAATTTATTTTTCTCGTGAGAAAATCCACGAGTAGATTAGGCTATTTGATTTGTTCAATATAATAGACTAGTCTAGATTTAGGTTTATTTATTTTTGTAAAATAAATTGTAACCTGATCGAAGAAGAAGACGGAGATGAGAAAATAAAACGGATCCGGAACAAATGACTGTGCGGCGAAACAGCATCGCTTAAACGTGCAAGGGGAGCACTCTCGCGTGACGCGGACATCACCAAACGAAAGCACTACGCTTGCAGCATCAAAGGGATCATCCGACGCACCGCTTGTGGCGAATGAACACATCCGAAAGTTGCCTCGGACGGGCCGACGAGGTGAAGTGGCCGAGGCATGGCGCTATTGCGATAAGGCGTAAACCCCGCTTGAAGCCGTGCAAGATAAGGTCCGAGGCGGCAAGACCGTGCCTGGAAAAGCCAAGTGGCCGACTGGATGTGGACGTGCATCCCGGCTGTGAGCTACTTGGCATGGCGATTCGAGACGGAATTTTTTTTCGAGACGAACGAAGTGGGAGAAATCAAAACGGAGTTTCTTCAAGATCAAGACAAGGAAAATTAAACCATGATAATTGGATAATTTGTGCCCAATATGTTTAATTTCTGTTTTGTTTTGATATATTTTCTTTCTTATGCTTCTGTTTAAATTCGTTTAATGTGTTTGCATGAGATACTGCTTGTAAAATATCTCAAACTCAAAAAAATTACTAAGTATATTTTATATAATTAATTTGGTTTTGAATCAAATTAATTTGACCTCCATGATTTATTTATTTGTGAGTTCTTTTGGTGAAATTCCCCTAAGGGACGGCCAAAAGAAAGCTTTCACATGAATAAATTCTCAAAAGGATGATTGTGAATTATTACTAGTGGCGACGATGACCCTCCCAAGAGGCTAGTTCAAAACAAAATAATAATTATGTATTTAATCATGGTTATTACTTAGGTATAAAATTTATATGCATATACTTCTCCGAAGTCCCTGTCAATTTTATATTGGTCAAGTGGGAGCCAAGTATTAATTTTTTTTAATTAAAGGTTTGTAATTGTTCTTATTTGTAACCTACTTAAACGTGATTTAAATGATGACCCACCCACGTGGCTCATTTAAACTGTTTTAAGATATTGGCTGATGCATGTTCATAATTTTTTGAGATTTTAATATGATTCATGTGATCGAATTATGTGATTTTCTTCGTGTTGATCCGGATATTGACACAAGATGTATGTTTATTTCAGTTTCATCATGTTGCAACCTTTTAATCCACTGTTCAATATACTGAAAGACAATTTGTTTACTGGAGAAAAATTTGTTGATTGGTATCGAAAACTTACTATTGTCCTCACTGACAACATCACAACTAGATTCTTACTACACCCAAAACCGAAAAAGCCAATTGATGAGTTCAGCAAAATGGATAAGAAAGACTATGCTGACTGGGAGCGTTCCAACGAAATGGCAAAGTGTACCATTTTGGCTTCCATGTCAGATGTGTTGCAACACCAACACCAAAACGTTGAAACTGCTGCAAACATCATGGTAAATCTTAAAGCGATGTTCCAACACCAGAACCGTGTGGCTCGCTAGATCACCATGAGAGACATGCTCTCCATGAAGATGGTGGAGGGAACGCCCGTAAGGGAACACGTTCTCCAGATGATGGCTCACCTAAATAAACTTGAGGTCCTTGGCGCTGAATATGATATCGAGACCCAGATCGATTTCATACTCCATTCCCTGCTAAAAAACTTCGAAAGCGCTTGAGGCTCAACTAGTCGATCTGCTACAAGCTTTAGTCTCGGTGGAGGGAATATTGGGAGAGAGCAACCAGGCCTTGGCGGCAATTGATCCATCTTCTTCTTCTATGCCTAGAGAAGGTAAGGAAAAAAAGAAGGCAAAAAGCCAAGCTAACTCAAGCATTGCCAAGGGCAAAGGAAAGGTGAAGGGAGAGGGTGGCGTGAAGAAGATTTAAGGGAAATGTTTCAATTGGTGAGTGAAAAGGACATTGAGGTTACTGCAAATGGAAAGAAAGGTAATTCTAAAGCATTAGTTGTTGAAACTTGTGATTACCCATTTTTAGTGGATACGGGATCCACCGATCATGTTTGTTTCACTTTTAGGGGTTCAAACGGACGACAACTTAGCGGATAGGCGATCTTCGAGAGAGTGGCATTTGAAGCGATGGGAGACGATCTGTTGTCTTTTGAAGACAGAAGTTTAATTTTAAGAGATGTTCTTTACGTTCATGTTTTTTGGAAAAACCTTTTTTCTGTTTCTAAACTATTTGCTGATGGATATTCTGTTCATTTTAATAAGCATGTTACTATTTTTCGTAACGATGTGTTTATCTGTCATGGAACTTTACGGAACAATCTCTATACTATTAATTGTGCACACCACTCACAAAATATATCCTGTAACACATCGACCGTTTCAAGGACTAAAAGAAAACGTTCGACTAATGTGAACGAGACACTTTTTTGGCATCTAAGATTAGGTCATATTAATCCAAATAGGATCCAAAGGTTGGTCCAAGATGGTTCATTGGAGTCCCTCCGGATTGAACCATTTCCAACCTATGAATCATGTTTGGAGGGCAAAATGACCAAGAGGGGATTTGGAGCCAAGGGGCTTATAGCTAAAGAAGTGTTGAAAATAGTACACATTGACGTGTGTGGTCCAATGCAAATCAAAGCTAGAGGAGGCTACGAGTATTTCGTTACCTTTATCTATGATTACTCACGCTATGGGTACGTTTTCCTAATGAAGCATAAATTTGAGACATTTGATAAATTCAAAGAGTTTAAGGCTCAAGCAGAGAATCATAAGGAAAAGAGTATCAAGTTTCTACGATCTGATCGTGGAGGCGAATACCTCAGCGATGAATTTTTGAACTACCTATCCAGGGGATCAGATCCCATCGATTCGCACCCGATACCCCTCAACAAAATGGGGTTGTAGAACGAAGAAACATAATACTTTTAGAAATGGTCAGATCAATGATGAGGTATGCGAATTTGCCAAAAATCGATTCACGGGGAAACTTGAAGCGTTGGCTTACATTCTAAACCTAGTGCCATCCAAATCGGTTCCCAAAACCCTAGAGAATTTGGGATATGTTAATATGGGACACATGAGAATCTAGGGGTGTCTCGCATACGTGTTGGACAAGGAAGCCGGTAAGTTGGATACACGTTCAGAATTAAGGTTATTTATAGGATACCCCGAGGGAACTAAATGATGCATGTTCTATGGTCCCAAAGATCAAAAGGTCATAATAAGTACGCACTTTAATTTTTTGGAAATTAATGGAGATTGCCTTAGAAGAACTTAGAGGGCCAACTCATTTTTTTACAAAGGCGATATACCAAGCATCACACTGCATAAACCGGAACCTCGTAAAGTTGTTGACAACCCGAGTGATTTCTTGGACTTGGTGACCCATGGTCGCATAAAACCCAAGATAAGGATCTGATTCTTGGCAAATTTAATGGTTGAAATGGGTTAAATGGATCACAATAAAGTGTGGGAGCTAGTCGAACCACTTAATGGGGTGAAACCCATTGGATGCAAGTGGGTATACAAGAGGAAAAGAGGATCGGACGGGAAGGTGAAAACCTTCAAAGTGAGACTCGTGGCGAAAGGGTATACTCAGAAAGAAGGGATTGATTATGAGGAAACTTTTTCACCCGTAGCCATGCTCAAGTCCATTCGTATTCTCTTGTCGATTGCTGCGCACCTAAATTTTGAGATCTGGCAAATGGATGTCAAGATAGCTTTCCTTAACGGAAGTTTTGACGAGGAAATCTATATGCAACAACCCGAGGGCTTCATTAAAAAAAGGCCAAGAGCATCTGGTTTGCAAGTTGAGGAAGTCCATTTATGGACTGAAGCAAGCATCCCGTGCTTGGAATCAATGTTTTGATCAGGTTATAAAATCCTACGATTTTGATCAAAATAATTTCGAAAGTTGTGTTTATAAAAAGTGTGACAGAACTGCCTTGGTATTCTTAGTACTATACATAGACGACATTCTGCTCATCGGGAATGATGTAAAGGTGTTGTCAGACGTAAGGGCATGGCTGTCAAAATAGTTTGATATGAACGACTTGGGAGAAGCTGGTCATGTCCTAGGGATCAAGATCACTCGAGATCGTAGGAAAAGGATGATCGGTCTCTCACAAGCTTCATACATAGACACTGTCTTGAAACAATTTAGCATGTAAGATTCCAAGAAAGGTTTTGTACTTTTCAGACACGGAATCCATCTATCCAAAGAAATGTGTCCCAAGATACAGAAATAGATAGATGACATGAAGGGCATTCCTTATGCCTCAGCTGTAGGAAGCCTTATATATGTAATCTTTGTTTGCACGGACCGAAATAAGCGGCGTAGGTATGGTAGCAAGATATCAAAGTAACCCAGGGAAAAGATTCTCAAGTATCTGAGAGGACACGAGACAAAATGTTGGTCGAAGTGATCTAATCCCCATCGGTTACGGACTTAGAAATGACATAGACTGTGAAGTCAACCTCGGGTAGTGTGTTTTGCATGGGAGGAGAGCCATGACATGGAGGCGTTAAGGAAATTCCGATTTTACCATGGGTTGAACACCAACAAGAAGTAGTGAAAGGCGGTTTGGCTCAAGAACTTCTTAGTGGACTTGGACGTTGTTCTGGATTTGCCCAGCACAATCACAATTTATTGTGATAATGTCGAAGCAGTTGCAAATTCAAGGGAACCGTGAGCTCAAAAAGCCAACAAACACATAGAATGAAAATACCATCTTATAAGAGAAATCGTTAAGAGAGGAGACATAGAGGTAGAAAAGATTGCGTCGAAGACAACCTAGCAGATCCATTCACAAAGGGTCTGCCTCAGAATACATTCGAGAGACATGTGGAAGGATTGGGTGTCAAGAGCATTGTCAATCTACTTTGAGTATAAGTGGGAGAAATATTATTAGGTTCGTGTAGGTGACATTAGATGTCACATAGAACACGAGACATGCTGTAGTATACTTAAAAGTATACTTTGAGTATAAGTGGGAGATTGTTGGGGTTATACTGGAAAGTATGTTTTTTTACTTTGAATAGCCAAACTGAATTTCTTATTTATTTACTGAAATAAATTACTTATCACTGTTGCATTAAATATGATTGAATGTTATATATATTTACTGCATACCTGTTCAATAAATAGTACGTGTTACATTGTAGTTAATTTGGTGATACCAGATCACGGAAGATCAAATTAATAGTTCCTCGTAACTAAGTACAAATTCACAACCTAGATGGAAATGAACAATCCATCGTGAAAGGTTGAAGTGTAAGGCTCAGATTGGCTTATCTTGACCAAGAGATTACACTAGTGCATTATGATGCGCGGAATAGGGCCTACAGGAGGATAAATTCTGAGATTGAATATAGAAGAATTAGACCTCGGTGGTTCGTTAAATCTCCGTTCCTTAAATAGGATCGTGTGAAATTAATAACTATTGCTTTGACTTATGATGGGAAGAGAATCAACGTGATTCGACACCTTATGTCTTGGGCAATATTATTAGTTACACGACGATTGCTAAGATTTAATACGGAGAGTCGTGTGCAAGTACGTCTTGCTTGATTTGTCCCCTTGGTGGGCTCAGAAGCTTTATCATACTAAATCTTGCAAGTGAAAGGGTATGGATAATAATGTTAAAAGTTTTTACTCCAAGGATAAAGATATTAATTAATATAAAGCTTTTTCAGTGGCTTAATTAATTAGTGGACTAGATAATCTTAAACACGGAAAATAATAACCGGGAGCCATATTATTGTAGCATCGTAATATGGATTAAGATGGATAGTTCAATATTAATTTTATAGTGGAGTAAATTAATATTAATGGGCTTGAATAATATTTTGGCTTAATATTAAAGTTTCATAGCCCATTGGAGGTCCAATCTTAATTCTCATAAAGACCCCTCAAATAACCCAATATAAGTCCAATTAATGAATAGGAGAAGAAAATGTTATTGCCCTATTTTTCTTGAAATTTTTCGAAAATTATGGGACAAGAAAGGGAAAAGATTTTCTTGATTTTCTTGAAAATATTTTATGGAAAAAGATAAGTATTCTTGTAATATATCCCATAAATTCAAGAAATAAAATCTTGCCTTCTTGTGCATTGAATTTTTCGAAAATGACCTATTTATAAGGGAGGAGATTTTTGTGGAAAATTTATTTATGGGAATGAGAATATATTGGATATATTCAAGATTACTTATTGCACAAGAATTAAAGATCTTCCCATATCTCAATTTGGACCAAAACTGTTGGGAGATGAATTTAATAAAGATATATGATTTTGATTAAGATCCCAAAACCCCTAAGTATGACATGTTTGAATAATCTTGATAGTTGAGTTCAGGATGTTATCTGCAAAATGTATAGTCAGCAGATATAGTTCAGGATAGGTTCTGAAGACTCTGAAGAACTCAGTATGTTTCTGAAGTATCAGAAGTTTCAGGATGAAACTGAGATACTGAAGACTCAAGATGATACCGAAAATCAAGATATTTCAAGACGAAGACTCAAAGACATCACCATTATAAACTACAAAGGAAGACCAAGAAGACTCGAAGACTCAAGAATCGTAAGATCAAGACGCAAGATCAAGATCGAGAATCGAAGATCAAGAATATCAAGGCAAAGGATAAATTCAAGACTTCAAAAAAGTTTCTTGAATGCTTTATGAACTGAATGTTCCGAGGCATCGAAAAAATCTATCTGAAGGATGCAACATCGAGAAGATCGCGATTCCTTAGAAAGTTAGATATTGCCAAGACATTTTTTTGTTGTTAAGGTTATTCGAGTTTGTAACCAAAAAATGATGTTTGAAAGTGTCTACCTTTTCGGAGACAAAAGTCAAAAAAGGAAGACGACACTATACCATTGGTCATTTGAAAAAAGATGTCGGATGTACAAAAGTTCCAGATCGCAAAAAGTGTTACATGAAAGACTATTGCCTAAAAACGTGTTAGGGAGGTTCAAACCCCTAAATATAGCCGTTTCGCACACCTTAAGAGGAAACTCACGGGTTATCTCTCCAACGGATAGTTTTCAAGATGACCTTGGTGTATGCCTATAAACACTTGGTGACCCTCACATTGTAAGGTTACGAAATTTATACATAACTCAAGAGCTCAAGCTTATTCTTGCAAAAGTTAAAGCACTCAAAGAAAAACTTAGAATTTCCCAAGTGCTTCTATATTGAAGAGAGCTAACTATACTAAGCCTAGCTTGATAAGAAATATCCAAAGCTTAAGATATCCTAACCCTTTGCATTGTGCTTCATTGTAAAGGATATCTCATCCTAGTTTCAAGAAACCCCAAACCCTCGAGAAGGTAGTTGGAGTGTGTTTGTTGGTGAGAAGAGTTGTAAAGAGTTAGTAAACTACGCGGAGTAGTCGAAAACTCTAGAGGAGAAGTTAGTAATCTGCGGGGTAGTCAAAGCTTGTGTGTGATTGAGTAAGTAAACCACGGAGGTTGTAAAGCTCAAGGTCGGGTTGAGTAAGTAAACTACGTGGAGTAGTTAGAAAACACGAGTTGAGTAAGTAAACTACGAGGTAGGATTAAAGCTCGTGGTTGATAGTGAATTTCAAGAGTCGAGGGGAGAGTGGGCGTAGGAGCTTGAGTCTCCGAACCACTATAATTGAGGTTCTTTTATTGCTTTCCTTATTTGATAACTGTTGCATTGACTTGTTTTTGAAAGCATACTTTTCCGATATTGGGTTGGAATCAATCCTTTGAAATTGCATAAGTGAATGACCTAATCCTTATTTTCATAAAGGGAAGGTTTTCAAAGCTTAAAAACGAGTATAAACTAAAGGCCAACTCATTGATCGGCCTAGAATAGATAATTCGGGGAAAGGATTGAGAAGTTAGTTATCGATCCAAAGCAACTCGGGATCTCTGAAGGACTTCGATTGTGATTATCGAGGTAAAAAGCATTTCGGGATCCTTGTCTATGACTTGACTCAGAGCGACCGTGCTTCGTAACCTAATGGGCAAACCCAAGTCGACCTCGAAGAAAAAGTTTTAAAATCATTTTGAACACGTGTATTCCCCCCATACACGTGTAAAACTCGCTTGCACGGGACCAACAAGTGGTATCGGAAGCGTTGGTTCAAAGTGGTTGACCAAAGTTTTATTTTCAAAAATACTTGTGGTCTAAAAGATCTTATTTTTGAAATTTTTTTCTTTTCAAAAGATCGTAAAAAATGTCTTCTAAAAACTTCCCATGTTCTCGGTGGAGAACTATGATCTATAGGATCGAGAATGCAGGCTCATCTCGTATTCCAAACATGAGCGTATGTGGAGAGTGGTCTCAAGGACCATTCCAATTTCATTGTGGTGAATCGAGGAAACGAAGATGAGAGAATTGATCCTAGAGCAGAAATTTCCTAAGTCCGATGACCAACTGACTCTCGAGGAGAGAATGTTAGTCAATCCCTAGACTACATTGCAAAAGACACACTATCAAAAGACAATTGATGATGGTGTGATGGGAATGATCTCTCAACGTAATCTTTCTTAAAGAGATTTGGGATACACTATTTGTTTGTGCCAAGGCCTGAGATCATATAAAAAAAAACAAACTTTCGGGTTTGGTGTAAAGGCTAGAAAAAAAAATCCGATTGGAAAGTTTTAAGAAGTACTTCAAAACCTCGGCTAAGAATCAAAACCACTGAAAAGGCTCCACTTTGAACCATCGTGGAGGAATCCTCGGATGAGAAACACTTTTTTAGAGACATTCTGTTGAAGAGACCAAGTCCTGATCTTTGAAAGACCCAGATTTCAAAGATGCATAACCTTTGAACCCCACTTGCCTAAGGGGAACCCGAGTCATCAAAGATTTAGGCTTACATTCAAAAGCCTGTTCGAAGGTGAACCAAGAAGAATTCAAAAGCCCATGTTCATGCTAAAGCTAGCACACATATCGTAAACTGCTAAGGCACCCCGAGTAGTGGATGTATATGTTGATGTTTATGGAAGACAAATTAGCCACTCTAAAGTGATTAGAGTTGTCAAAATGATTTGGATTCCAAAAAGGTCTGTTAACCTCGTAGGACCTACACAAATTGGGTACCTAAGAATTGAAGACTCGGATGACTAAAGATCACATGGCAGCGATGAAAGAAAGATGAAAAGGCTCTCGATATATGGTATCTTGACGGTGGATGTTCAAGACATATGACATGATCAAGAAGATACTCAGTGACTATGTTGAACAAAGAGGGATCACTTTTTGGAGATAACTCCAAGGGGACTATCAAGGATATGGAACTTTGGAAATGGAGAGTTCATATCCATGGTGTTTCATATGTATCCGGATTGAAGCATAACTTGCTTTCAATTAGCCAATACTGTGATAAGGGGTTTTAATGTTGAGTTCTCTAAGAACTTATGTTTTGTTAAAGAAGATACATCACGAAAAAGTACACCGACTTGGGTATAAGAAAAGGAATGTATCTTGCTAATTGGAGTTCAACTCCTAAAGATACATGTTTAGTTGCTTAAAAAGTTCCACGATACCAGGTTGGTTATGGCATAAAAGAATGAATCACCTAAATTTCAAAACCCTGAACAAGCTTGCAAGATTAGCTCTTGTGAGAGGGTTGCTTTAATGAAGTGTTCAAGAAGAACACATTTGTGATGCGTACAAAAAGGAAAACAAGTTAAAGCATCATTTAAAAAGCAAAGTTGAAGTTTCTCTTGAAAGAATACTTGATTCATCGACATATGGATCTCTTTGGTCCTATAACACTGTGGGAGCACTAAGGAAATACACATTGGTAGTAGTTGATGACTACTCAAGATATACTTGGGTCATATTCTTTTCGAAGAAAGAGACTCGTATAAAAGTCGAAATCATCAAAAGGCTCAAAGATTGAGAAAAATCGAGTGTGGTTAAAGAAGGATCGACAAAGGAGTCGAGTTTATAAATCATATCATATCGATTATTGTCGAGAGAATGGAATTTTACATGAAACATGCAAGGACCCCTCAACAAAAGCGGTGTTGATGAAAGAAAAAGCGTAACTCCGAAAAGAAGGTTAAGGACAATGATACCGGGGATATTCCTAAAAGATTTTTGAAGAGGTCAACACCGCATGCTACTCTCGAGAATAGATCCATCTTGACGAAGAGTCAAGACAAAACACCCTATGAGCTTTGGAATGAAAGGAAGCCTCTTGTTTCTTTCTTTTCGTGTGTTTGGTTGCAAGTGTTTCATACCTGATAATGGGAAAGATCGGTTGAAAACATTTGATAGTGATGAAGGAATATTCTTAGGATATTTCAGTCGATCAAAAGCTTTCGAGTTTACAACTTAGGATTATTGTGGAGGAAACACCCCATGTTGTTTTTGATGATTCGGAAGAAATAGGAACATGATGCAGATGAACCGACCAAGAGGATCACCAGATTAAGCTGAAAAGAAAAGATAAATCATCCATTGAAAAAGAAGTCAACACTATCTATGATTGGAGTGACTCAGACTTCGATAAAGAAGTTCGGGATGGAAATCAGGATGGTGAGACTCAGAAAACCAACCTCAAAGGTGACCAACTGAAGCAGACACCGATTCGGACTCGGTATGTGATGCCAATGAAGATGTGGTCATGAGGCAAATTTGAATCTATCAACCAAAGGGGAACAAATGTCTCGACAATGTTGTCGAATAGAATTTTCCCGAGGAAGATGAATTTCCCCGCTTTGAGTTTCTTGATTTAATCGAACCTAACATTTCAAATGTTGAGGACACTATTGAAGGGGAACATCAAAAAGAAATGGTTAGATAGTCATCCTACAAGTCGGATTGTGGGTGATCTAACGAAAAAAAACAAGAAGGTTCCATGGTGAGAGTGCCTTTATTCTCTGCTTCTGTCGGAGAAAGAACCTCTTGAGATTGGTGAAGCTCTACAAGATTCTCATTGGATTCTTCTTATGCAAGAATAAATTTGAATCAATTCTCAAGGAATGAAGTATGGGAGCTAGTAGATAGACCAGAAAGGCACAATGTCATTGGAACCAAGTGGGTTTTCAAGAATAAAAGAGATGAAAACAACAACATTGTAAGAAACAAGGCAATCCTAGTTAGACAAGGTTATTCCCAAGAAGAAGGCTTGGATTATGATGAAACCTTTACTTTTTGTTGCAAAGACTAGAAGCCATCGATTGTTTCTTGCATATCTTGCCCACATGAAGTTCATTTTTATCAAATGGAAAAAGTGCATCGGAACGAGCGGTGTGCTTAAAGAAGAGGTTTATGTGGAACAACCTCCGGTTTCAAACAGAATGACCAAGTTTAAGTGCTCGGAAAAAGTCTTGTATGGTCTTAAGCAAGCACCCGAGCATGGTATGATACTCTTTTCTCGGTTTCTTCTCGACCATGGTTTTGTCAAAAGGCGCTTGATAGAACTACGTTCGAGGATAGAGGATGGGGAAGATATCTTACTAGTTCGGGGATATATGTTGATGACATCATTTTTGGATCTCCAAACCATCACCGTGTGAGAAGTTTTCAATGATGATGAAAGGCAAGTTTGAGATGTCAATGATGGGAGAGATGAATTTCTTTCTAGGTCTTCAAGTGAAACAATCAAAGGAAGGAATATTCATCAAGATGCAAAAGTACACGTAGATCGATTGCCAAGTATGGTGTATGAAGATTAGATTCCCATGAATACTAACTACAAGATGGATCCCGATTCTCAAGGCAAAGCCATTCGATTATAGAGGAATCATTGGATCATTGCTCTATCTCTAAACCGGATATAACATTTGTTGTTGGGATATGTGCAAGATACCAAGCTAATCCTAAGGCTAGTCACATGGAATGCCAAAAAGATTCCATCTTAAAGGCACAATGAATAGAGGATTGTTGATGAATTAACGGGTTATTTAGATTTGATTATGGAGGTTGCAGAATTCGGGATGGGGAAGTCCACTTCGTGAACTTGTCAATTTCAAAGAAATGGTCGATATCCAAGACAAGGTAACCAAAGATCAAAAGGTTTGAATAGATGATTCATCGGACAACAATTAAGGGATTATAAAGTTGAAGCCCAATGAAGTACCAATATTTTGTGACAATAATAGTGCCATTGCTATTTCACAAAATCCCAGATTATTATACCGAGATCCAAATGTGGATATCGGACATCACTTCATCGAGAGATCATGTCGAGAAGGACATAGGATGGAGAAAATTCATCTTGATAGAGAGAGTGATATCTTGACTAAACCTTTGGCGGAATCAAGATTTCGTGAACTTTCGGATTGAATTAGGGATGTTAGAAACCGGTGTATAAAGTAAAATCGAAAAATTGAAGGTTTCGGAAGCATGAAGTTTTCTTAATTCTCTTTGAGAAGCTTAGGATAAAATGGAAATATCTTGAGAAGCCAATGATGATCAAAATTGCTCGGGATGGAAGAGGCGTTGCCAATCAAGCTCAAAAGATGGAAAGGTCACTCTTGAGTGGTGCAAATTCAAAAAGATGACCTTGGAAGTTGAATAAGGAAGTTGGAGGAGTCAAGGCTGAGTTAAGTGATCCTAAACACCAAAGCAGAGTTTCGATTTCCTAGAAGTGAAACCGGCAAGAGAAGAATGACTAATCAAGATTTTGAGGAAATGAGCTTATTACTCATGACCAAGATGACAGAGATGTTCAAAGAAGCACTCGGGTTTACTTATCTGAAGAATTTTTTTGGTAAGAACCATTGGAAGGAGGAACAAGATCGAGATAACGAAGAGATTATTTGTGTGAGCAAAGAGCAATATCAGATGGACACAAAGGAAGCTTCTTCCAAATTCGAGTGCCAAGAAGGGAAAAAGGAAGGTGAAGACCTCGTAAAAGTTCATGGACGATTTTGGAGAAGAACTCTAAAGATGTCAAATGTATAATCTAGCAAAAGCTTTAAAAGAAGTCGGGTTATCGAGAAATTGAAGTTCGCCAAAGAGAAGCCTATCTACACTCGAAGTTTCTAAGCAAACCATGCTTGATGTTACAAAAGAAAAAACGAAAAGTGCTAGAGCAAAGGTTGGAACAACTTCTTGAATTGCCTATGAAGAGGAAACTTTGGGCGGTGTTCAACCCGAAAAGCTTCTAAGCCAATCCAGAGGAAGTTGATTCGGATGATGAAGATAAAGAAGAATCGAGTCTCAACCTCGGAAGAAAGTCTTCAACAGAGAAATGCTCAAGACACTCCAAATGGAACAATTTAAAAGTCGCCTTTCGTCCAGAGCGTCTGTGATCGAGAAAAGAAGATAGGCGAAGAACGAAGGAGTGAACGTGAAGTTTAGCAAGAGGAAAGGAACATCAAAAGCACTAAAAGTGGCCCCACGCTGATAAATGGATGCCTATCAAACTCAACGATATGTGGGAAGAAGTCAAGAGAACCTTTACGGTTCAATTATGATGATCTCGGGGAATGGAGAGGGAAAGCTCATATCGAATGAAGCTTTCTATTGAATATCTTCTTATCTTCTATCCAAAGTATCTCTGAAATGGATTAACTTTGCGGATGAAGGAAAGGTATGATAGTGGCCCCTGGTCCATATTCCTATCCACCTCAAGACTTGATAATGGCTTGGTGAATGAAAAGACCATTACTCAAGAGATTGCTCAATCTCGGGTCAATTTGGGTCTAACAGAAACTTGATCAGGACATCATCAAGGAAAGAAATGAAATCAAGAAGAGATTTTTGGAATGTTTGACTGGAGGTGCCATTGATGAAGTTGAGAATGAAGCAAAATCAAGAGCGTAAGATCAAGAGCCAAATCGAAAGATCAAGATCAAACTTAGAAGAGTAATCTTTAAATTTTTGTCTTTTTGATTTTGTTTATAAACTCATTTAATGTCTGTAATGGTATACTCATCATCAATGAAGATTTATCATTATGCTCAAAAGATAATATCTCATTATCTTATTTACATGTCTTTTATTTTGATATCTTTGAATGAATGTCTATAAACCGATTGTATGTCGATAAGGGAGAAATTGTCGAATTGGGGGAAATTGTTTAAGTATTTAGTAATGAACTATTTAAGAAGATTCATTATGAAGAAATTATTAATTGTTGGGAGACTCTGAATTTGTTGGGAGAGCCAGAAATTGTTGGGACATATGAATCTTGTAATAGGATAAATTCGAGTATAGGTTATATGTTTGTAACAAGATAGGTTTTGGCATCATCAAAAGGGGAAATTGTTAGGAGATGAATTTAATAAAGATATATGATTTTGATTAAGATCCCAAAAACCCTAAGTATGACATGTTTCGAATAATCTTGATATCGAGGATTAGTTTTAGAGTACTCGGGATGTTATCTCGCAAAATGTATAGTCGCAGATATAGTTCGGGATAAGTTTCAAGACTCAAGAACTCAAGTATGCATGGATCCGAAGTTTGGGATGAAATAGAATCAAGACTCAAGATGATCTTGAGTAATCAAGACTAAAACTTTTAAGACTCAAAGACAAGATCAAGATAAACTACAAAGATTGAAGACCTCAAGACTGGAAGATACTCAAGAATCGTAAGACTCAAGAAGCAAGATCAAGATAGAAGAATCAAGATCAAGAATATCAAGGCACAATAAATTCTTCAATGCTCAAGATGAACCAAGATGAAAAAATCTAACAATCCCGAGAAGATGATTCCTTAGAAAGTTAGATATTGCCAAGACATTCAAATGCGGATAAAAGGAACTAAGTCGAGAAGTGTTGTTAGGTTATAACAAACTGAGTTTGTAACCAAAAAAAGATTGAAACGGAGACAAAAGTGCATCGACAAATGAAAAAAGATGTCGATGTACAAAAGTTCCAGATCGCAAAAATGAAGCGGCTACATGAAAGGCTATTGCCTAAAATATGTTAGGGAGGTTCAAACCCCTAAATATAGCCGTTTCTCACACACCTTAAGAGGAAACTTATCTCTCCAACGGATAACTGACCTTGGTGTATGCTATAAATATTTGGTGACCCTCTACATTGAGGTTACGGAAAATTTATCATAACTCAAGTGCTCAAGCTTATTCTTGCAAAAAGTTAAAGCACTTTCGAAAAACTTAGAATTTCCCCAAGTGCTTCTATATTGAAGAGAGCTCACTATACTAAGCCTAGCTTGATAAGAAATATCCAAAGCTTAGTCGAGATATTAACCCTTTTGCATTGTGCTTCATTGTAAAGGATATCTCATCCTAGTTGAAACCAACCAAGAAATTTGTGAAGGTAGTTGGAGTGTGTTTGTTGGTGAGAAGAGTTGTAAAGAATTAGTAAACCACGTGAGTAGTAGAAAACTCTAGAGGAGAAGTTAGTAAGAGGGTAGTCTAAAAGCTTGTGTGTGATGGAGTAAGTAAACTACGGAGGTAGTCGTAAAGCTTCGGGTTGAGTAAGTAAACTATGTGGAGTAGTTCATACGAAGTTGAAATCTGAGGTAGTCAAGTTGAAGTTAATTTTCTACAAGAGTCGGGGAGAGTGGGCGTGGGAGCTTGAGTCTCCTGAACCACTATAATTCTTTGTGTTCTTTATTGCTTTCCTTATGGAATGTTATTGTGTTGGGATATTTTAGTTTTGATAAATTATGCCAAAACATTATCAACTTGTGTTGTTCCATTTAGGATAAAGGAACGAGAGAACAAATTGAGGGGGAATTAATAAAAATCGAGATTAAGATTTCGAGTTAATCGATGAGCCGAGCAAAAATCAAGAGAAGAAAAAATTAATGATCGAAGATCGGATGACGGATGACCCGATCGGATGATGAATCGGATGATCGGAAGAATGACGAACAGACGATATTATAAGCCGATAAAAGAAATTAGTAAGACCAAAATAAGGATTAAGATGGATACCAATATTAATTTGTAAGAGAAAGAGTAAATTAATATGATCGCTTAGCCTAATGCTACCGGAGGGTGGGCTCAAGGCAGAAGAATCGAATAAACGAGGTCCGATGAAGAGAAGTCCATGAATCAAGTATCCCGAGGCTCGAGATAAACCCGATGGATGAGAATCAATACTCAAAGATGTCTCTCCAAGACACCGAGACTCGTGAGAAAATGATTTTAGAATCGGTGGATAAATTAATTCGAAAATGGGTAATAGTATGGATTTGAATGTGACTCCATCCAATTCTCATTTCCACACTATAAATAAGTTCTTCCTTCACTATTCGCGGTGGAGAATATACACAAGCCCATTGGAGCCAATCTTATGTCAAAGCATTCCCACCATAGAACACAAATTAGATATACACATATATTCAAAAAGTGTTCTAGAACCCAATCTAAACAACCCACTTATGTATCCTAAGAAATTTTTCTCATCCTTAGCATTGAAATTTAAACAAATGTAAGGGAAAATCTCAAAGTTGAAAACCAAACAAACCTTTTCGGTTAAGTTTTAGGTGAAAATGAATTTAAACATCTAGCAATGGAAAATCCCGTGAGGGTGATAAGTCCCGTATGATTGAACTAAACATTTGTTGGGTGTTGGACTAACACGTTAAACTAAGTCCAGTTGGTTATAGGTGCCCCCTGTTGATAGGGAAAGTGGATTAGGAGTTGGACTCGAACCACTATAAAAAATGTGTTCTTCTTTGCTTTATGTTCTTACTTGCCATATGCATTTGATTATAGCAAAACACACATCGTTCTTAAAAGCAAAAAACTGGAATCACTCGCCTACCCCTTTTTAATGCATCGAACTTCATGTTTTGCTTCAAGAAATAAAATGGGTTTTGCATTGACTTGTTTTTGAAAGCATACTTTTGATATTGCATTGAATCAATTTTTTGCATAAAATTAATCCTATTTATAAAGGGAAGGTTTTTCAAAAGAAAGCTTAAAAGCAGTATAAACTAAAATATATTTTTGTGGAAAAGGAGAAGTTATTTCCGATCCAAGCAATGAGAATATATCGGTTGGGATTATATTCAAGACTTTGACTTATTGCACAAGAATCAAAAGATTCTTCCCATATCTCGATGAAAAAGTTTTAAAATTTGGACCAAAACTTTCGGGACCAACAAAAACTTTCGACTACCCTAGTATTATAAATAGGGGATGAATTTTTCATCCCCAATTAAATTAGAAATCCACAAAGGTGGTGGCATATATTTTTGGTTTTCTCCTTTATTAAAATCGTTCGTGAGAATCCTTCCACCAGATTACGTTCGTGGACGTGAAACATATTTGAGAAGGCACTTTGAGTTGATCCATCGTCTCAACGGTTGTCTCTACAAGAGGTATGTAATTTCGTAACTCCTAGATTCCGCATGCTTATGATTTACGTGGATTATGTGTACGCATGTTGTTGTTGCTTATTTAATTATTATGTTGAATTAATTTAGGATTGATTCATGTGAGTAATTAATTGAATAATTTAAATATGTATTTAAATACACCTCGAATAGATCCTGGGCACCCCTTATTTCCCAACGGGGGTTGTAAAGATGTAGTCAACAAATAAGTTATATTTTCAAACTAATACTCTTAAGCTTCCCAATTAATACTGTTAGTTGACCGGAAGATATAAACAGGACCTCCCTTTGTATTTTAGGTTATCAATTCATTCAAGTCTATTTCATATATTTGTAAAACGGTTATTCAAATCTTCAATGTCAACCATGTTCATTTCATCTTTGATTTCAATTCAAGTAATTCTACAACCTTTTAAAAAAATTATTAATCTCTATGTAAAACACAGTAAGTCTATAATTAGGATGGAGAGTATTAAGGGGGTGTTTGCATACTCTGCTCATATCTTATAAGCACTTCTCATAAATTAAAGTTGTCAGAAGACAATTTAAAAATAAGTGTTTTTGGTCCTTCTACTAGAATTTGTACACACGCTATAAGCATGATTGATATAACTGAATGAAGTTGTGGCTGAATGGAATGAATCTGAATGAAATTATATAAAAATGATCATTCTTATAATTGATATGACCTAAGAATGAAATATAAGTATTGGTGAATCTGTTTTAGAATTATTATTATTAATTATTAATTATACTTTAACATTAATATTATTATTAATTATTATATATTTTTAATATATTATTATTTTTAGCGTTTTAATATATATTTTTAAAAATAATATTTTTTATAATTAAAAAATAATAATATTATTGTGTTTATTATAATAAAATACAATTTTGGTAAACATATGTATATTAATATGTTTTTAATTATTGTTGAAAGTATGAGTTAATAATAACATTATATATATTTTTAATATTCTTTATTATTAATAATATAATATTAAATAATACTACCTCCGTCCCATTATTTAAGCAAATTTGACTGTTCATAAGGATTTATGGGAATAGTGATAAAGTGATAAAGTGTTGGGGGTAGAAAGAGTTGTTTATTAGTATTTTATGTGATAAAGTGATAAAGTGTTGTGATAAAATGATAAATGTATTTACATTTTAGGAAATAGCGCTTAAAGATTGAGACAAAAAAAATGGCAAAAATGGCTTAAAGAATGGGACGGAGGGAGTAATATTTTTATTTTCATTAAAAATATATATTTTTTAAAGGATTCATTAAAATATTATTAAGAGTCCCTATAATTTACATTTTTTAGATATAGTATTATTATTGATAATTTTATATTATTAATATAATTTAGTATTATTATATTTAATATGAATATTATTATTATTGGGGTTGGTTATTATTTTTATTAAATAATTTTTTAATAAAATAATATTATTATTAAATTATTATTGTCGTTGGTAAAAAGTAATATTATGAAATGAATGATAATATTTTTTGTGGAAAAATTTGATTTCTCATAATGTGTAATACATAAACTAATGGGGTATGTAAGAAATCACAATTCCTTTATTTTTGGGAATGACCATTCTAATGGAATTTTGATTCCTTCAAAAAAAATATACCAATCAATGTATTTGGAATAAATTAAAGAATGATCATTACATTCTCAATCTATTCAAACATATCAATCACACCCTAAATAGGAATAAAGATGAAATGCAAATTTTTTATATATATGAATTAAGTATAGTAATTAACCTATTATTATGGAATGAATAAAAATAAAAACAAACTTATCTTTATGGTATAAAATCTGTAAAATAACAAGTGAAAATTAGGGAAGATAATGGCACGAGAGGGCTATTAGAAAACCCAAGTAGCCCCCTCTATGAACGAGGCGGTGCGACTCACTTTTGGGTCACGGGGTGGGATAGATCCGTCATTCTAAATCAACTTTTTATTTCAGGAATAATAATATGTAATGTATTTCAAAAATATAAATTGAGATTTTTAATTGAAAATAATAATAATAATAATAATAATATGTATGTTTATGATTTTTTTTTTACATTTTTAAAAATATTAATATCATTAGAACCTTAAAATACCATATATTAAAATAATGATAAAACTTGCTTATGACGATAAAAAGTATAGCACACCCCTATCTTGTATGATTTTATTTGGAAAATTAAAGTTTTCGTCTTACCTTGAATTAAGAGGAAAAAATAAATTCAAGTGTTGAACAGAAAAATAAAATTATAATTGAGCTTAGAACTAACCCAACACTGATTTTCTGGACGCGCAACTATGGTCCAATCTGAGTCATACATGGAGGGGTATTCACACTGCTAAGGTGGGGGAGGGCGATAATGGGTGGATGATAGCAACTCTTTCAGAATTGATACACCCCCAGTGGCAACTTTCGAGGACATGGTAGTGAAGGACTTTTATATTCCGGGAACCAGGGCTTGGGACGTGGAGTTAATCCGTGAGGTTTTTTCGGCGTCGAATTGTAAGGATTTTAGGGTATGTTCGTTTCGCGATTATCCCGACGGACTTTGTACTTTACATTCTTAAACCCCTATTTGTTTTGAGACTTAAAGATTGGCTAAATGATCCGAGAACTTGCCTAGGTGTTTAATTGCTGTGATGGAAAGGACACAATTTTAGACAATATTTAATTTTTGGTTTTTGTCACTGTTTATTGGAAATTATACAGGCACAAGGCTCCAAGCTCGCAACTGTGACGTGTTAATTCCCCTCAAACTCGGAGGTCAGAATCGTATTATTATTAGAGGACAAGCTGTTCTCTAAGTAATAAAATGACCTAGCTAGAGCTCGCCAACGAGCTCAAGCACACGTAATAAATTCCTATTACAAGTTACATTCAAATCACCCATATAACCGAGCTCGCATTAGCTCGGTCAGAGGGTCTCCGATGTTTTCCAACAAGTCTTATCTCAAACGAGCTCGACAGCGGTCACAAGACAAGAAATCTTTCCTTTAATAGGCAATAATCACTCAGGATGGCGGCAAGTACATTTCCATAGGGCTACAAAGGGGATGTTCAGACTTGACCCCCTGCGAGCTCCGTAGATCTGACTCTTCACTGCCAGAATCGTCAGTAGCCGCTCAAGAATTAGCTAGATGGACACTAGAGTCCAATATAGTATCAAGACCATTTAATGTTAAGTACTTGTGCATTAAATACACTATATAGCCTAGAGAAATAGGGGGAAAACCATCCCTACTCTTTGTAGTATAAATATGAGCATTTAAGTCTCATAAAAGGGTCCGAATTATTAAGAGCAAAAAAGGATTATCAGCCAACAATCATTCTCTTGAACATTTATTGAAGAACACATTAACTGTTCTTCATAAATTCACAATCATCTTGCATTTATTACTTGTTTGATTAGCTAAATCCCAAAGCCACACTAAACAAATCTCTCTCAATATTTTAGCTATCAACATTTCTATATAATTCTTAACATGGTAAGGGCATGAGTACCCCTTGTATTCCCCATTATAATGAATAACCAATAAATAAGAAATGTGTGTTGGGAATATTTTATGAAACTTCAAAATACAAGAAAAACTGGAGTCTATTCAAACTGTCTCAGGAAAAGGGACAGAAACCCTTGGGGAGATCATCGTAATTTATATTTATGGGTTCCAATTTACAAGCTTAACAAGGCACCTTTTAAGGAGATTATGCCTTCTTTTTCAAAATAAGTATTTGTCTAACTCAAGCCATACTAGTGTATCATATGGTAAAACAGGAACGCCAGAGGGTTGACCAAGTGTTGTAGGCTTGAGACTTATGAGTATGTTCCTCTTTATGTCTTAGGTTTGAAATTCCTTAGGTGCGATTAATTCTTAAAATGGGTCAGTCCATACGCTTGCAGTGGGGCCCCTCGTTAGTGGACGAACGCTTGCATTAGGGCCCCCCGTTAGTGGATGGTGGGTTCTAGTCCCCGAATTAATCGATCTTTGGGCCGGATACCAAGTTATAAAAAAAATGGTAAAACAGGACTAGGGGCAGGTCAAGTTACTTTCACTTTTTACTTGGGGAGAAGATAAGATTTTACTTGCCCACAACTTTTTATTTTTGTTTGCTCATATTGATTATCCATTTAAAGGTTCTCATTTTCGTATCCTTAATTAACTTTAATTATTGAAAAGATCTACCACCTCTAAAAAAATGTTTTGGCTCTCAAAATAAATTGACTACACAAAAGGAAGTTGCACAAAAAAATAACTTTAGATTGAGATTTACCACTTTTGGAACTATGTTCTATAATATTCTTTTGCTGGGCTATCTATCCTTATTACTTAGTTCATGAGCTATTTGTTGAAAATAGGAACATCTCCATCTGATTCTGTGGTTGTCTACATTGAAAGAGAATTATTTGAAGACATTGATCATGATTCTATTATCGATGAATGTTATCGGATAAAGAATCATAGGGCGCAACTTATGTAAAAAAAAATGATTATTATTTTTTATATTGTATTTATTTCAAGCTTTTAGTCCACCCTACATTTTGATCCTGGATCCGCCCTTGGATATAGATGCCACATCTGGCCAAAACATCCCAGCCTCAATATGGGGATCAGCGCAACTAAAGTGGACAATGTCATTCCTAACATCTAAGTTCAGTGAGCACTGACTTGAGTTCATGCATATCTTGATCACAATTATCTAATTTATTTCTTAATTGGATGAAAAAATATGTCAAAACAAAAAATAATAAAAAAAAATAAAATAAAGAGTTCAACTAACAAGAGCAGATCAGGAAAGCTTTGTTAGCCAATAATATTTGTGTTGAGACGCCAACTAACAACATCTATCAAACAAAAATTTAAACCAATTACAGTTTGCATGAGCCGTAAACTCGGTCTAACAATAATGATGACACAAAAGAATTATGTCAATGCAAAATCACATGATATAATACTAGTAAATATCATGATTGCTGACCAGAGTAACTGGTCATTTGATCAATCTTCCTAAACCAACCTGTCTCTGCAAGGTACACAAACAAGCAATCATGTGTAACCAATCATACAACCTAAGTGTCATAATTTTTCTACATTTCTTTCTCGGTGAAGGTGTGCGTAAGATGCATTATGATATGCTAAGTTTAACACTTAATTGCAAAAAATTTCATTTACTCTGGATTTCTCTTAGAAGGGATAGTCAACATTATACTAATTATCCATACCTCATCAGACAACACAACTCTCTCATAAAAAAAAGGACCAAGGAGTAAAACCCGAGGCTCATCATTTCAAAAATCTTGGTTAATCTTTTCAAAATAAACCACTCCTTGATTAATAATATTTTAAACGACACCATTTTATAATTTTCTATAAACCAACATAATGTTTCCCACCAACATCTAAGCTTACTAGAAATAAATAAATGAAAATTGAAGGATTACCACAATGTACTAATGATATTACCCTCAACAAATATCATTGATATGTTAGTAATCTTGAGAATTTCAAAGTAAATATTTATTTATGATGAAATTATAAATTTCAATACTAAAACTTACAGATAAAATAAATAAATAGGCCTCGACTAGTCACCAACTAGTTGGCGCCTAGGTACTAGGCGGTCCAAATGTTGGGGAATAAGTTGCACGGATCTATTCGGGATAAATATTTAAATACAAATTTAATTCTTATAATTATTACTAGCATGAATTAATTCTATATTAATTCAAATAATAATCCAACAACAAATCATGCATATAATCAATTCACGTAAATCCTACGCATGCAGAATTTCTACGAGTTTACGTGAACATACCTCTTGGGACGGCAACGGTCTTGTTGATTAGACTCACCAAAAGAACTTCCCAAGTATTCCCTTAATCCTTGCTCGACTATCCGGTGGTAGGACACTTGCGAACAATTAACAAAGGAAAATAAATTTTGTTGCACCACCTTTGTGGATTTACTAATTTTCCCAGCACATGGAATTTTACTTGGGAATGAAAGAATCATCCCCTATTTATAGAGCATAGGTGGTCGAAATTTTAGGGCAAAATAATGTGGAAAAATCTTTTCTTGATCTCCAATAAATTTTGAATATATCTCCTATATTCTTTTTCCCATAATTATAATATTCCACAAAATCCCACCTCCTCTTTGTTATGGAATATTTTCGAAATATTAGGTCAAGATTCCAAGATTTGGATCTTCTTGAATTTATGAGATATTCTTGTATTTCAAGAAATACATATCTTTCATAATATCTTTTCAAGAAAATCAAGAAAATCTTTCTTGCCATTTATATTTCAAGATTTTCGAAAATTGCTATATGGATACCCAAGTGGGAGATTTCTTGAATTTAATGAGATAATCTTGTATTCCAAGAATACATATCTTCATTCCATAACAAAATTCAAAGAAAATCTTTCTCCCTTTTTAATCCATATTTTTCGAAATATTGAGGAAAAATAAGGCAACAATATTTATTTTATTTTAAACACATTTTTCAGTTATTGGACTATATGTTGGGCTACTTAGGGGGCCTTTAGGAGAATTAAGATTGGACCTTCCAATGGATCTTGAATTATCAATATTGAGCCACAATATTATTCAAGCCCATAAATATTAATTAATCCCACTACATAATTAATATTGCACTATCCATATTAACCCATATTACAGTCAATATGGCTCCCGGTTATTATTTCCCGTGTTTAAGATTATCTAGCCCATTAATTAATTCAAGCCACTGAAATAGCTTTCCATTAATTAATATCTTTTGTCCTTGGTTAAGGAACGGTTCAACATTATTATCCCTACCGGAAACTAGTTCCACTTGCAAGATTTGGTATGATAAATCTTATGAACCTCCCCAAGGACCGTCAAACAAAAGTTGCTTTTGCACACGATTCTCAGTATTAAATCTTAGCAATCGATGTGACCAATAATATTGCCCAAGATAAAAATGTATTGAATCTCGTTGATTCTCTACCCATGATAAGTCAAAGCAATAGTTACCAACCACACGTGATCCTATTTAAGGGATTTAAGATTAAGAAATAACGAACCTCCGAGGTCTAATTCTTCCTTGTTCGGTTCAAGAATTTGTCCTCTTGTAGGTCCTATTCGAGGCATCGGTCATGCACTAAGCGTAATCTCTTGGTCAAGACAAGTCAATCTCGAGCCTTACACTTCAACCTTTCACGATGGATTGTTCATTTCCATCTAGGTCGTGAATGGTGTACTTTTAGTCACAAGGATTGTTAATTTAATCTTTCGTGATCCGGTATCACTAAATTAACTACAATGTAACACGTCTTATTTAATGAACAGTTATGCAATAAATATATGTAACATTCGATGATATTTAAAACATCGATGATAAACAATTTATTTCAAATAAATAAGTCCGAAATTAGGTTTTGATTATACAAAGTAAAAGCATACTTTCCAAAGATAATCCCAACAATCTCCCACTTATACTCAAAGTCCGCTTTTAAGTATACTACAACATGTCTCGTGTAGTTCCTAATTCGTGACATCTAATGTCACCTACTACGAACCTAATAATTTCTCCCACTTATACTCAAAAGAGTTGGCAATGGTCTTGACACCCATTCCTTCCACATGTCTCTCGAACGTATTCAGAGGTAGACCCTTTGTGAATGGATCTGCTAGGTTGTCTTCAGACGCTATCTTTGCCACATCTATATCTGTTGGGAAATCTGTATTTTAGTTTTGATGGAAGTTCTAAAACAGGTTGTAATAGGACCAATCGGACTGTTAGTTGGTGATGACTTAGAATCGATTAAGATGACCAAATTTGAAATGTATAGATAGGTGATGTAAAGATAGGTTACATATTGAGGGGGAACTCAATATGTATAGGTCAGGTCGAAGTATCAGATGACCCAGAGAAGGTCAGATGATCAGAAGACTAAGAACAAATCAGAAGATAAGAATTCAGAAGATCAGGTGAAGACCGATGAACCTGAAGACTCAGATAGACATCAAGACTCGGATTAAACCTCAAGACTCGATAAACTCGAAGACTCAAGAATAAACTCAAGACCTAAGATGATTGAATAATCTGAAGGCTCGAGAGACACCAAGATCAAATAACCAAGACCTACATTCAACCAAGTCACAGATTGAGCTAAGAAAATATGCATCGAAGACTCAAACAAGGTAGATCGATCGCCACTCGATCAAGTCACCACACCGTGACAATAAAAAATATACACCAGACAAGATGAATCTTCTACAAAAGAAATATCAATCGTCTAACGGACAAATTACTGAAGTGCCGCCTCGCGAAACCAAGAAGAAAACGACACGTGCACAAAAAGAGCTGACAATGCGGGATACTATGTTGCGGATAAAAATGACGCTAATCATGCCTAAGGCCACGCCGATAATCATAGCACGTCACAATCATATCCTACAACCTACTTAATATAGCCCGAAATTCAAATTGCTCTCCAACGGCTCTTTGATTTCGAGGTCTATAAAATGGGATTGCTCGAAAGGAAGGAAAAGAGACCAACTACTATCACATGAACAATTGAGCAAAGCGGAACAACATCATTAACGCAGATTCTCAAGAAGCAAAAAGCCTTCAGAATTTCCGCTCGAAGAACACCATATTTGAAGATTATTCTTAGAGTGTTCATCCCATTGTTCTTAGCAAGAAATCCTATCCACTAGCATTTTGGCTACCTAAAACACCAGGATAGATTTCTAGTTGGAACCCTCAAACATTCTTTACCCAAACGCAAGTTAGGTTAAGTTTGTTCCCGGAAGATTTCAGACTAGGGATTCTAGTTTTCTGATTTCTAGTTCAGTTGAGTGTGAACTCGATAAACATCTGTAGAGTGTGAACTCAATAAACATCTTGGCCATCCCGTGAGGGATATAAGTCCCGCAGGTTAAGTTCGATTAAGTTCGGTTAAGGTTCCCCCGTGTTAAGGGAAGAGTGGACATAAGACGGGTTTCGTCTGAACCACTATAAAAAGTCTTGTGTGCATTTACTTGTTTTCTTATTGCTTTACACTATTCACACAACCGAAGTTTAAAAGCAAGATACATATTTTAAGTTAAGCTCAGTCGCACTAAGCAACCGATCGATCAAAGTTGACACCTTAGTCATTTGGTTGAAACCGACTTAAGAATCAATTGATAAAACTATTTTTTCACGGGTTAAAACAAGCTTCCGTGACTCTCGGTTAAACCGACAGATATCAGTTCGGACGCCCTCAGCACTCAAGAAGATTGAACATCGGTCTAAAATCGATACACTAGCACTGATCGGTAATATGCAAATCACACCGATCCGCAGAAAAAGTTTTAGAAGTCTATTCACCTCCCCTCTAGACTTCCACCCTCACAAAAACCCTTAGGGACCTACAAGTGGTATCGAGCGGTGGACCTGACAATCGGCTTTGAGTATCATCGATTCTTGAGGAAGAATCTTTGTGGTCATTTGAACAGATCTTGAAAAACCATTTTTCAAAACTCATTCGTTTTCAAAATCACTCAGCATGGATAATACCTCTGGCATGTATCATGATTTGCCTAAGTTTTCAATTGATGAGTATGCAGATTGGGCTATATATATGTGCAACCATCTTGGATCGATAAGCGGCAGAATGATGGAAGTCATTGAACGAGGACCCATCATCATATATAACGACAACCCAGCAATTGGAGGAGAAACAGACTTTGCACCGGGAAGTCTTGTACGAAAAAAGCCCGGCCACGATGGATCACGAGAAGAAAAGAAAGTTGTATACTCTAGATACAAATCGCTGGGCA
Source organism: Stenogyne calaminthoides (assembly GCA_037126765.1). NCBI lineage: Eukaryota > Viridiplantae > Streptophyta > Magnoliopsida > Lamiales > Lamiaceae > Stenogyne > Stenogyne calaminthoides. The sequence continues at coordinate 14,938,754 of JBBCBC010000008.1, read as the reverse complement.
TATAATCATGAAGACGATGGATAAAATCACAAAGGAGAAGATAAAGTATCTCAAAACTGTGAAACAAATGTGGGATACTCTTACTGAGATGTGCGAAGGTAATGATCAGATCAAAGACAGCCGACTACAAGATGAACTGGTGAAGTTCGAAAAGCTAAAGATGTTGCCCAACGAGACCATCAACGAGCTCGATGGGAGGATCACCATGTCAGTAAATAAACTAGGAGAACTTGGAAGAGAGATGTCAGACAAAGATATTAACTACAAGATCCTAAGATCTCTCACCAAGAAATGGGACATGAAAGTCACGATAATCAAGGATTGCCAAGACATTTCAAAGATGAAGCCGAATAGCTTGTTCCTAAGCCTTAAAGCCCACGAGTTCGATTTAATCGAAAGAGGACAAGCAGATGAAGACGAGATGCCTACTGAAGCCTCAACGTCTAAATCAGTTGCGTTTAAAAAAAAGAAAGAAATCAAAGGGCGAACCCGTTGGAAACATAATAAGTCAAGGTAACATATCGCTCCGCTTACCAGAAACTTGAAAGATCAAATACTCAACTTGGTAAGTACGAGAGATTATAGAGACTATCAAAACAATGGAAGAAACAGGAGGCCAACCGATGCATCACTAGAAAGAACTAGATCCGATGATCGAAGAGATCACAGAGAAGAAAAGAAAAGAGATGATCCACGATGAGAGAAGAAATAACAGATCTGACAGAAGGAGTTCAAATTACCATCAGAAAGGGAAGTCACCTGACAGATCCTACAGACAGAGTGACTCACCTGGCAGAGGAAGTTCCGTAGATCGAGGATCATGCTTCAACTGCGAGAAACCAGGTCACTACAAAGACCGACCGCCTCGACCGACTCCAGAGAAAGGGAAGAGAAAACGAATGAAGAGAGCAACGCCTCAGAGATAGAAAAGCCATGGTCGCTGACACATCTCGAATTGATGATTCCAATCTACCTTCCGAGGATTCTGGCTACTCATCTATAGAAGACTTCGTCTCGATAAGCAGTCTCATTGACTTCCACTTAACATGAAGATCCGATATTCTTCTTGATAACGATGAAATCGCCTTAATGACCAAGGAGGAAGACCAACCGAGGTAACCTCCAAACCTTTCCTTTTTTCAATTTCCACACCGCTATTATTAGCACACTTTCTTTGGAGAGATTGACTTCAAAGCTCTACTCTGAGCAATTGCTTGATGATCTCTCTGATGCACTAGACACTTATACAATAGTGGAAGCTGGAAATGACAAGCTAAGGATCAGAAATAATCATTTTTTGTTAAAGAGAACTTTGTCAATAAAGTTATTGAATGAAATTATTTAAAACCGCTTTCGAAGGTAACTGAGGAACTTAACATTCTGAAAGTTAAATATTCTGATCAGGAGAAGCAGATCAAAGATCAGCTAGCAATCAACAAACAGCAAGCTGATGATTTCAAAATTCTTCAAGCTAAATTTGATGAGCTATTCCAACTACATGAGAGTCTAAAATCTACTGAGGATAGTTTGAACAAGAAAATAGAGGTTTTCACGAAGTCATCAAAAAGCAGTTCAAGATATGAACACCTATTTTGAACGCCGACTAACAAGAAGGAATTGGGTATGAGAACCCTTCTACATCCTCAAAATCCCCGTTTGATTCACTTCAGAAGGGTGTAATCAAACGAATCTCTGACAAAGATACACAAAAAGCTAAACATGTATCTGATAAGGGAAAAAAACCTGCTGAGCAAGTAAGGCAAGTGTCTAATCGGAAAGGGAACAAAATGACCTAAATCGATTAAGCATCACCGAGGAATCAATGAAGAACCCAGTTCTTCACGAAGAAGAAACCTCAACTTCGATCGCCAGATTAGGTATCGAAGAGACAACTTGTAGAAGAAGGAAATCTAATCGAGACCCAATCAAGGTCACCGCCTAATAAGCAAGCTATAGTTAAACTCAAGCAAAAGACCATCTATGTCAAAGAGATATGAATCTTTTGATGGTAGCAATCGTACCTACCCTTATAACTGAGAGATCTAGGGCTCCGCGACTTTTTGAGCCTATAATCGGATTAAAAAGAAGACAAAATATAAAGAAAAATCTCAAGTCTTCTAAGTCACCCAAGGCTCACACTAATAATCATACTAATCAGAAAGTATATAAAGAGACGTATGATTATGTTGATTTGTATGGGAGACAAATCAGACCTTCTAATCTATCTGATTACCATAGAAGTGCTCTGTTTGTGTGGATCCCTAAATCCACCACTAACCCCCCAGGACCCAATTCCAAAGGGGTACCTAAAGCCTGATTTGATTGCAGGTTCGCATGGGACTGGCCAACAAAGGAGGTGTACAAGCAACTATTTGGTACATCGATAGTGGATGCTCAAGGCACATGACTGGAAGCAAACATCTCCTTAGCTCTTACAAAGAACAAGAAGGCCCACGTGTACTCTTCGGTGATGATAACTTTGGTTTTACCAATTGATTCGGAACCTTAGAGAATAATGATGTACAAGTAACTGGAGTCTCGTATGTCGAAGGATTAAAGCACAATCTACTATCAGTATCACAATTCTGCGATAACGGATTCAGCGTTGAGTTCTCGAGCTACAAGTGTATGATTAGGAATCGAGTCACTCAACAAACCTTGCTAACTAGTTCAAGGAAAGGGACGATCTACACAGCAGATTGGAACAATTGTCCAAGGAATACATGCTTAATTGTTAAGAGTTCCAAAAGTAGCAGTTGGCTCGGCACAAAAGATTGAGTCATCCAACTTCAAGACTCTTAACAAGATAGCTAGGATGTCTTTGGTTGAGGGACTTCGAATGAGATATTCCAAAGATCGGACATGTGCGCATGTCGGAAGGAAAACAAGTTAAAGCCTCATTCAAGGAATACATGGACCAAGATCAAGAGAAAATCAAGAATCGCTCCATATGGATCTATTCGGACCGATTACACAAATCTCGATGGACACAAATATACTCTAGTAATCGTGGATGATTATTCCAAGTTTACTTGGGTTGTATTCTTATACAAGAAGAACGAGACAACGACAAAAGACACCGAGTTTGCTCAAGAAGCTACAAAATGAGAAGGGTGTCAAGATAGTAAAAATCGATCGGATAAAGGTACGAGTTCACGAATTCCTTTATTACTAATTTTTTGCACCGAAGTTTGGTATACAACATGAAACGTCAGCTGCAAGAACGCCAAAACAAAATGGAGTAGCGAAGCGGAGAAAACAGAACTCTCAAGGAAGCTACCGCAAGACTATGTTAGTGAACATGCCACACCAAACCGTTTACGGGGCGAATAATCAATCTTGCATGCCATACTCGTAAGCGAGATGTTCTCGACTAAGACTCACTTCAAAACACCTTATGAACGTGGAAGGACAGAAAACCTCGTGTTTCATACTTCCATGTTTTTGGGTGAAAGTGTTTCATACACAACAATGGGAAAAGTCAGTTGAAGACTTTTGAGGCCAAGTCAGATGAGGGCATATTCTTAGGATATTCCTCATCCAGCAAGGCTTTCAGAGTTTACAACAAACGAAACCTAGTTGTGGAAGAAACACCACATGTGGTCTTTGATGAGACATCTTGAACAAGAGAAAGTCGCCTCGAACAAGCCGCATTTCGGATCAACCGCTACCCCGACATTTAGAAAATGGATCGGTTAAGCATCAAGGAGAAAGAAAATTTTAACACGAAAAGTGTACATCGAACTTGATCTTGCCGATTAAACAGTCAATCGAGACTCTAAGGTACCCACAATAACCGTCGATGAAGAAGTTCGCATATTGAGATAAAGATCAAACCGAACCATCTAGTTCGGGGAACTCGAAGTTCCTACTTTAAGACATCAAGACATGATGAGTCCAACATCACCGAGACATGTTCTTATCTAGTGGATCATAATTCACGACCACTCCCAATCACTAGTAATGAACTACTATCGATATGGATGATGTTCTCCAAAGCATACACACATCGTAAGCGAAGGACTTGGATTACCGGTCATCCAACCGACCGATTATCGGAGACCCATCCGATAGAGTCAAAACTAGACATCGTTGGTGAAAGTGCCATGTATCTTGTTGTTATCTGTCTTTGAAGGAACCGACTACGATGAGAGGAAGCTCTACAAGACGCAAGATGGATTCTAGCCATGGAAGAGGAATCTGGAGCAGTTTTGAGAGAAATCAAGTTTGAAGCGGTGGATGGACCAACTCATCAAGACGTGATTGGCGCGAAGTGGGTATTCAAGAACAAGAGAGATGAGAATAATGTCATAACCAGGAATAAGGCAAGACTTGTTGCTAAAGGGTATTCACAATCAGAAGGAATTGATTATGATGATACCTTTGCACCAGTCTCTCGACTAGAAAGCCATTAATTTGTTTCGGCATATCTTTTTGCCCGAGAGGGTTCACTGTGTATCAGATGGATGTAAAATGTGCATTCTTAAATGGGGTACTAGCAGAGGAAGTTTATGTCGAACAACCTCCAGGCTTTGAAAAAAACAACCAAGTGTATCGTTTAAGGAAAGCTCTTTACAGCCTGAAACAAGCTCCTCGAGCTTGGTATGATACACTCTCTCAGTTCTTGATAGACAACGGGTTCACTAAAGGAATAGTGGACAGAACCTTATTCAGAATAGAAGATGGAGAAGATATTCTGATGGTTCAGATTTACGTGGACGACATCATCTTCGGATCTCCCAACAAGAAGCTATGTGAGAAGTTCAGCAAATTGATGCAAGGGAAGTTCGAGATGTCCATGATGGGTCAGATGAATTACTTTCTGGGTTTACAAGTCAAGCAGAGTACATAATGGATATTCTTCTGCCAGGCGAAGTACACAAGGAATCTACTGGCAAAGTTTGGAGTTCAACATTGTAAGGAAGCCAGAATTCCAATGATGACCGGGTTCAAGATGGATCCAGATGAAGATGGTCAGAAAGTTAATCAGAAAGAATATAGAGCTCTGATTGGATCACTACTATACCTGACTGCCAACAGACCAGACATTACTTTTGCAGTAGGTGTATGTGCCAGATTTCAAGCAAATCCAATGCAAAGCCACCTAGAAGCAGCTAAGCGGATTCTCAAGTATCTGAAGGGGACTGTAAACCTTGGTTTATTTTACCCATCAGATGATAATCTAGAGCTTAGTGGGTATTCTGATTCAGATTACGGAGGTTGCAGAATCGACAGGAAGTCAACCTCATGATCATTTCAGTTTCTGGGAAATAAACTGATCTCTTGGTTTTTGAAGAAGCAGACATCAGTTGCGACATCTACTACTGAAGCAGAATATATGACTGCAGGAAGCTGTTGTTCCCCAACCGCCCGCTAAGTCGGCGGTGAGGATTACAACATCATAGCTAAGAACGCATATATATTCGTGGCGACAGTAATAGTGCTATTGCAATCTTTTTCGTAATCTCGTTTCTACATACAAGATGCAAGCATGTGGATGTCGGACACCATTTTATCGAGATCACGTTGAAAAGAAGAATATCGGGATGGAAAAGATCCATCTTGAGCAAAAAAGTCGATATCTTAACTAAGCCGCTTAGCTAAGATCAAATTCAAAGAGTTATCAACGAGCTAGGGCTTCTGGATCTTGGAGAAAAAGCACCAGATATGGTTGAAGGACTGATCTCCAGAACTAGTTGGTTAAAAGACTAACCAAGTTAAGTGGAATCAGTTGAGTTAGGAATCTCAACTGATCAGATGACCAGACTAGGAGCCGATTTGAAGTTCAGATAAGGAGCAGATCAGAAAGTCAGATAAGTAGCCGATCTGAAATTCAGAAATGGAGTAGATCGATTCAAGACATATCAGTTAAGGGAACCGATCAGATTGGAGTATCACTTTATAAGTCGATTAAGCTACAGTCAACAAGCAAGTCAAAGTAAAGCTGCAGATCACATAAGTCAGAAGAAGCAACACAACAATGAAATAATAGAATTTTTCATTGATAAGGACCCGGAGATCAGATTTACAAGTTACAAGTGATATCACAAGCTACAAGTGCTACAAGCTATCTTCAAGTGGTATTACAAGTACAAGAAGACCCGGAGGTCAAAACATAAACCATAAGCCCTAAGACAACCCTAGGCGGGGAAGGAGAGAGAGATTTTAAGAGTCGATGCTCTCGGACTCTCAACCGAACCAGTAGAGAAGCTTCTAGAATCTCGAAAGCCACTCTTAGAGCTTGGAGTGAGGAGCCAGAGCGAGCCTTGAAGGATCTTTAAGCTAGGAGCCCTTAGACCTAAAATCAATGGGCTTTCAAAACGTTAAATGGGACACAAGTGCAAGGTTTTGTCACAAAGACCATATGGCCATGAGTGTATCATGCAAATATTGAGTTTGATACACAAGATTGTATATCAAACCCATGTTTTATTCGAGACTAAGTGCGTTGATGCTAATTCCATCATCTCGATAGCGCACAAAGGTGCATACGATTAGGAGAAGTGTCTTCTCATTTTCCTTAGCGAGATCCGCCTCCATGGTGGTAAAGAACCTTAGCATTGATCGTATGTGAAATCTTAGATGATTTGACGAAAAGCAAAAGTGTGAAGGAACACAGGAGGTTGATTTGAGAAGTTGAATTCATTGGAAAAGGGTTAAAGGTTTTTGGAGGAAGTTTCACCCTGTAATAAGGAACTCATCGGAAAAGCATGAAGTATATGCTAAAGAAGATGAATGGTTTATGTTGTGTTGTTTGCCTAAACACCCGAAATTTAATTTATAGAAGGAAATTAGGGGTATAAATGCAAATTTATTTTCTCAAAAGACCTTAAGAGAAATTTGCATCGACAACGCGTAAGGAACACGTGGCTAATGGTTGGATGAGTTAACGGTGTGATTAATCATGGCGTATCTATGTCATTATTACGGAATGTCAAATCGCTACCAATTTGGGAATCGAGGCGACTTTTGGACTCCCAAGTAAAAAGTTTTGGCGGGAGTTGACTTCAGTAAATACGGGCTGATTAGAAGAAGACTGAAGGATGAAGTGTATCAGATAAGTGCATCATAAAAGAGTATCATATAAGTGGATCAGATAAGTAACGAAGTGTTTCAAGCAAGAATCGTCGGATGGTGAGATATTGTTGGGAAATGCTTAAGGCTACCATCAGTAAAGTCAACAAGTACCAGATCAGATCACAAGTGGTAACTGGTTGATTACAATATCAATCAGTCAGATACATTCTCTTATTTATCCCTTTCTGAATACCTTACATGCGTTATTTAAATAAATTTTTTACTCTGTTCATGATGCATGCTCTGCAAAACTTTTAATGTGGACTTGAAAATGTGTTTTTAATGCGTTTTATTGCGAATTTTCGAGTCCGAAATACGAGAAGGCTACTTTTCTCAACCGTGCGATCAAAATACTTTTTGGCCGACTAATCTCAGCCACTGATTTCAAAACACGGATACTTGAGTACTTTGGAAAGTTGTGCAAAAAGGTTTTCCCTCGTATTCTATAAAATCCAAATCTTTCTCAAAAAACTTCTTTCCACTACTTCGTCTTCCCAAAGCTCTTAAAAGATCCTTTTTCAAAAATCTTCAGAGAATTACTATCGAGATCAATTGATTCTACTCTTCCGATTTCTAAATCTTTCGAATCAATTTCTGGTAATTTCTTGTTTAATTAATTGCATGATCTCAATTTCTCTCTGGTACCTAGGTTTACAAATCGTGATGATATTTCTGTAATTTTTATTAGATCTAAACGCTTATTTGCTAAATTGATGCTAAAATTACTAGTTTGACTGAATTTATTGAAATATCTTACTCAAACTAAACATCAATTTGCATATCGTACAGAAATGGCATATCTTGTTCCACGACCAGGCCAAGGGAAAAAGTTATGCAATTTTTCATCGATGAAGAAAGACATCATTGATGAAAAGTACATAGTCTTCACCATCACCTCAGACCCTGAATCACTGGAAATTCTGAAGTGCTTGCGAGCGTGTGGACTTGAACGTTATTGCTCTTCACATCAGAACATCGTCCACGCACATGAAGCTCTGGAGTTTCTATACAATCTGCAGAGGGATGAAGACATTGATCTTTGACTGATTTCTTAGTTGGTGGACTGGAAGTTCGAGTGTCGAATGACGATCTCCAGAGAATATTCGGCCTAACTCGAGGAAGCATCAATCCAGAGACCTACACGACTGATGTAGGAGAAAAGGGATTTCTTGAAGCCGAAGTTGTTGAGACACTCGCAAATAAGGAGAACACGATTTAACGCGTCAAAGCCTCATATCTCGAAGAGAAAATATCGCCTTCTTCTTGAGATTGTTGAAAGGTGATCATGTGCTCAACCCACGATCTTGATGCAATCACTTCGTACAAGATAAATGTCATGGTTTGCAATAATCAAGAAGGCTTCGGATATCTATTGGTTGGGTATGGTCAAAGCAAGATCGAGAAAAGACTCGGGAAGTTCGAATCGACCCGAAGCAATGAAGTGTGGTGGTTATCTTCCAAGTGCTCATTCATACATAAAATCTCTATCATTCATCGGATAAGCCGCCCGTGAATTATAAATGGAACGAAAAATGGAGCGAAGATATACCAAGCAAAGCACAAGGCCATATTGGGCAAAGATGAGTCCCTACGGACAATCGATGAGGATCCGACTCATATGTGCCCAAAACCAAGGAGAAAAGAAGGAAAAGATAAGGCAACTGCATCTTCTGAAGTGCAGGAAAAGGTCATTCCAGAGAGGAGGATGAAGAGGAAGGATCTGGCCAAGAAACCTGATGCTCAGCGGAAACGTCAGAAGAGAGTCACATCTCCTCTGAAGACTGCTCCAAGTTCTGCCAAGCCAGCTAGTAGAACGAAGGATCTGATGCAAGTAAGATCAGACGAAGAGATAGCAGTCCGCTCTGAGCCAACTATCAGAGAAGTAAGGGAAGAACAGATGATCGCAGCAGAAGGACAGAAGTGGAGCAATCTGAGGAAGAATCACCATCTGATTCTCTGCCTCTCACCAAGATCTTCCAGAGAGCAAGATCACCAACGCCCACTTCTAAATCACCATCACCCTCTCCTCAAAAATCATCATCACCTCCCCACAAAACCTTCTCACCCTCACCCTCGCATATCAGATCACCAAGATCTCCCACACCACCAATCAATCAACCCGTTCAGGAAACTGAACACCCTCAAAACGCTGAAAACGAACCACACATATCCCCACAAATATCCCAATCTCCAATCAAGTCACAGGAGCCTGAGAGATCTGACAAGCGAGTGTTCGTCTCTCATAATCCCTTCAATACCAGAACCGTGCTTGCTTCACCTGCTCCAGAAAGCACCATCATAAGGATAATGAAGCAACAAATCAAGGAGTATCTGCTGGATCTATGCCCTGAATTTGATCAACATCCTGGCATCCAGCAACAGATAGAAGAAATAGTGTTCTGGAGGGATATCAGACTAAAAAGCATTGAAGAATTTCTGATTCTCATGACAACTCTGGGATCAAATTTCTTTGTAGACTTGGAGTTGAAGTGCTTGAACACTGCTGGGATTGAAAGTGCTGTTGAATTGGCATCTGACAATGATATCAGATGGTTAATTCACACGAAAGGTTGGGATTGCGATAATGAGGAGGAAACCGTTCAACCTCCTACAGATCATGAGGAGATGCCGATGAACCAAGAATGGGTGCCGCAGATGAGACCCAACTTGGTAAGGCTTCAACATCGACTGCATCGCACGATGAGCTCGATACCTAGATCATTATCGAGAAGGAGGATGGGATCAAGGCTGATTTGAAGACAAATTCGCAAAGACACTCAAGCAGATCCGATGAAGCGATTTGAAGATGAGCAAGCAAAACTAGTTGACAAGGAACGAAGTCACGATTTAGGATGCACAATGTCATCCTTGTCAAGTAATGCAACTAGTAAATCCTCTTCGAGAAGCTCAAACTCGATCGACAAACTCACAGCCTGACGGAGATGCTCAATCGAATACGGTGTACTTTTTGGAAAGTGTCGGGCATCCTTGGACAAAACTAACAACCACATGGATATGGGTTGGAAACATTTTTAGCTTCTACGTAGCGAGCAAGGCAGAAATCGAAATTGCTCTCGACGCTTCTTCACTCCCCGACTTCGCCACCGTTCAGATTATTCTCTTGTTGTCGAGGAACTCGAGAGGAGATCTCACGACAATTAATCGCTTTCGAACAGAAGATGTCCAACCTCTTTGATGAAACCAAAAAGGGGGAAGGACATGAGAATAAAGAGAAGAAAGAAAAAGCATAATCTTTGTTGGTAACAATTTCATCTCTAAAAAAAACCATCAGATCGACTTGGGTCATTTCCATCCATCGATCTCGTTCTTCAAGTGAAGGAAACGTGGAGAAACATAGCAAAGAGATCATCGAAAGCGTAAAACCGCTTTTTTTAGAGATCTTGCCAGAGTCGACAAGATTGAAAACTTTTCTTCGCTTAAATGCAGTAAAAAGAATGGAAATCGATGATGCCAAGAGCCTTGAACTCGCTAAGAAATTAGTCAAGAAGAAGAACAAAAGATGAACTCCGGAAAGACTCTCGAGGAGAAAGAAAGGCAAAGGCAAGATGGTGAAAGCAATCATTTGAAGATCAGAGACAAGGCCACCTATTCTCTACCAAAAGCGGATGACTCTGAACAAGTTCAAGAGAAAACCTGACGAGAGAATAAGAGAGGTCGCCATCAAGAAGAAGGTTAGCGAGGCTAAAGGGATCGAACATCGCTACATCCGGAAGGAAGAGGAAGAACGAAGGCGCGAGCATAGGAGATTGCTTGGGAGAAGAATGCCCTTCCCAAGACTGTTAAAGACATCCTCGTACGGCTAGATCTTTGAATGGGATCGGATCGAGAGGATAATGTTTATGTGACGTCTACATCCTGGAGAAGATTCCAATTCATCAAGATCAGTGAAAATGATGATGAATCCCGGAACTGGTTAGAAACAAATTATCCAGACTTCTACCAGACAGTGATGAAAGAAGGCAAGATCATGTCACTAATACCAGAAGCTCCACCATTTGAACTACTCCTTCCACCTTTGCGTCCAAACAAAAAGCTAGATCCTGTTAAGTTCAAAAATACTTACTATGGATTTGCTGAAAAGGGAGGGATCCATAGAAGAGAAGAGCTGGACAAACTAATGCAAAGGATGTACATGATGTTTGGCATCCCCAAAGAGCTACAAATGTTCAAGTACACCTGAGGAAGACAACTTGGAATCAGATGATAGGTATGCTTTTCATGTATTCTATAATGCACACACCTATCTGAATGAAATATTCCATCTCACTGATTCTAAGACAACATCTCATTGTCTCTTCGAGGTATGTCTTTGTTTACATTATCTACATTTCCATTCATGGTATCTGTTTTTCTGGATTAAGTGTTTTGGTTCCATCAAAAGGGGGAAATTGTTGGGAAATTTGTATTTTAGTTTTGATGGAAGTTCCAAAACAAAGTTGTAATAAGACGGTCGGATCTGTTGGAATGTCGATGACTTAGAACAGATTAAGATGACCGGTGAAATGTATAGATAGTCGATGTAAAGATAGGTCACATATTGAGGGGAACTCAATATGTATAGGTCAGTCGAAGTATCGGATGACCCAGATAAGGTCGGTGATCAAGACTAAGAACAAATCAAGACAAGAAGTCGAAGATCGGTGAAGACAGATGAATCAAGACTCGGGATGAACTCAAGACATAGATAGACAGACATCAAGACTCAAGAATAAAACTGAAGACTTCAAGATGATGAATACACCGAGGCTCGTAGACACCAAGATCAAATGACCAAGACCTACATTCGGGGTCAAAGTGCTTATTGAGCTAAGACAATATGCATCGAAGACTCAAAACAAGGTAGATCGTGGCCATCCGATCAAACCACACTGGTGACAAAAAATATACACCGCATAAAAACGAATCTTCTACAAAAGGAATATCAATCGCCTAACGGATAAATTATCAAGTCAAGTGCCTTGGCCAAGGAGAAAGCGACGCAGCACAAAAAGAGCCGACAATGCAGGATACGATCTGCAGACAAATACGACGCTAATCATGCCTACGGCCACGCCGATAATCGGAGCACGTCACAATCATATCCTACAACCTACCTAATATAGCCCGAAATTCAAATTGCTCTCCAACGTTTCTTTGATTTCGAGGTCTATAAAATGGGATTGCTCGAAAGGAAGGAAAAGAGACCAACTACTATCACATGAACAATTGAGCAAAGCGGAACAACATCATTAACGCAGATTCTCAAAAAAAGCCTTCGAATTTCCATTTCGAAGAACACCATATTTGAAGATTATTCTTTGAGTGTTCATCCCATTGTTCTTAGCAAGAAATCCTATCCACTAGCATTTTGGCTACCTAAAACACCAGGATAGATTTCCAGTTGGAACCCTCAAACATTCTTTACCCAAACGCAAGTTAGGTTAAGTTTGTTCCCGGAAGATTTCAGACTAGGGATTCTAGTTTTCTGATTTCTAGTTCGGTTGAGTGTGAACTCGATAAACATCTTGTTGGGGATTATACTGAAAAGTATGCTTTTTACTTTGTATAATCGAAACTGAATTTCCAGACTTATTTACTGAAATAAATTGTTTATCACTGATGCTTTAAATATGATTGAATGTTATATATATTTCTTGCATAACTGCTCAATAATAAAACGTCGTGTACAATTTGTAGTTAATTTAGTGATACCCGATCACGTAAGATTAAATTAAGGTCCTTGTAACTATAAGTACACCATTCACGACCTAGATGGAAATGAACAACCATCGCGAAAGGTTGAGGTGTAAGGCTCGAGATTGGTTTGTCTTGACCAAGAGATTACACTAGTGCATGGTGATCTGTTGAATAGGACCTCTGAGGAGGATAAATTCTTGAATCGAACAAGGAAGAATTAGACCTCAGTGGATCGTTGTTTCTTAACCTTCGTCCCTTAAATAGGATCACGTGGGATCGGTAACTATTGCTTTGACTTATCATGGGTAGCGAATCAGAGAGAGATTCAATACGTACTTTATCTTGGGCAATATTATTGGTCACATGTGATTGCTAAGATTTTATACTGAAGAATCGTGTGCAAGCACGCTTGCTTGATTTGCCCCTTGGGGAGGTTCATAAGCTTTATCATACTAAATCTTGCAAGTGGAATTTGTTTTTAGGTATGGATAATAATGTTGAACTTCCTTGACCAAGGACAAAAGATATTAATTAATGGAAAGCTATTTCAGTGGCTTGAATTAATTAATGGGCTAGATAATCTTAAACACGGGAAATAATGACCGGGAGCCATATTGACTGTAATATGGGTTAAGATGGATAGTACAATATTAATTATGTAGTGGGATTAATTAATATTTATGGGCTTGATTTATATTGTGGCTCAATATTAGATATTCAAGATCCATTAGAAGGTCCAATCTTAATTCTCCTAAAGGCCCCCGAGTAGCCCAACATATAGTCCAATAACGAAAAGGTGATTAAAATAAAATAAATATTGTTGCTTATATTTCCCCATTTTTTTTGAAAATTATGAATAAAAAAGGAGAAAGATTTTCTTTGAATTTTGTTATGGAATGAAGATATGTATTCTTGGAATACAAGATTATCTCATTAAATTCAAGAAATCTCCCACTTGGTTATTCATTAAGAGATTTTTCGAAATTTTTGAAATTAGTGGGCAAGAAAGATTTTCTTGATTTTCTTGAAAGATATTATGGAAGATATGTATTTCTTGAAATACAAGAATATCTCATAAATTCAAGAAGATCCAAATCTTGGATTCTTGCTTAGTTATTTTTGAAAATTCTCCATAATAGAGGAGGTGGATTTTTGTGGAATATTTTAATTATGGGAAAAGAGAATATATGGGATATATTCAAGATTTCTTGGTGACCAAGAAAAGTCTTATCCCACATTGAAAATTCACATAAATTTCGTGCCCTCCTCTCCTATAAATAGGGGATGATTAGTTCATTCCCAAGTACAATTCCATGTCTTTGCCGAAATATTAGCAAATCCACATGTTGGTGCAACAAAGTTTTTTTTTTTCCTTTTGTTAATTGTTCGCGAGTATCCTTCCACCGGATTGTCGAGCAAGGGCTAAGGGAATACTTGGGAAGTCCTTTTGGTTAGTCCGTCCGACCGAAGTCACTGCCATCCCGAGAGGTACGTTCACGTAAACCCGTAGATTCCGCATGCGTAGGTTTTACGTGGCTTTTTATATGCATGATATGTTGTTGCAATTATTATTTGAATTAATATAGGATTAATTCATGCTAGTAATAATTAATGAATTAAATTTGTATTTAAATATTCACCCCGAATAGATCTGTGCAAATCATTCCCCAACAACTGGTATCAGAGCCACTGTTTCGGGCTCTGAATTTTTTAAATTGTAATTTAATTCGTGGACATTAAATTTGAAATTGGATAGTAGAACTGTTAGATCTGTTTTGCAGGTATCCAATTGTCATGGATTTTAATGTTTTATTTTGCATGCATATAAACTGTGGTTTTTTAATTCGATTCGTTCGGATTTGTTTTGCCTCGTGAGAAAATCCACGAGTAGACTAGGATTTGTTTGATTTGATCAATGTAATAGACTAGTCTAGATCTAGGTTTATTTATTTTTGTAAATAAATTGTAACCGGATCGGGAACGAAGAGATGAAGAATTAAAGGATGAAATCCAGAACTCAGCGTAGGGGGGCGCGGCGCGCGCTGGCACGCATGGGCGCAGGGCGAGGCCGGGCGGGCCGAGCGCGCGCGAGGATGCAGGCCGGCGCACGGGCGGTGCGTGCTCCAGGCCGGGCGGACGCCGCGGGCGCGCGCACGGGCGCGCGCGGAGACGCCGGCGAGGCCGATGTCGCGGGCGAGGCGGAGGCGGGCGAGCGCGCGCGCGCGGATGCGCGCGGACGCGCGCGTCGCCTGCCGAGGACTGCCGACTCCTGCCGACTGCTGCCGAGGCGCTGGCGGGCGTGTCCTGCCAGGCGGTGCCGAGGCTGCCTAGGTTGTCCCAGGCCAAGCGGCGGCCGGATGCGGCGTGCATCCCGCTGCGAAGCCGCTTGGCGTGGGGCGGTTCGAGATTTAATATTTTTTCGAGACGAACGAGTGGGAGAAATTCGAGAGGCGTGTTTCTTCAAGATCAAGCCAAGAAAAATCAAACCATGACAATTGGATAATTTGTGCCCAATATGTTTATTTTTACGTTATGCTTGATTTATTTGTGCTATCTTATGCTTTATTTAATTTGTTTAAATGTGTTTGCATGAGGGTTGCCAAATTGAAAAATCTCAACTCCAAAATTACTAAGTATGTTTTAAATAATTAATTGACAATTT
Organism: Stenogyne calaminthoides; assembly: GCA_037126765.1. Lineage (NCBI taxonomy): Eukaryota > Viridiplantae > Streptophyta > Magnoliopsida > Lamiales > Lamiaceae > Stenogyne > Stenogyne calaminthoides. The sequence goes on along the minus strand of JBBCBC010000008.1, from coordinate 14,923,318 downwards.
TATTTGGGATAATAAAATTGAATTAATTTTGACCTCCATGATTTATTTATTTGTGAATTCTTTTGGAGAAATTCCCCAACGGGGACGGTCAAAAGATAGGTTTCACATGAATGAATTCCAAACGGATGATTGTGGGTTATTACTAGTGGCGGCGATTTATGACCTCCCAACGAGGCTCGATCAAAGCCGAAATAGTAATTTGTATTTAATCATGGTTATTACTTAGGTATAAAATTGATATGCATATACTTCTCAAGTCCCTGTCAATTTTATATTGGTCAAATGGGAGCCAACTATTAACTGGATATTAAGGGTTTATAATTGTTCTTGTTTGTAAATCGGCTTGAATGTGTTTAAATAATGACCCACCCAACGTGGCTTATTTAAACTGTTTTGAGATGTTGGCTGATGCATGTTCATATTTTTTCGAGATTTTAAATATGATGAAATGTGATCGAACCTTGTGATATACTTGTGCTATTGCATATAGTTGAAAGATGTCGTTACCTTTTAATCATTTTGTTATTATACTTTAAAGTCAATACAATATGTATGGAAACTATATTGATTGAAAATTATAATTGTCCTAACTGCACAAAAGCACAAGTGGATTTTGACACACAAAAATCAGATGAGCCAACTGACGAGTCAAAACATGCGGGACTCGTCAGATCACCTTGCGAGAGATGTCGTCGCTGAAATGGTGGAGGAAAAACCCGTAAGGGATTACATCCTCAAAATAGATGGCCCATCTGAACAAACTTGAGATTCTGAGTGCAGATTATGATCTAGAGACTCAGATAAATTTGGTACTTCATTCTCTGCGCGAGAAAGTTTTTTTGAGCATTTTGGCCTCGCTAGCTAATTTGTTGCAAACTTTTGGATTCAAAAATGATGATAAGGCACCAAACTCAAGCTTTGACGGCAAGTGGTCCATCTTCATCTTCTAGGCCAAGGGTAGGCAAGATAAAGAAGAGGACCAAAGGCCATAAGCAATAAAACTCAACTGTTGCCAAGGGCAATGGTAAGATGAGGAATGCTTGTTGTGTCAAGGAAAATCCAAAGAGGAAGTGCTTAAAGCTGCGGTGAGAGAGGACAATGGAGGTTTTGCTGTTCCAACCCCAAAAGGGACGGAAAGAAAAGGTAATTCTCACACACTAGTTGTTGAAACTTGTTTAGCGGGCGATACTTCTCATTCGTGGGTGGTTGATACGAGATCCACTAATCATGTTGGCTTCACGGATTCTAAATGATCCCAACATAGTGGGGAGTGAGATCCTCATCACACCGGGTAACGTTACGAAAGTAGAAGACATTGCAATGCTACATAAGTGGCGGATATTGCAATCTTTACGGTAGTAACGATTATTGCAATACCACGCAGAAAGAGACATTGCAATGCTACATGAGTAGCGATAAAAGCAAAGGGGAGAAGTGCACCTATCTAGTGAAGATAAAGTTTTTGAGATTATCCTTGTGTTCCCGGTTTTTAGAAAGAATTCACTTTGGGTTTCTAAAATTCGATTAAAGGACACTAAGTTTCTTCTAATAAGAATGACATCTTTTTGAAATGATGAGTGTATCGATAAGGGACATTGATGGAAAATCTCTATACAATTAACATGCACACCACTCACGAAATGTATCCTATAACACATCAATCTTGTTTCCGAGAAAAGAAAAAACGTTCATCGGGGCGTGAACGAGACACTTCTTTGGCATCTAAGATTAGGTCATATAAATCCAAAAGAGGATCCAAAGGTTGGTGAAGGATGGTTCCTTTGGAGGCGTCTCCAAGTTGAATCGGATCCAACTGCGAATCATGTTTGGAGGGTAATATGACCAAGAGGGCATTGGAGCCAAGGGGAATGGGGCTAAAGAAGTGTTAGAGATCGTTCACATAGAAGTTCAATGTCAACCACTGAAGAGGAGGTTATGAGTAATTTTATTGATGATTACTCAAGGTACATTTTCCTTATGAAGCATGAATCGAGACCTTTGAGAAATTCTAAAGAATTTAAGGCTCAAACAGAGAATCATAGGAAAAACGATCAAGTCTCTACGATACGATCGATCGGAGGCGAATACCTCAAAGAATGAGTTTTTGAACTACTTATCGATGAAGGGATTGTATATCGACTCATCGCACTTTAACCCCTCAACAAAATGGGGTTTTAGCAGAGCAAAGCAACATAATTCTTTTTGGAAATAGTTAGATCAATGATGAGTTATACGGATCTTCCCGAGTCGTTCTGGGGTCATGCCTTGGAAAAAAAATGACTTACATTACGAACTTGGTGCTATCCAAATAAGTTCCAAAAACCCCAAAGAATTGTGGGACAGGGAGCAAGTCTAGTATGAGACACATGAGAACTTTGGTGTTCGCCACTACTACGTGTTGGACAAGGAAACCCGTAAATTGGATCCTCGATCGAATTCGTACATTTTGTAGGATACCCCGAGGGAACAAAAGGGTGAATGTTCTATAGTTCCAAAGATCAAAAGGTGGACATCCGCACCCACTTTAGATTTTGGAAGAAAACTGTAGAACCAAAGAAAACCCAGAAGTGAGATTACCTTAAATGAGCTTAGAGGGCAAACCTTAGCCGATCGATTAGATGATATACAAGCGATACGTTTTCTGGCCCGAGCCTCGTTATGGTGGGAGGGTTGTTTGACAAATCGAGAGATTCATGGGAATAGGAGAGTCCTAAGACTTGATTCTAATCGGACCCATGGACATATGAAGGCACTCCAAGATATGGATGCAGATTCTTGGCAAACAGCAATGAAAGACGATATGGGTTCTATGTTTCATAATAGAGTGTGGGAGCTAGTCGAACCACTTAATGGGGTCAAACCCATTGGATGAAAGTGGGTATATAAGAGGAAAAGAGGACCGGACGGAAGGTTGAAACCTTTTAAAGCAAGACTAATGGCGAAAGGTTATACTCGAAAAAGAAAGGGATCGATTATGAGGAAACTTTTTTACCAGTAGCCATGCTTAAGTCCATCTGTATTCTCTTATCGATTCTTAGATCTCAACTTTGAAGTCGGCAAATAGATGTCAAGACGGCTTTCCTTTCCTTAACTAAGTCTTGATAAAGAGATCTATATGCAACAACCCCATGTTTTCATTGAAACAGGCCAAGAACACATAGTTTGTAAGCTCAAGAGGTCCATTTAAGGACTCAAACAGGCATCCAGAGCTTGGAACCAAAGTTTTGATCATGTAATAAAGTCTTATGGGTTTGATCAAAACGAGTTTGAAAGTTGTGTGTATAAAAAGCGTTTGAAACTGCATTGGTATTCTTAGTACTATACGTAGATGACATTGTGATCATGTAAACGATGTGAAGATGTGGTCAGACGTAAGGGCATGGAGTTTCAAAACAGTTTGATATGAAAGACTTAGGGAAAGCCGGGCACATCCTTGGGATCAAGATTACTCGAGATCACAAGAAAAGGATGATCGGGTTATCGCAAGTATTCATACATTGACACTGGTTTTTGAAACGATTCAGCATGCAAGATTCCAAGAAAGGATACGTACTTTCGGACTTGGAATCCATCTATCCAAGAATATGTTCCCTAAGGCTTAAAAGGAGATAGATGACATGAAAGGTATTCCTTGTGCTTTCATTTATCGGAAACCTTATGTATGCATTCTTTGTACGAGACCGGGATATATGCTTTCTTGCGAGGCATGGTAGCAAGATATCGAGTAACTCAGTGGAAAGCTTAATCGACGACATACGTTAAAAACATTCAAGTTTCGAAAAAGAACTCTGGATAGAATGTTGATTTATCGACGATACTCCAATCCCCATCGGCTACATGGACTCGGATTTCCAATCGATTTAGATTCCGTAAATTATCCATTTCGATTAGTGTGTTTCCATTTGGGAAGTGTAGCCATCAAATGGACGAGTGTGAAGCGTAAATGCATCACCGACTCAACCATAGGACTCGGGGTAAGTAGCTGCTTTGGAAGCTTGTGAAGGTGAAAGAACCGATTGGGCTCTAGATCTTCTTAGTGGACTTGATGGTGTTCAATTTGTTCAAGCAATATCTGCTAGGGGGATTATAAATTCAAGAGAACCAAGAGTCCACGAGTCAAACAAACACATTAAAGGAAAGACATCTTATACGAGAAATCGTTAAGAGAGGAGATATAGTTGTGGCAAAAGATAGCGCCCCGAGGATGACCTAGCGAGATCCATTCACAAAGCCGCGCCTCTGAATACATTCGAGAGACATGTGAGTGGAATGGGTGTCAAGACCGTTGCCAATCTGCTTTGAGTATAAGTGGGAGAAATTATTAGGTTCGTGTAGGTGACATTAGATGTCATGGACTACTCGAGACGTGTTGTAGTATACTTAAAAGCAGACTTTGAGTATAAGTGGGAGATTGTTGGGGATTATACTGAAAAGTATGTTTTTTACTTTGTATAATCGAAACTGAATTTCCAGACTTATTTCTTCAAATAAATTGTTTATCATCGATGCTTTAAATATGATTGAATGTTATATATATTTCTTCGCAATAACTTTCAATAATTCGTACGTGTTGTTAATCAGAGTTAATTTAGTGATACCCGATCACGTAAGATTAAATTAACAGTCCCTTGTAACTATAAGTACACCATTCACGACCTAGATGGAAATGAACAACCATCGCGAAAGGTTGAGGTGTAAGGCTCAGATTGGTTTGTCTTGACCAAGAGATTACACTAGTGCATGACTGATGCGTTGAATAGGACCTACAGGAGGATAAATTCTTCATAACTGAACAAGGAAGAATTAGACCTCAGTGGATCGTTGTTTCTTAACCTTCGTCCCTTAAATAGGATCACGTGGGATCGGTAACTATTGCTTTGACTTATCATGGGTAGCGAATCAGAGAGAGATTCAATACGTACTTTATCTTGGGCAATATTATTGGTCACATGTGATTGCTAAGATTTAATACGAAGAATCGTGTGCAAGTACGCTTGCTTGATTTGCCCCCTTGGGAGGTTCATAAGCTTTATCATACTAAATCTTGCAAGTGGAATTTGTTTGGGTATGGATAATAATGTTGAACCGTTCTTGACCAAGGACAAAAGATATTAATTAATGGAAAGCTATTTTGGCTTGAATTAATTAATGGGCTAGATAATCTTAAACACGGGAAATAATGACCGGGAGCCATATTGACTGTAATATGGGTTAAGATGGATAGTACAATATTAATTATGTAGTGGGATTAATTAATATTTATGGGCTTGATTTATATTGTGGCTCAATATTAGATATTCAAGATCCATTAGAAGGTCCAATCTTAATTCTCCTAAAGGCCCCCTGAGTAGCCCAACATATAGTCCAATAACTGAAAAGGTGATTAAAATAAAATAAATATTGTTGCTTATATTTCCCCATTATTTTCTAAAATTATGAATAAAAGAGGAGAAAGATTTTCTTTGAATTTTGTTATGGAATGAAGATATGTATTCTTGGAATACAAGATTATCTCATTAAATTCAAGAAATCTCCCACTTGGTTATTCATTAAGAGATTTTCAAATTTTTGAAATTAGTGGCAAGAAAGATTTTCTTGATTTTCTTGAAAGATATTATGGAAGATATGTATTTCTTGAAATACAAGAATATCTCATAAATTCAAGAAGATCCAAATCTTGGATTCTTGCTTAGTTATTTTCGAAAATTCTCCATAATAGAGGAGGTGGATTTTTGTGGAATATTTTAATTATGGGAAAGAGAATATATGGGATATATTCAAGATTTCTTGGTGACCAAGAAAAGTCTTATCCCACATTGAAAATTCACATAAATTTCGTGCCCCTCCTCTCCTATAAATAGGGGATGATTAGTTCATTCCCAAGTACAATTCCATGTGCTGGAAATATTAGCAAATCCACATGTTGGTGCAACAAAGTTTATTTTTTTCCTTTTGTTAATTGTTCGCGAGTATCCTTCCACCGGATTGTCGAGCAAGGGCTAAGGGAATACTTGGGAAGTCCTTTTGGTTAGTCCGTCCGACCGAAGTCACTGCCATCCCGAGAGGTACGTTCACGTAAACCCGTAGATTCCGCATGCGTAGGTTTTACGTGGCTTTTTATATGCATGATATGTTGTTGCAATTATTATTTGAATTAATATAGGATTAATTCATGCTAGTAATAATTAATGAATTAAATTTGTATTTAAATATTCACCCCGAATAGATCTGTGCAAATCATTCCCCAACATCGCAGTATCGAGCCATTTATTTTGAGACTCTCAATTTTTTAAATTGTAATTTAATTCGTGGACATTAAATTTGAAATTGGATAGTAGAACCGTTAGATCTGTTTTGCAGGTATCCAATTGTCATGGATTTTAATGTTTTATTTTGCATGCATATAAACTGTGGTTTTTAATTCGATTCGTTCGGATTTGTTTTGCCTCGTGAGAAAATCCATGAGTAGACTAGGATTTGTTTGATTTGATCAATGTAATAGACTAGTCTAGATCTAGGTTTATTTATTTTTTGTAAATAAATTGTAACCGGATCGGGAACGAAGAGACGAAGAATTAAAGGATGAAATCCGTAACCAGCGTAGGCAGCGCGGGCGCGCGCTGGCACGCATGGGCGCAGGGCGAGGCCGGGCGGGCCGAGCGCGCGCGAGGATGCAGGCCGGCGCACGGGCGGTGCGTGCTCCAGGCCGGGCGGACGCCGCGGGGCGCGCGCACGGGCGCGCGCGGAGACGCCGGCGAGGCCGATGTCGCGGGCGAGGCGGAGGCGGGGAGCGCGCGCGCGCGGATGCGCGCGGACGCGCGCGTCGCCTGCCGAGGACTGCCGACTCCTGCCGACTGCTGCCGAGGCGCTGGCGGGCGTGTCCTGCCAGGCGGTGCCGAGGCTGCCTAGGCTGTCCCAGGCCAAGCGGCCGGCCGGATGCGGGCGTGCATCCCGGCTGCATAGAGCTTGGCGTGGCGGTTCGAGATTTAAGTATTTTTTCGAGATTTAACGAGTGGGAGAAATTCGAGACGTGTTTCTTCAAGATCAAGCCAAGAAAAATCAAACCATGACAATTGGATAATTTGTGCCCAATATGTTTATTTTTCTGTTATGCTTGATTTATTTGTGCTATCTTATGCTTTATTTAATTTGTTTAAATGTGTTTGCATGAGGGTTGCCAAATTGAAAAATCTCAACTCCAAAATTACTAAGTATGTTTTAAATAATTAATTGACAATTTTATTTTGGGATAATAAAATTGAATTAATTTTGACCTCCATGATTTATTTATTTGTGAATTCTTTTGGAGAAATTCCCCCAACGGGGACGGTCAAAAGATAGGTTTCACATGAATGAATTCCGAACGGATGATTGTGGGTTATTACTAGTGGTGACGATGACCTCCCAACGAGGCTCGATCAAAGCGTAAATAGTAATCCTCAGATTTAATCATGGTTATTACTTAGGTATAAAATTGATATGCATATACTTCTCTCAAGTCCCTGTCAATTTTATATTGGTCAAATGGGAGCCAACTATTAATCCGGATATTAAGGGTTTGTAAATTATTTTTTGTTTGTAACCTGCTTTGAATGTGTTTAAATAATGACCCACCCAACGCGGGGCTTATTTAAACTGCTTTTGAGATGGTGATGCATGTTCATATTTTTTCGAGATTTTAAATATGATGAAATGTGATCGAACCTTGTGATATACTTGTGCTTTATTGCATATAGTTGTTTATTCACCAAAGATGTCGTTACCTTTTAATCCATGTTATTATACTTAAAGTCAATACAATATGTATGGAAACTATATTGATTGGAAAATTATAATTGTCCTAATCGCACAAAAAGCACAAGTGGATTTTGACACACAAAAAATCGATGAGCCAACCGACGAGTCAAAACATGCGGGACTCGTCGGATCACCTTCATGAGAGATGTCGTCATTTGAAATGGTGGAGGAAAAACCCGTAAGGGATTACATCCTCAAAATAGATGGCCCATCCGAAACAAACTTGAGATTCTCGAAGTCAGATTATGATCTAGAGACTCGGATAAATTTGGTACTTCATTTCTCTTAAAAAGGTTTTTGAGCATTTTGGCCTCATTAGCTAATTTGTTGCAAACTTTTGGATTCGCAGAAATGATGATAAGGCACCAAACTCAAGCTTTGATTGACAAGAAGTGGTCCATCTTCATCTTCTAGGCCAAGGGTAGGCAAGATAAAAGAAGAGGACCAAAGGCCATAAGCAATAAAACTCAATCGTTGCCAAGGGCAATGGTAAGATGAGGAATGCTTGTTGTGTCAAGGAAAATCCAAAGAGGAAGTGCTTAAGTGCGGTGAGAGAGGACAATGGAGGTTTTGCCTGTTCCAACCCCAAAAGGGACGGAAAGAAAAGGTAATTCTCACACACTAGTTGTTGAAACTTGTTTAGCGGGCAGATACTTCTCATTCGTGGGTGGTTGATACGAGATCCACTAATCATGTTGGCTTCACGGATTCTAAAATGATCCGCAAGAACATAGTGGGAGTGAGATCCTCATCACATCGGGTAACATATGAAAGTAGAAGACATTGCAATGCTACATAAGTGGCAGATATTGCAATGCTTAGTAACGATTATCGCAATACTACGCAAAGTAGAAGACATTGCAATGCTACATGAGTAGCGATTAAAGCAAATGGGAGAAGTGCACCTATCTAGTGAAGATAAAGTTTTTTGAGATTATCCTTGTGTTGGTTTTAGAAAGAATTCACTTTCGATTTCTAAAATTCGATTAAAGGACACTAAGTTTCTTCTAATAAGAATGACATCTTTTTTGAAATGATGAGTGTATCGATAAGGGACATTGATGGAAAATCTCTATACAATTAATCTCGGCACACCACTCACTTAAATGTATCCTATAACACATCAATCTGCTTCCGAGAAAAAGAAAACGTTCATCAGACGTGAACGAGACACTTCTTTGGCATCTAAGATTAGGTCATATAAATCCAAAGAGGATCCAAAGGTTGGTGAAGGATGGTTCACTGGAGCGTCTCCAAGTTGAATCGGATCCAACCTGCGAATCATGTTTGGAGGGTAATATGACCAAGAGGGCATTTGGAGCCAAGGGGAATGGGGCTAAAGAAGTGTTAGAGATCGTTCACATAGATGTGCGTAGTTCAATGTCAACCACAGCAAGAGGAGGTTATGAGTAATTTTATTGATGATTACTCAAGGTACATTTTCCTTATGAAGCATGAATCTGAGACCTTTGAGAAATTCTAAAGAATTTAAGGCTCAAACAGAGAATCATAGGGAAAAACGTATCAAGTCTCTACGATCTGATCGTGGAGGCGAATACCTCAGCAATGAGTTTTTGAACTACTTATCTGATGAAGGGATTGTATCCCAGCTCACTGCACCCGGAACCCCTCAACAAAATGGGGTTTTAGCAGAGCAAAGCAACATAATTCTTTTGGAAATAGTTAGATCAATGATGAGTTATACGGATCTTCCCGAGTCGTTCTGGGGTCATGCCTTGGAAAACAGCGACTTACATTCTGAACTTGGTGCTATCCAAATAAGTTCCAAAACCCCAAAGAATTGTGGACCGGGAGCAAGTCTAGTATGAGACACATGAGAACTTTCGGGTGTTCGGCCTACGTGTTGGACAAGGAAACCGGTAAATTGGATCCTCGATCGTAATTAAAAAAGGTCGCTTTTGTAGGATACCCCGAGGAACAAAAAGGGTGAATGTTCTATAGTTCCAAAGATCAAAAAGGTGGACATCCACCCACTTTAGATTTTGGAAGAAAACTGTAGAACCAAAGAAAACCCAATGAGATTACCTTAAATGAGCTTAGGGCAAACCTTAGTGCCGATGGCATTTAGATGATATACAAGCTTCGTCGAGAGCCTCGTTATGGTGGGAGGGTTGTTTTTTGACCGAGAGATTCATGGGAATAGAGAGTCCTAAGACTTGATTCCCTAAACTCCATGGACATATGACGAGGCACTCCAAGATATGGATGCATTCTTGGCAAACAAAGAATGAAAGACGATATGGGTTCTATGTTTCATAATAGAGTGTGGGAGCTAGTCGAACCACTTAATGGGGTCAAACCCATTGGATGAAAGTGGGTATATAAGAGGAAAAGAGGACCGGACGGGAAGGTTGAAACCTTTAAAAGCAAGACTAATGGCGAAAGGTTATACTCGTAAAGAAAGGGATCGATTATGAGGAAACTTCATCAGAGCCATGCTTAAGTCCATCTCAGATTCTCTTATCGATTGTCACAAGATCTCAACTTTGAAGTCCGGCAAATAGATGTCAAGAAATTTTCCTTAACGGAAGTCTTGATAAAGAGATCTATATGCAACAACCCCATGTTTTCATTGAAACAGGCCAAGAACACATAGTTTGTAAGCTCAAGAGGTCCATTTAAGGACTCAAACAGGCATCCAGAGCTTGGAACCAAAGTTTTGATCATGTAATAAAGTCTTATGGGTTTGATCAAAACGAGTTTGAAAGTTGTGTATAAAAAGCGTTCGAACTGCATTGGTATTCTTAGTACTATACGTAGATGACATTGTGATCATAAAAAGCGATGTGAAGATGTGGTCGACGTAAGGGCATGGAGTTTCAAAACAGTTTGATATGAAAGACTTAGGGAAAGCCGGGCACATCCTTGGGATCAAGATTACTCGAGATCACAAGAAAAGGATGATCGGGTTATCGCAAGTATTCATACATTGACACCGGTTTTGAAACGATTCAAAGATGCAAGATTCCAAGAAAGGATACGCATTTTCAGATTTGGAATCCATCTATCCAAGAATATGTTCCTAAGACGAAAAAGGAGATAGATGACATGAAAGGTATTCCTTGTGCTTCGCTATCTAAACCTTATGTATGCATCATTGTGGTACGACGGATATATGCTTTACGTAGGCATGGTAGCAAGATATCGAGTAACTCAGGGAAAGTTTAATCGATTTACAAGTTAAAAAACATTCTCAAGTTTAAAAAAAAGAACTCGGGATAGAATGTTGATTTATCACCGATACTCCAATCCCCCATAATTTACATGGACTCGGATTTCCAATCGATTTAGATTCCGTAAATTATCCGCCTCGATTAGTGTGTTTCCATTTGGGAAGTGTAGCCATCAAATGGGACGAGTGTGAAGTAAATGCATCACCGACTCAACCATAGGACTCGGGTAAGTATCGCCAGAAGTTGAAAGAACCGATTGGGCTCTAGATCTTCTTAGTGGACTTGGATGGTGTTCAATTTGTTCAGCAATATCCGCTAGGGGCGTTTATAAATTCAAGAGAACCAAGAGTCCACGAGTCAAACAAACACATTAAAGGAAAGACATCTTATACGAGAAATCGTTAAGAGAGGAGATATAGTTGTGGCAAAAGATAGCGCCCGAGGATGTCCTAGCGAGATCCATTCACAAAGCGCCCGCCCTCAATACATTAGAGAGACATGTGAGTGGAATGGGTGTCAAGACCGCTAACTGCTTTGAGTATAAGTGGGAGAAATTATTAGGTTCGTGTAGGTGACATTAGATGTCATGGACTACTCGAGACGTGTTGTAGTATACTTAAAAGCGCATTTTGAGTATAAGTGGGAGATTGTTGGGGATTATCTTTGAAAAGTATGTTTTTTACTTTGTATAATCGAAATCAATTTCCGACTTATTTATCAAATAAATTGTTTATCATCGATGCTTTAAATATGATTGAATGTTATATATATTTATCGATAATCGTTCAATAATTCGACGTGTTACATCAGAGTTAATTTAGTGATACCCGATCACGAAGATTAAATTAATGGTCCTTGTAACTATAAGTACACCATTCACGACCTAGATGGAAATGAACAACCATCGCGAAAAGGTTGAGGTGTAAGGCTCAGATTGGTTTGTTTTGACCAAGAGATTACACTAGTGCATGACCGATCTTGTTGAATAGGACCTACAGGAGGATAAATTCTTTTAATCTAACAAGGAAGAATTAGACCTCAAATGGATCGTTGTTTCTTAACCTTCGCCCCTTAAATAGGATCACGTGGGATCGGTAACTATTGCTTTGACTTATCATGGGTAGCTTAATCGAGAGAGATTCAATACGCATTTTATCTTGGGCAATATTATTGGTCACATGTGATTGCTAAGATTTAATACGAAGAATCGCGGTGCAAGCACGCTTGCTTGATTTGGTTCTTGGGAGGTTCATAAGCTTTATCATACTAAATCTTGCAAGTGGAATTTGTTTTAAAGATGGATAATAATGTTGAACCGCTCTTGACCAAGGACAAAAGATATTAATTAATGGAAAGCTATTTGTTGGCTTGAATTAATTAATGGGCTAGATAATCTTAAACACGGGAAATAATGACCGGAGCCATATTGATCGTAATATGGGTTAAGATGGGAAGACAATATTAATTATGTAGTGGGATTAATTAATATTTATGGGCTTGATTTATATTGTGGCTCAATATTAGATATTCAAGATCCATTAGAAGGTCCAATCTTAATTCTCCTAAAGGCCCTCGAGTAGCCCAACATATAGTCCAATAACCGAAAAGGTGATTAAAATAAAATAAATATTGTTGCTTATATTTCCCCATTATTTTTAAAATTATGAATAAAAGAGGAGAAAGATTTTCTTTGAATTTTGTTATGGAATGAAGATATGTATTCTTGGAATACAAGATTATCTCATTAAATTCAAGAAATCTCCCACTTGGTTATTCATTAAGAGATTTTCAAATTTTTGAAATTAGTGGGCAAGAAAGATTTTCTTGATTTTCTTGAAAGATATTATGGAAGATATGTATTTCTTGAAATACAAGAATATCTCATAAATTCAAGAAGATCCAAATCTTGGATTCTTGCTTAGTTATTTTAAAAATTCTCCATAATAGAGAGGTGGATTTTTGTGGAATATTTTAATTATGGGAAAGAGAGAATATATGGGATATATTCAAGATTTCTTGGTGACCAAGAAAAGTCTTATCCCACATTGAAAAATTCACATAAATTTCATTGCCTCCTCCTCTCCTATAAATAGGGGATGATTAGTTCATTCCCAAGTACAATTCCATGTCTTTGGAAATATTAGCAAATCCACACAAGTGGTGCAACAAAGTTTATTTTTTCCTTTTGTTAATTGTTCGCGAGTATCCTTCCACCGGATTGTCGAGCAAGGGCTAAGGGAATACTTGGGAAGTCCTTTTGGTTAGTCCGTCCTAATCAAGTCACCGCCATCCCGAGAGGTGCGTTCACGTAAAACCCGTAGATTCCGCATGAGGTTTTACGTGGCTTTTTATATGCATGATATGTTGTTGCAATTATTATTTGAATTAATATAGGATTAATTCATGCTAGTAATAATTAATGAATTAAAATAATAGATCTGCGGCAAATCATTCCCCAACACATCTGTAGAGTGTGAACTCAATAAACATCTCGACCATCCCGTGAGGGATATAAGTCCCGCATGTTAAGTTCGGTTAAGTTCGGTTAAGGTTCCCCTGTGTTAAGGGAAGAGTGGACGTAAGACGGGTTTCGTCTGAACCACTATAAAAAGTCTTGTGTGCATTTACTTGCTTTCTTATTTCTTTAAACTATTCACACAACTGAGTTTAAAAGCGCATACATATTCTAAGTTAAGCACAGTATGCACCAAGCAATTGATCTGATCAGGTTGACACCTTAGTCAACTGGTTGAAAACTGACTTAAGAATCTGAATTGATAAAACTGGTTTTTCACACGTTAAAACAAGCTTCCGCGACTCTTAGTTCCAGATATCAAGTCGATCGCCCTTAGGTACTCAGTAAGATTGAACATCAGTCTAAACTGATACACTAGCACTCTGATCGGGTAATTTGCAAATCACACCTGATCCGCACGAAAAGCTTTGGACTTACAATATCTCCTCTCTTAACGATATCTCGTATAAGATGGTATTTCCTTTCAATGTGTTTGCTGGCCTTGTGGGCTCTTGGTTCCCTTGAATTTGCAAATCGCTTCCCAAGATTGTCACAATAAACAAAGTGATTCTTGCCAAATTAGGAACTACATTCAAGTCCACTAGGAAGTTCTTGAGCCAAACCGCTTCTTTCGCTGCCTCGCAAGTAGCTACATATTCGGCTTCCATGGTAGAATCTACGACGCATTTCTGCTTGACGCTTCTCCATGTCACGGCTCCTCCCCCCATGCAAAACACACTCTGGGAGGTAGATTTTCTAAAGTCTATGTTTGATTGGAAATCGAAGTCGGTGTGGCCGGATGGGGATTGGACTATCCCGATCGATAAATTAACATTCTATCTCGAGTTCTTTTCGGATATACTTGGAATGTTTTTAGCGTCTAGATCAATGTTCTTTCCCGGGTTACTTTGATATCTTGCCACCATGCCAGCGGCAAAGCGGATATCCTGGTCTCGTCCAACATTGCATACATAAGGCTTTTTCGACGGCGAAGCATATGGAATGCCTTTCATATCATCTATCTCCTTTTAAGGCGTCTTAGGGCACATTTTTTCTTGGATAGATGGATTCCATGTCCGAAAAGGTACAAGCCTTTCTTGGAATCTTACGAATCAATCGTTTCAAGACGATTGTCTATGTATGAAGCTTTCGCGATAAGCCTATCATCCTTTTCTTGCGATCTCGAGTGATCTTGATCCCAAGGATGTGTGCGGCTTCCCTAAGTCCTTCATATCAAACCTGTTTTTGAAAGTCATGCCCTTACGCCCGATAACACCTTTACATCGTTCCCGATGATTAGAATGAATCTCACGATAGTACTAAGAATACCAATGCAGTTTCGACACGCTTTTTGTACACACAACTTTTGAACTCATTTTGATCAAACCCATAAGACTTTATAGCATGATCAAAACATTGGTTCCAAGCTCTGGATGCTTGTTTGAGTCCGTATATGGACTTCATGAGCTTACAAACTAGGTGTTCTTGTCCTTTTTCAATGAAGCCTTGGGGTTGTTGCATATAGATCTCTTCATCAAGACTTTCCGTTAAGGAAAGTCGTGTCTTGACATCCATTTGCCGATTTCAAAGTCGAGATGATGAAGAATCGATAAGAGAATTCGGATGGACTTAAGCATGGCTACGGGCGAAAAAGTTTCCTCATAATCGATCCCTTCTTTCTGAGTATAACCTTTCTCCACGAGTCTTGCTTTGAAGGTTTCCACCTTCCCGTCCGGTCCTCTTTTTCTCTTATACACCCACTTGCAACCAATGGGTTTGACCCCATTAAGTGGTTCGACTAGCTCCCACACTCCATTATGATACATAGAACCCATTTCGACTTTCATTGCTGTTTGCCAAGAATCTGCATCCTTGTCTTGGATTGCCTCGTCATATGTCCATGGGTCTGATTCGTCTTGTTCGGGAATCAAGTCCGAGGACTCTCCTATTCCCATGAATCTCTCATTTGCTTTCACAAAGGTACGTTGTGAGGTTCGGTTGTGTAAGTGTGTTGTTTGGTATGTCATCTTCTTTACAATTGGTGCTTATAAGTGGGTGCTTATAACCACCTTTTGATCGAGGACCATAGAACATACACCCTTTTTGTTCCTCAGGGTATCCACAAACAACCTTAATTCGATCGAGGATCCAATTTATGGCTTCCTTGTCCAACACGTAGGTCGGACACCCCCAAATCCTCATGTGTCTTTAAACCGGCTTCTTGCCCCGTCCACAATTCTTTGGGAGTTTTGGGAACCGATTTGGATGGCACCAAGTTCGTAATGTAGGTTGTTGTTTTCAAGGCATGACCCCTTAACGACTTGGGAAGATCCCAAGATAACTCATCATAGATCTAACCATTTCCAAAAGAGTTATGTTTTTCACTCGCAACCCCGAGTTTTGTTGAGGGTTAAACATTAATGGGATGCAATCCCTTCATCGCACAAGTAGTTCAAAAACTCATCGTTGAGGTATTCGCCTCCATGATCGATCGTAGATACTTGATACGTTTTTCCCTATGATTCTCGGGCTTGAGCCTTAAATTCTTTGAATTTTCAAAGGTCTCGGATTTATGCTTCATAAGGAAAATATAACTGTATTCTTGAGTAATCATCAATAAAAGTGATGAAATACTCATAACCTCCTCTTGCTTTGGTTGACATTGACCACATACATCCGTGTGAATGATTTCTAACACTTCTTTGGCTCTATTCCTTGGCTCCAAATGCCCTCTTGGTCATTTTACCCTCCAAACATGATTCGCAGTTGGAATTGGTTCAACTTGGAGAAACTTGGTGAACCGCCTTTCACCAACCTTTGAATCCTCTTTTGGATTTATATGTCCCAATCTTAGATGACATAGAAGTGTCTCGTTCACGTTTGATGAACATTTTCTTTCTCAAAAATAGTTGATGTGTTATAGGATGCATTTTGAGTGAGTGGTGTGCAAGTTAATTGTATAGAGATTATTCGACAACGTTCCATGACAGATAAATTTATCAAAAGAGAAATGGTAACAACTTTATTAAAAGTAACCGAATATCCATCAAGAAAAAGTTTAGAAACCGAAATTAAATTTTTTCTAAAATTCGAACGAAAGAACATCTCTTAAAATTAAAACTTTGTCTTCAAAAGACAGTGCACTTCTCCCATCGCTCACCGCCACTCGTGAAGATCGCCGAAAGGTGATGAGGATCTCACTCCCACTAAGTTCCGGGTCCGCTTGAACCCTTGCAAAAGTGAAACAAACATGATCGGTGGATCCCCAGATCCACTACCCATAAATGGGAGGCATACGCTGCTAAACAAGTTTCAACAACTAGTGCGTGAAAATTACCTTTCTTTCCATTCCTTTTGGGTTTGGAACAGGCTGACCTCCAATGTCCTTTTTCACCTCAATTAAAACATTTTCCTTTTGGTCCTTTCTTGACACCCAAACAACTAACTGTTTTTTTCTCACTTTTCTTAGTGATGAGATTGCTTTGGTTCTGACCACTTTCCTTTTCTTGAGACTTGCCTTCCATTGGCCTAGATTTCGAGAAAAGACTTTTGGTTACCAATGCTTCGTCTTTCTTTCCTAAATGCTTCTCTATTTTCTCCAAGGCTTCTTGTAGGATGTCCATAGTAAACATGTGATCACTCATAACAAAACTACAGTAAAACCCATCGAAGCATCTTGGTAGAGTTAGCAAAAGAAATTCGATTTGGGCCTCATCACAATACATAGTACCGAGATAAGCCAGTTTTTCTAAGTGGTGTTTAATTCTGAGAACATGCTCCCTCACGGGTGTTCCCTCAGCCATCTTTAGCCTGGCCACGTCGTCATTTTTAAACTGATTGATCATGCGATCTTTTGTTAAAAATATTTCTTCAAGACTTTGCATAATTTCTGCAGCAGACTCAACACCTTTATGAATGTGTCTCAAATAATCAGACAGTGAAGTCAAGATTACACGTTTCATGGGTTCATTGGCCTGCTCCCTCCGCATTAGGTGATTCATCAGTAGGCTTACGTGGCTTGTGTACATCAAGAACCCAATGATGTTCTTGTGCAGGTAGGACAAAACTCATATTTCGTTTCCAAACATTATAGTTTTCGCCAGTTAATTGGTGTTCTTTGAGTGTATATAACAGTGGATTAAAAGGTTGCGACATGATGAACTGAAATAAACAATAATATGCATAAGCACAAATATATCACAAGGTTCGATCACATGCAACATATTTAAAATCTCAAAAAATATGAACATGCATCAGCAAACATCTCAAAACAGTTTAAATAAGCCGTGGGGTGGCATTATTTAAAGGTGTTACAAACAAGAACAATTTATAAACCTTTAATATCCAGATTAATAGTTGGCTCCCACTTGACCAATATAAAATTGATGGGGACTTGAGGAAGTATATGCATATCAATTTTATACCTAAGTAATAACCATGATTAAATACAAAATTATTATTTCGCTTTTGAATGAGCCCAAATGAGGAGGGTCATCGCCGCCACTAGTAATAATCCACAATCATCCATTTGGAATTCATTCATGTGAAAGCTAACTTTTGACCCGTCGAAGGGGGAAATTTCTCCAAAAGAATTCACAAATAAATAAATCATGGAGGTCAAAAATTAATTCAATTTTATTATCCCAAAATAAAATTGTCAATTAATTATTTAAACATACTTAGTAATTTTTTATGGTGAGATTTTTTCAGTGGGCAACTCTCATGCAAAACACATTTAAACAAATTAAATAAAGCATAAGATAAAGACAATTATAAATCTAGCAAAGCGGAAAAAATAAACATATTGGGCACAAATTATCCAATTGTCATGGTTTGAATTTTCTTGGCTTGATTTTGAAGAAACGCCCGCCTTGAATTTCTCCCACTCGATCGTCTCAAAAAGAACTCCGTCTCAAACGCCACGCCAGTAACTCGCAAGGGATGCACGCCAAGATCCGCCGCCGCCACTTTGGCCAAGTCACTTTAGCAGCTGCTCTAAGAAGATACCTCGGTAGACAAACCCACGACATTCGCCAGATTCACAAGAAGCTGACCTCGCTCACTTTTGCTCGTCATGAAGAAGCGCAGAAGACTGCTATGTCGCTCGCTTCGGCTTCGCCCATCCGCTTTGCCCCGGCCGCGTGGGCGCTTATGCCATGGATCTTATAAGATCGGATCCTCGCCCTCGGCGCCGCCCACGCCTCACGCCGTGATAATTTATATGCATGCATAAATAAACACATTAAATTCTATGACAATTGAATACCTGCAAAAAAGATCTAGCAATTCTACTATTCAATTTCAAATTTAATGCAAACGAATTAAATTACAATTTAAAAAATTCAGAGCCCGAAATCGAGGCTCTGATACCAGTTGTTGGGGAATAAGTTGCACGGATCTATTCGGGATAAATATTTAAATACAAATTTAATTCTTATAATTATTACTAACATGAATTAATCCTATATTAATTCAAATAATAATCCAACAACAAATCATGCATATAATCAATTCACGTAAATCCTACGCATGCGGAATTTCTACGAGTTTACGTGAACATACCTCTTGGGACGGCAACGGTCTTGTTGATTAGACTCATCAAAAGAACTTCCCAAGTATTCCCTTAATCCTTGCTCGACTATCCGGTGGTAGGACACTTGCAAACAATTAACAAAGGAAAATAAATTTTGTTGCACCATCTTTGTGGATTTACTAATTTTTCCAGCACATGGAATTGTACTTGGGAATGAAAGAATCATCCCCTATTTATAGAGCATAGGTGGTCAAAATTTTAGGGCAAAATAATGTGGGAAAATCTTTTCTTGATCTCCAAGAAATCTTGAATATATCTTCTATATTCTCTTTCCCATAATTATAATATTCCACAAAATCCCACCTCCTCTTTGTTATGGAATATTTTCGAAATATTAGGTCAAGATTCCAAGATTTGGATCTTCTTGAATTTATGAGATATTCTTGTATTTCAAGAAATACATATCTTTCATAATATCTTTTCAAGAAAATCAAGAAAATCTTTCTTGCCATTTATATTTCAAGATTTTCGAAAATTGCTATATGGATACCCAAGTGGGAGATTTCTTGAATTTAATGAGATAATCTTGTATTCCAAGAATACATATCTTCATTCCATAACAAAATTCAAAGAAAATCTTTCTCCCTTTTAATCCATATTTTTTCAAATATTGAGGAAAAATTAAGGCAACAATATTTATTTTATTTTAAACACATTTTTCAGTTATTGGACTATATGTTGGGCTACTTAGGGGGCCTTTAGGAGAATTAAGATTGGACCTTCCAATGGATCTTGAATTATCAATATTGAGCCACAATATTATTCAAGCCCATAAATATTAATTAATCCCACTACATAATTAATATCAGACTATCCATATTAACCCATATTACGGTCAATATGGCTCCGGTTATTATTTCAAAGTGTTTAAGATTATCTAGCCCATTAATTAATTCAAGCCACCAAATAGCTTTCCATTAATTAATATCTTTTGTCCTTGGTTACGAATCCGATTCAACATTATTATCCCTACCGGAAACTAGTTCCACTTGCAAGATTTGGTATGATAAATCTTATGAACCTCCCAAGGGGGCAAATCGAACAAGCGTGCTTGCACACGATTCTCCGATTAAATCTTAGCAATCGCGATGTGACCAATAATATTGCCCAAGATAAAAAGTATTGAATCTCGTTGATTCTCTACCCATGATAAGTCAAAGCAATAGTTACCAACCACACATGATCCTATTTAAGGGACGAAGATTAAGAAATAACGAACCTCTGAGGTCTAATTCTTCCTTGTTCAGTTCTGAAGAATTTGTCCTCCTGTAGGTCCTATTCAGTGCATCAGTCATGCACTAGTGTAATCTCTTGGTCAAGACAAGTCAATCTGAGCATTACACTTCAACCTTTCACGATGGATTGTTCATTTCCATCTAGGTCGTGAATGGTGTACTTTTAGTCACAAGGGATTGTTAATTTAATCTTATGTGATCTGGTATCACTAAATTAACTACAATGGAACACGTACTATTTAATGAACAGTTACGCAAATAAATATATGTAACATTTGATGATATTTAAAGCATCAGTGATAAGCAATTTATTTCAGTAAATAAGTCCGAAATTCAGTTTTGATTATACAAAGTAAAAGCATACTTTCCAGTATAATCCCAACACCAAATCTGCCCGACTAGCGATTTTCAACTTCCGAATCCTTGCCTATTAACATAGTCACTCACCAAATTTTTAATAGGTTCCCAAATCATATGACCCAACACAACATTAATATAATAACACCTCAAGAAATTCACATGATTAATTCTAAACACATGTTGAAAATGAGTATGTCCACATCCCGTAATAACATAAATATTCCCCGTAATGACTACAATTTCCAATGCCAGTATCCAAAAGTGTATTCATACCTTACAACACCTTCAACGACATGCGGTCCTGAAGTTCTCCGAGACTTATATTCATTTTATTATCAGGAAACCACAATTTGCATATCGGAGATGACAACGGAACACCATCAGAAGGTGCATCAAGCAAACAAACTCTAACTACGGATTGGTTAATCTTTACCATATGGCATGATAGTTGTAGCGACATCCAGTCCGTGCTTCTTAATCATCCTTGGTATTAGTTCATTGGCAGATAAAGTTTTTCAGATTCACTCTGTAAGATGGGATAATGAATTGTCTTGCATTTCCATAGCTAACAATCTCACGACAACCTTTCCATCTGGATATTAGTTTGTTTTTTTATTTGTTATCGGTACTCATAAGCCATCAATTGAAGTTGTATCCTTTTTAAATGGTAAGGGACCACAAGTTCTTTCCACAGGGATCATATCACTGACGAGCACCATGACAACTTCTATAAGTGAATGTATTCCACATGATGTAAGGGTTGTCTTAGTTGATCATCTGTATGTCCTCTCCGGGATAATCCCAAAGTAGGCAAGGAGTAAAACTCAAGGGCTCATCATTTCAAAAATCTTGGTTAATCTTTTCAAAATAAACCACTCCTTGGTTAATAATATTTTAAACGATGTTATTTTATAATTTTCTGTAAACCAAAATAATGTTTTCCACCAATATCTAAGCTTACTAAAAATAAATAAATGGAAATTGAAGGATTACCACAATGTACTAATGATATTACTCTCGCCAAATATCAATGATATGTTACTAATCTTGAAAATTTCAAATTAGATATTTATTTATGATGAAATTATAAATTTCAATAAGAAAACTTACAAATAAGATAAATAAATAGGCCCAAACTAATCCCCAACTAGTTGGCGCCTAAGCG
Source organism: Stenogyne calaminthoides (assembly GCA_037126765.1). Lineage (NCBI taxonomy): Eukaryota > Viridiplantae > Streptophyta > Magnoliopsida > Lamiales > Lamiaceae > Stenogyne > Stenogyne calaminthoides. The sequence goes on along the minus strand of JBBCBC010000008.1, from coordinate 14,901,459 downwards.
CTAGGCGGTCCAAATCCGTCTGACTAACGATTTTCGACTTCTGAATTCTTGCCTATTAACATAATCACTCACCAAATTTTTAATAGGTTCACAAATCATATGACCCAACACAACATTAATATAATAACATTTCAAGAAATTCCATGATTAATTCTAAACACATGTTAAAAATGAGCCTGACCACATCCCCTAATAATATAAATATCCCTGTAATGACTACAATTTCCAACGCCAGTATCCAGGTCAAAAGTGTATTCATATCTTACAACATCTTCAACGACATGCGGTCCTGAAGTTCTCATGATTATTTAATGAATGCAACACTCTGTTTTCTTCTTCAGCGCGATGGTTGATGCTAGGTTCACGGTGTCGTTGACGCTAGGTCTCGTGTTGGACGCTTTTTATAATAATGGATTCTCTTTGCACAAGATTTAAGCAAGTTTTCCCTTTCAAATTATCATTCAAATGAATTTTCAGATTGCATGCGAATTGGAGTAAGAAAAGTTTCGCTTCGCTTCCAGATCGAGCATAAGAACAATGGTTGTAGCAATCCTTGATATTCTTATACTCATAATCCCGGAACCTCTCAACCCAATTATTGCAGGGTTCCACTTTTTTCATCACTGATGCATATTCATATTGCTATCCTTCGACACCTTGTATATTTGATCATAACATTGCAAAATAGAGTTGTGTACCATTTCCGGGGGCAAAAATGTCAAATGATATTTCAGCATATCTGATTCCACCATATACATATAAGTCAGACCTTCAACATAATTATAGAAGGCATCTAGAGCGAGCTCATATGGAGCATTAGGACCACCAAGCAAAGCCTTAATTGTCTTTATCACAAAAAAGATAAGATTGGCGATTAATTGCAAAGCAAAGAAAAGGCTAATATTCCCAAATTTTTTTCCTATTTTACATAGTTTAATACTATTGGGAGGCCCTGATTGGTTAGTAATTTAGCATCACATTTCAATTTATATATGATTATTATTTCGAGACACGTGATAAAATACTAATTTGAAATAATATTATTGAATGACATCTGAGAGCGTAAATTTAAATTAACTTTCAATATTTATGACTTTCCAGTTTTCCTTAAATACAAGTAAATATTTATACAAGTATCTTTATCCCCGATTCTCTGTGGCTTTTAAACTTTTTTCAAACTTGGTAATCAATAGGCAATAGTCGATAATCACGAAATGTAGTCAATATCCTTTCCTTTTATTTGTGGAGTTTTGATTGAACATTTAAAAATATTAAAGCACACACAAAAAACGTTGTCACTCACCTCCGATCCCCTTCCATGATGAAAAAATTGATGGATATGCGGTGCATTGTGAAAATTCGGTGAATGCTCCGAGCGTGGCGGTCAAAAGCGACGTCGTCTCGCTGTTTGCCCCCCGATGTACCACGGGGACACGTGGCGGTCTGCGTGGGGAGTAATTGTTGCAAAGCAACATCGTTACGCTGTTTGCCCCCGGATGTACCAGAGGGACACGTGGCGGTCCGCGTGGGGAGCAATTGTCACAGGTACATCATGCCCGCAACGCACCTGAACCACCCAATTTTCCGGCGCTTGTTGGACCAAATTGGGAAAGAGTACGGATTCCCCAATTATTCGGGGCCATTGTGGATTTTGTGCGACGAATCACAATTTGAGAAGATTTTTCGACGCGTCGATTTGGATTTAAAAAAATGCACTAGGACTAGGAATGACGACCATGATCGATTCAGTTAATCTTCACTTTCGTTGCTATATGGATTTACATGATATAATAACACCTCAAGAAATTTACATGATTAATTCTAAACACGTGTTGAAAATGAGCCTGACCACATCCTGTAATAACGTAAATATCCCTGTAATGACTACAATTTCCAATGCCAGTATCCAACACCTTTAACAACATGAGGTTCTGAAGTTCTCAGGACTTATTAATGAATGATTATGTGATTATGTTAATAGCTTAATACGTGAAGCTCTATTAAGATAACATGAAACCAATATCGAAATTCAAACTTCCCATGCCTATCTCCTATGGCCACTAGATTCCATTAAATTGGCCTATAATTCGTTATGTAAATCCTAACACCAGAGAGATTTTATTGCGATGGAGGGTTCGATAGTGAAGTTTTGTGGGGTGAGACGAAAGACTAATTTTGAGAATGTGATAAAGGCAATTAAGGCTTTGCTTGGTGGTCCTAATGCTCGATATGTGCCCGCTCTAGATGACTTCTATAGTTATGTTGAAGGTCTGAGTTATATGTCTATGGTGGAATCAGATATGCTAAAATATCATTTGACATTTCTCTCCCCGGAAATGATATGCAACTCTATTTTGCAATGTTATGATCAAATATACAAGGTGCCGAAGGATAACAATATGCATATATCTACGTCAGTGATGAACAAAGTAGAACCCTGCAATAATTGGGTTGAGAAGTTCCGGGATTATGAGTATAAAAAGATCAAGGATTGTTACAACCACTGTTCTTATGCTCAATCTGGAAGCGAAGCGAAACTTTCCTTACTCTAATTCGCACGCAATCTGAAAATTCATTTGAATGATAATTTGAAAGGGAAAACTTGCTTAAATCTTGTGCAAAGAGAATCAATTGTTATAAAAAGCGTCCAACACGAGACCTAACGTCAATGGCGTCGTGAACCTAACATCAACCGGTGCGCTGAAGAAGAAACCAGAGTGTTGCATTCATTAATTAGTCATGAGAACTTCAGGACCGCATGTCGTTGAAGGTATTGTAAGGTATGAATACACTTTCGACCTGGATACTGGCATTGAAAATTGTAGCCATTACGGGGATATTTACATTATTAGGGGATATGGTCAGGCACATTTTCAACATGTGCTTAGAATTAACCATGTGAATTTCTTAAGGTGTTATTATATTAATTTTGTGTTGGGTCATATGATTTGTTAACCTATTAAAAATTTGGTGAGTGATTATATTAATAGGCAAGGATTCAGAAGTCAAAAATCGCAAGTCAGGAGGAGTTGGACCGGCTAGCGCCTAGGCATCAACTAGTTGGGGATTAGTCGGGCCCTATTTATTTATTTTATTTGTAAGTTTTAGTATTGAAATTTATAATTTCATCATAAATTAATATTTAATTTAAAATGTTGAAGATTGCTAACATATCATTGATATTTGTCGAGGGTAATATCATTAGTACATTGTGGTAATCCTTCAATTTTTATTTATTTATTTTTAGTAAGCTTAGATGTTGGTGGAAAACATTATGTTGGTTTACAGAAAATTATAAAATGACTTCATTTAAAATATAATTAATTAAGGAGTGGTTTATTTTGAAAAGATTAACCAAGATTTTTGAAATGATGAGCACTCAGGTTTTACTCCTTGCCTGCTCTGGGATTATCCCGGAGAGGACATACAGATGATCAACTAAGACAACCCTTATGTTGGGAGATGAATTTAATATGAAGATTTTTATTAGATCCCTAAACCCCTGAGTATGACTGTTCAGAATGTTTTGATAGTCAGAACATGTTTCAGTATAGGTTAAGTATTCAGGAGTATCTGCACAATGTATAGTCATCAAATGTAGTTCAGGATAGTATAAGTTATGTCTACTGAAGTGTGCATAACATTGTGGGGGAACTCAGTAACCTGAAGACCTGAAGTACCGAAGACTATCTTGCTGAAGACATATGGACTGAGCCAAAGTCCTGAACATTTATGAGGAATAAATGTTATGTCCAAGCATCTTGAAGACAAAAAGAATTGGAATTAAGTGTCTTTTAAGGTTGTCCTATTCAGAGGAGTTGACCTTCAAAAGAGTCGTTTTGCTTGTCTCTGATCAATAAAGTCAAGAACCAACCAGAGAGCGCCAACAACGTACGATATTGACACTGAAAGTGACATGTCACTGAGGACAGTTAGACATGTTGTGTTCCAGTCTGCAGAACCAATGAATGGCTAGCTTGACTGCATGTTACCCAAACCAAGCAAGGACTTGTTCAAGACCTAATATAGTTGTTCAAAGAATACCATAAGAGGAAACTAAAGATGGTTATCTCTCCAACGAATAGTTTTTCAAGAGTGACTCTTAGAGTTGCCTATAAATAATGAAGCCTTGTACTCACACAAGGTTACGGGAAATCAAGCAACTCACGAGCTCAAGCATATTCAAGTTAACCTTTGAAGCACTCAAAACCCTAAAGATTTCCCAAGTGTTTCTACTTTGAAGAGTGCTCATATACTAAGCCTAGTATTTCAAATATCCAAAGCTTAGTACAGATATCATATCCTTTATTTGTACTTATTGTAAAGGATATCTCAACCCTAGTTGGAACCAAACCTAAACCTAAACCTTAAGTGTTAGGAAGTTTGAGTAGTTGTTGTTTGAAAGTTGAGAGTTGTAAAAGTTAGTAAGATGAGGTTGTTTCAGTCTGAAAGCTTGAGAGTAGTAGTTTATGTACTAGAACTCAGGAAGTAGTTCCTAGGAATCAAATTACCTTTGAGAGGTAGTTTGGTCAGTGTACCTTGGCACTCTAAACCAAGTGAATTCCAAGTGTTAGGGAATTCCCCTGAGGATCAGGGAGAGTGGACGTAGGAGCTTGAGTCTCTAAACCACTGTAATTCTGTGTTGTTTTGCTTTCTGCTTTGCATATCATTCTGCATACTTTTACTGAAAGCATACAAAAGGTTTTACATTCAGTTTGGAACCAGTCTACTGAAGATTGCATTAACTGAAGCACAACCTTAATCACAGTTTTATGAACTAAGAGAAAAGCTATTTCAGTACAGTAAAACGAGTATAAACTTAGGGCCTACACTTTCCGCACCTTAAATAGTTAGTGTAGATAGCTACCAAACTGAACAGCTCTCCTTAGCATTCAGTAAGTTGGTTATCTGTGCAAGGCTATTTAGGACTTTAGCACTCATAATCAGTTGAGCTTATCCGAAGGACTGAAAGCTGCTCAGAGCTCTTGTCTCAGTAGACTTGGACTTAGGGTACTTTTGCTTTTCAGTGCTAAAATTCAGGGAATCCCGACTCACTGATTGAAAGGTTTTAAAAGTTTGAAAAACACTATACATGTGTATTCCCCCCCATACACGTGTGTGACTCGTTACTTGGGACCAACAAGTGGTATCAGAGCAATGGTTTCTTGACCACTTGCTTTGGTAGCCATAGTCTTGTTTGCTGAAAGACTTTGGTGGTCTACTGAATAGATCTCATTGTTGAAAGCTTGAAAGGCTTTTTATCATGCCTTCTAAAAAGCTACTCATGTTCTCTGTTGAGAGCTATGACTTATGGAGACTGAGAATGCAGACACATCTGTACTCTAAACATGAAAGAATGTGGAGAATTGTGTCTCAGGGACCATTTGAGCATACTGTTGTGAATCCCAGACTTACTGATGATGAGAAAAATGATCCCAGAGATGAATTTCCTAAGTCTGATGATCAACTCACTCCCGAGGAGAGAAAGTTGGTTAATTTAGACTATATTGCTAAGGATATTCTATATAACACTATTGATGATATCAAACATACATCTTAACTGTATGTTCATCAAGATTTTGAAATCCTAGGACTTCAAAGTCCAGATTTCCCATGCCCACTATAAGCCCAAAACGAACATACCTTATCGACTGTCCCACAACCATTGGGGTTGAGGACACCCAAATTTGGCATTTCTCTAAGACAGGCCTTTACACGGTGAAGTCGACGTACCGCCTAGCCTTGAATTTTCTTAGCGACGCCAATGATAATGCGGAGCCCGAGTGGACGACATTATAGAAGTTCAAAATTCCGCCGAGGATAAAAGTTTTTTTCTAGAGACTTTGTAAGGGCTGGCTCATGGTAAAAGCTAAGTTGGGCCGATGGTATCCTATGCTATGATGTTGATGGCCATAAGAAGCTCTTTATGGAGGTAATCAAATCCTTTGATCTGGTTCAAGTGGAGCATGTGATGACAATAGCCTAGAGTATTTGGAGACAAAGAAACGAGCTGCTATGGAGCGGTAAATCTCCTAACCCGGTGCAGGTGGTCTTCGCTGCTAATTCTTTCTTGGTCGAATGGCGAGAAGCCCTACTGACCAGTATGAAACGTGATGAAACTTCTTGCTGTAAGAGAGGGCATCCACCTTCTGAGTCCACCGTGAAGCTTAATGTGGATGCTAGCTTCTTTAAAGATACATTACAAACAGGTTTGGGGATGGTGATCCAAGATAGGGACGGCTTTGGCATGCCTTTCGTACACTACACATGACTGGCCTCATGAGAGTGGATGATGGTGAGGCGTGGTTGGTTCTTGAGGCAGTTCGTTGGGCTTTGAATTTGGGGCTAGTAGAGGTGATCACGGAGACAAATTTAAAGAGAGTGAGTGACGCCATTCACTCGGTTTGCTCGAATAGCTCATCTTTTGGTGACTACGTTGCGGAGTTTCCGAAATTATTACAGAAAAATCACAGCATATCTATTTGTTGGGTTAGTTGAAATGTCATTCTTGTGGCACATTCTCTTGCTCAGACTACTCGTTCTTATGAGAGCCCATTTTATTGGGGTGAGTCTCCGAACTTTGTGGATGACCTTCACAAAATTTATCTTTCTCGCGTGTGACTACGATTTGTTTTCAAAGAAAAAAAAAACTAAGGCATCTATAAAAAAAAAAACGAACCTATCATACTCAACATTTGATCTTAACCAAATTATGTGTTTGGCATTATTAAAAAAATATATTATATCAAGTTAGGGGGCGTTTGGTTAATTTGTTACGAGGAATTGATATAAGAATGATAGTAATAATAGTGATGAATGGAATGAAAATGCTCCATAAAATCATGATATTTGATTGATTTATTAAAAATGTGAGATGAAAAATAAATTTAAAAAATTATTAAGTATTTAAAGTCATACCTCTCATAATTGGAAGAAGGAAAAATTACTCTCTAGTATCATTTTTAGAGTAGTCTTACTCCAAGGTACACTACATTTTTGGTATAACTCTTAGGTGCAATAGTTCACATTTATGTCCTTATGCTAACTAATTAATAAATTAGGGATATTATAATAGAAATATCCGGTTAAAACCTCAAAAAATTACCAAAAATCACAATCCCTGAAAAAATGCAACAAATTTCACATCACGATTTTGTCTACTCACATTCCTATAATTCGAAATTCTTTTTCAAATGGAAATACACAATATCATTGGCAAATTATACCACACAAAGAAAACTCAATATCTTTCCAAAAACATATTGCCAAATTTGTGCTGCGAAGAAATCCCAATCTCTTTCTACTACCAAATGTCTAAATTTTTTTTTATGTGTAAAATAATATAAAAAATTTAGACTTTAAATTTTACTAAATTTTTTATCTATTTGTTCTTTTATTTAATTATTTTTTGAGAAATAAAATATTAGTAAAATTTTTTTGCATATTTCAAATTTTAAAATTTACAATTTTTTATTTATCTGTATTTTTATTTAATTGATTTTTTTAATATTAACCAAAAAATTTTGCACAGAAGTAAAATATTCTGCACACCCATAAAAAAAATATTGTACACCCGTAAAAAACTATGCACACTCCCTTTTTTTTTATTATCTGTCCTTTTATTTAATTAATTTTTTTCAGTAATAAAATATTCAAAAAAATTCTGCACATCCCAATTTCTTTTTAATCATGTCATTTATATTTAAAAATTCTGCACACCTCAAAATTCTGCACACCCGCTCAAAAATTCTGCACACCCGTAATAAAAAATGCATACCCCCAAAAAAATTACATCAATAATTTTTTAAAAAATCAAATCTAATTATTACATCAACATTCAAAAAAACAATATTCCGGATCCATCATATTGCAGCAACATTCAAATTAAAAAGAAGATTGTTACAATCAATAATATTGGGAAGTGAATTATCATATCACACAAATTTGCAAATTGCCTCCCAAAATCTGTAAAATTACACAAAATTACATCCAAAAAATAACACAAAATACTAAAAATACATAAGCAAGGCAAACCCCAGAAAGACCAAAATGAGCATTCCAAGGACCAAGAAACCCAAACAATCTGGATGTATGTGCAACATCTTAAGCGGCGAAGCATAGCATAACCACTTCTAATAAACCAGGCCCAAGAATGAAGAACAAAAACAAAAGCAAAAAAACCACAGTGAAGCTGCCGAAAACCATCCACCGAAAACCAGAGCACAACAAGGTTTGAACAACAGAATAACACCGAATAATTAAGGGAAAATAAACGACCACATAGACACCACCTAGACGTAAGAAATAAAAGAAAAAACAACACCCAAAGACAAAACAAGCGATACTCCGCCCATAAAATTACAGGGCCACAAGGCAATCCCAAAGGACTCCAAAAACCAGGAAAGCACTAGAAAGACACCTCATCTCTTCTACGAGAGCGGTGCAACCTAAACTATTACAACCCAAACCAACTGAAAAAGCTTTAATCAAAGGATAACCCAAGAAACAAGCGAAACCAATTACCCGAAGGAAAATACCGAAGTCGGAGAAGAACCCAATTCCCAAGATTGAATAACGCCGATATTGATCTTAAAATTTTCACACAAGGTCCATTACAGAAAACAAATTAGGAAAGAAAGACTAGCCATTGAACCCATTTTCGAGTGAGAATCTGATTGGAGCCTCAAAAGGGGGAAATTTTGTTCTGCGATTCGTACTGCAACTAATATTGTAGAGATTTCAGAATCAACGACTATGGGTTTCAGCAGTTTTTGGCGAGTAGCTGATTCGTCGAGTATGTGTGTGCAGAGATTCTCGCGTGACACACATATATATGTCCAGGGTTTCCGGCGAGTAGCAGTGTGTGCAGGGATTCTCGCGCGAGGAGCATAAACCTTCGATTATTGGTGTGCAATTTCAGCTTGAGCAATTTCGATTTTTATCCCCAGATCGTCGTTGAAGCGCATCGGATTTTTTGGAGGAGAAATAATTTGGGAAAAATGTGGAAGAGCAAATCAAGGAGAAATTTTAGGTGTTGAAATGTATTTTTTCGGTCAATTGGGGAAAAATGAATTGCACGCAAAAAAATTCAGAAAATGCCCAAATTTGGTTAAGGGTATTTAAGTATTTCACACCTAATTTTTGTATCTAGGAGTAACACTTAAAAATTGTAGTACTTAAGAGTAATAGTTACTTATAAATGGTACCTAATAGTAACTACCCCTTGGAAGAAATGATTCCATGAATGAAATGTAAGTATCGAACACATATTTTTTATTTCATTCCCATTAGTATCTGGCCCCATGTATACGCGGGAGTGAAAAACATTATGTTATTAAATTTAAATAAAATACTTCAAATATTTAATATAAAAATAATATAAAAATTATATAACGAATAAAAATAATGAAGTATATAATAATATAAAAATTATAAAGAATACGATTAATAAAATATGATTTTGAATTTTGTAAATTTATTAGCACAGACAAATACTACATCAGGTTAATATAAATTTTCAAAATTGAATAGTTAAATCACAAAACTATATACAAAACTAAACTAATAAATATAAGACTTAATTCTAAATTAAATCACCACCTTTGGCAGATTTGAAATTTTATCTATACCTTTGAATTATTGCAAATAAATCACCAACTTTAAATATTGTTGCAAATTAGATTACGGACATCCCCAATTTGTGTACATATGTAGCGTTTCTTGCGGACATGGCATAAAGGGGGATATCCGATAAACTTTTGAATAAATAAAAAGCAACAAAATATTCTATAAATTTGTTAATGTATTTGACAATTGATATTGAAAATGTATATACACTGAATGTCATGAATATTATACAAAACGTAATCTAAAGTAAGATTTGATATCATAACTTTAAATTATAGTATACTATAATATTATATGTAAGGTATTTGCAATTGTATATCGTGTTTATTTAGAATTTTTCTGTTCATTTAATATATTTTTTTGTAAAATTGAGAAGGAGAACGTAAAAATAATACAATAATTGTATAAAACAATGACTAATAACGATGTAATTTGATAAAAAAAATGAATTAAACAATTATACAATGGTAAATTAATATAAAAAATTATTCATATTTATTTAGACAATACTATGAAGGTCAATATTACAATAATTAAATGACAAAAATTAACATAGTAGAGATGAATATATAAAAAATACTTTAAAATAAACATAACAATCAAACTTGTGAGGACTCACAATGCTAAATTGTAAAGTGATTCTTGCAATCCACTTGATTCATCATCACTGTTTAAATAAAACAATTAATTACCACAATTGTATTTACGTATTTATAAATAGAATGAACAGTTATCAACTCAAAAAACACAAACATGTGGGTTGAGGGGTTGGAGGGGTTTTTCAAACATGTGGGTTGAGGGGTTGGAGGATTTTTTTGGGGGTGGAAGAGAAAGATATTTTTGCTTACCATTTGAATCTTCCAACGAATACCTCCAAAAAAAAATATGAGACGAAAATGAAATATGCAGAAATACAGACAAAGAAGATATTCGAGAGAAGCAATAGAAAAAATTAATAAAAAAGATGCATTAGAATATTTATATTAACTCTAATCTATAAAAGATTGAATGACATGGATTAAATTTAAAAAATTAATATTAGGATTAAAAATCATATTAATAATAATACCATGAATACTTTCTCATAGAACCAAAAATTTGAAACAGAGCAATAACATGAATAGGAGTTGATTCACAATTAGTATATAAAAGATGACAAAAAATTATATAAGGCGATGCCTCATACGAGAGGCACAGACATTCTAAAGATAAATAAACATTCATCATTCCAAAAGTGTTAAAGTTATCGTTGCCCAAAAATTACGTATACTCATAGTGAGCACCATCACATATCAGTGTGGCTCATAAAAGATTTAGGTGATGTTTACAAACTTTATATTAAAGTTAGAAGACAAAAATTTGTATGACAATTCATAAATTAGTATAAATTAACATTGATCATTTTTAAAATGTTAATGGTTCGTTCCCAAAATTATCCTATATCTCACTGTGAGAATGTCTCTCACAAGAATACGCTAGAGTAAAATTACTTATTTTCTTCAAAAGATATTCTTAATCTCACAATTTTGAAAAAACCTTAAAGATAGAAGACGTGGGTTACACCAACAACTAGCCAAGTCTTTTTAGCAGATTAGATTGGGCCAAGGCCCATGTTAGCGAATCAAATTCGTTATTGGTCACCAACGGGGAACAAAATGCGCTCAAAAGTTAACTATCAATTGTTAGAGTTCTAATCTAATTTTAAATGAAATTTAATTTGTTTGTTATATTATTAATTATTTGGCCAATGTGTGAATTACTGGATTTAGATTATATTATTTTTTCATAATCTTATTTTTTTATTAATGATTCGTATAAAAATTGGTTTAGTTTATTGTTAAGTTTAGAGATTAAATTTTTTGTAGTCAAGTAACTTTGAGTCGTTTTAAAATTGGTACTGTTTGTTTTGATTTTTTTATATTTTAATCCTAAAAATGTTCAATTTTTTTTAAAATTGACTCTTTAACCCGCTTCAACTGGTTACTAAAATTAAAAAATAAATCAAAATACGCAGAAACCACTCTTCCTCCCTCAAAGAATATGCAGAAAATTTCGATCCAAAATTATTATGATTAAAAAAGTCTATGTGACATTTTAAAATTAAAGAAGAAAAAAAATAAAAACTGCGTAGATGTGATCATTATCTGTTTGATTATGACCAGATAAAACATGTTAAATGACAAATTTCATATTTTCTGAAAATTTACAGGACCTAAATCAAAAAGTCAAAACAATCAGAACTAATTTCTAAACGAAGCAAAGTTACCGGACCACAAAACTTTAAATCCTTAATTTTCTTCAAGTAACAATTTTTAAATGAAAAACTTAAAAAATATTTTAATTTTTAATGTTGTGTTGAGATTTAAATTATAGTAGTATGGGTTTATGTTGGCCATTGTCGTAACAATTAAATATATCAATATTATCAAAATCGTTATTATTTATATTTTTCTAAAATTATTATATGTTAGTATAATTTTTATTAGCTGAGCACTTAAATAAAATTGTCCGTCACTCTCGTACTCCCCTATCCAAAAACAACTCAATGCTGCACCTTTTCCAGAAACCACACACGTTTCTTTTTTCTTTTTTTGTTCTTTTAATAACTTTTACCCTCTCTTTAAAAAAGAAATTTAAAAGGAAGAAAAGGGAAATTCACCCGTCCCATTGGCCCCTCAGTCAGACAAGTTATAAATAAAATAATGTGTTTAAGTAGTATACATTTGTAAAATAGAGTCAACACGATTTAAGACCAAAACAAACCTCTATATTATTTCAATTGAAATTTTGTTTCACACGGAGTTCAAACATGCATTCCCGGGAATTTTTTTCTTTTATTTATTTTATATTGAGCATTCAAGAATTTCCATCGGCTTATCCTTGACCAATCCCCCGATCTGGTGTTTATTTCTGAGTCTAAGTTGTCTAAGATTGGTATTTCTAAATTGCGTACTAGTCTTAAGTTTCATGGTTGTTTTTGTGTTGAACCGATTGGCAAGAGTGGTGGTCTTGCTCTATTTTGGAATGGGAATTTTGAAGTTTCAATTTTGTCTTACTTGCAAGGTCATATTGATTGTTCGATTACTTTTGAAAACAATAGATGGTACTTTACGGGTTTCTATGGAAACCCTAACCATAATCTTCGATATCTTTCATGGGAATTGCTTGAAAAAATTTCTAGAACACATACTAATCCCATGGAAAATTGGATTGTAGGAGGGGATTTCAATGAAATTCTATTAGATAAAGAAAAACTAGGAGGCAATATTCGATCTTTTAATCATATGAATGCCTTTCAAATGGGTCATCTACAAGTCGACCTGCACGACGTAAAAGCAAAGTGCCCCAAGTTCACATGGAATAATATGAGATCGGGTGTTAATAACATTTTGGCCCGGCTGGACCGTTTTGCGGCAAACAGCTCGTGGTTTTCCACTTTTCTGGACGCTTTGTCCGTGAATCTTGACTTCTATGGTTCGGACCACCGACCTATACTTCTTAAATTACGATGCAATCAGCAAACAACACCTTCTCATGCCCATTCCTCTTTTAAATTCGAACACAAATGGCTCTATGAAGAGGAATATAAGGGCATTGTGTCTACAAGTTGGAAGAAATCGGCAAATAAGACTGTTCTGGGAAAAAGACTACAAGAAGTGGCCGAATCCCTTAAAATGTGGTCGAAAAGTTCCCTGAGAAATCTGGGAAGACAAATTAAGGAAACTCGTGCCCTTCTTAATAAACGCTTGAATTCTGAGAATCGCAATTTTGATCGAAAAAATATTCATTCCATCGAGTGTAAACTGGAGAAGCTCCTTTCCCAAGAGGAAATCCATTGGAAACAACGATCCAGAGTTAACTGGCTCAATTAGGGAGACAGAAATACATCTTTCTTCCATAAGACGGCCTCGGAAAGGAAAAAGAAAAACTGGATTTCGTCAATTCTCAAAGATGAGGGTATACCTCAAACCGATCAGAAGAATATTGAGAAAACCATTGAAGGCTATTATAACAATTTATTCAACTCTCAGAATCCTTCTGACGAGGCTATCTCTGTAATCACCAACTGTATCAATCCTGCTGTTACGAAAGATAGGAACAGATTCATGACAAAACCCTTCTCTGGAGAGGAAGTTAGGAAAGCTCTTTTTGATCTGAACCCCTCGAAAGCCCCTGGTCCGGACTGCTTTACAGCCCTCTTTTTCCAAAATTCCTGGGCAGAAATCGGGGATGATATCACGGTGGAATGTCTCCGGATTCTAAACTGAGCACAGGGGCTGAAAAACCAAAATCCTACCAATATTACTCTTGTCCCTAAAATCAAAAATCCAAAAACATTAAAAGACTATCGCCCGATTAGTCTTTGCAATGTCTCCTATAAGATTGTGGCCAGAACTATCACTAAACGATTCTGAATTGTCCTGGGATCACTTATCGACCCCAATCAAAGTGCCTTCATTCTGGGTCGGCTGATCTCGGATAACATTGTTCTTGGCTACGAATGTATGCATTGGCTTAGAAACAACAAGAGTAAACAGGGTTTTGCTTCTCTTAAATTTGATACGAGTAAGGCTAACGATAGAGTCGAATGGACCTATTTAGAAAAAGTTATGCTTCGAATGGGCTTTGACTCCAAATGGGTTAAATTAATTATGGAATGTGTTACAACCCCCTCTTATTCTTTCCGAGTCAACAACAACATATCTGGAAGAGTCATCCCGTCCAGGGGACTTCGTCAAGGGGACCCCCTATCTCCTTTCCTTTTTGTTGTTGTTGCTCAAGGACTTTCCTCAGCCATCAATGCAAAGGCTGCAGATGGAAATATCACGGGTATCCGGATCGCCAGAGAAAGCTCGATTATCACTCATCTCTTCTTCGCCGATGATAGCCTGTTTTTCTTCAAAGCTAACAAAGAGAATGTTCAGACGGTCAAGAAATATCTGAAGGATTACGAAAGAGCCTCTGGCCAGTTGATCAACTTCGACAAGTCGGCCATTACTTTTAGCAAGAATACCCCTCAGGCCAATATCGATCTTGTAAAAGCTAGCCTCCATATTCAGATTTGCCATGGTCATGAACTGTATCTAGGGCTTCCAACTTTTTCAACACATAGCAAAAGATTGCAGTTCGGTTACTTAAGAGATAAAGTCTCAAATAAGTTGGGCTGTTGGAGAAATAAGTTTTTCTCGGAAGGAGGGCGCGAGATTCTCATTAAATCCGTTATCCAAGCTATTCCTACCTATGTTATATCGTGCTTCAGGATTCCTACTTCACTTTGTGGGGAAATCGAGTCGATGTGTGCTAGGTTTTGGTGGGGGGTTAACCCGGAGGACAAGAGAATTCATTGGAAGGATTGGAAATCACTTACCAAACCAAAGAAGGAGGGAGGGATGTGCTTTAGAGACCTGGTCACCTTCAACAAGGCACTCCTGGCAAAACAAATCTGAAGAATCATTCTTTACCCGGACTCCCTGGTTGCCAAAGTCTTAAAAGCTAGATATTTCACACACTGACATTATGGAGGCCACCTTAGGATCTAACCCCTCCTATATTTGGCGCTCGATAATGTGGAGCAAACCTATTATTTCCGAGGGCCTCTTTTGGAAAATTCATGACGGAAATAAAGTACAGGTGAGAAAAGATCATTGGATACCAAATCTCTCTTCTGGAAAGATCACCTCCTGCACCACCTACGACAACAACATCAGAGTTCATGAACTCATTTTGACTTCTCATGAGTGGGACCAGTCTAAACTCAACAAACTTTTTCTCAATTATGAGGCAGAAGCTATTAAAAAAATCCCTATCGATCACCAGTGCCTCTCCGATTCCCGCTTCTGGCGCTACTCCAAAAAGGGTCTTTATACTGTTAAATCAGCTTACTGGAACGCTCACCCAACTTCCTCCATTACCGACAACAGAGACACTGCTTCGTCAAGTATGTCTCCTACCATTTGGTCCAGGATCTGGAATCTCAATATCCCCCCCAAAGTCAGAATCTTCCTTTGGAAAACAGCCCAAAATGAAATTGCAGTTGAAGCTAACCTCGCAGCGCATCACGTCCCGTGTCACCCCAGGTGCGTCATTTGTGGACACCCTAATGCCAATACTAATCATGTCATTTTCTTTTGTCATGGAGTAAAAGGAGCTTGGAACAAAATAAAATGGTGGCCTTTTATAAAGAAAGCAAGGGGAGTCTCAGATGATAGTATGGCCATTCACCTAATTCTTACCATGGAGAATTCCGAACTGGAGCAAGTTTGCTACTAAGATTTGGGGAGTCTGGAAAGAGATATGCGACACCCTACACTCTAAAGACAGAACCCACCTAGGACGGAAAATTCAAGCCAACTGGACCGAGGCCTTCCTGGAGCAATTCCACTATGAAAAGACCAAACTCATTGTGGGAAACACTACTCTTCCCAACTCCGCTTCGTCTTACCGCACCAAGCTTTTTCAAGATAACTTTATTATGAAGGTAGATGCGGCCTACAAAGAGTCATCCAAGGCCTTTGCAGTTGGCTTCTTCATTTATAACAAAGATAGAAAACCCTTTGCAGCCGGATGTCATAACATTAATCCTCCGGGATCTGTGCTTGCTGCTGAAATCATAGCCATCATGGACGGAATATCTTATTGGAACACTATCTCTCGGGAGACTATCACGATCCTTTCTGACTCAAAAGAAGCTACAAGTGCCATCTCCACTGACGAGCCCTTTAAAGGATATGAAGAAAGTCTAATCCTCGCGGCCCGGAAATTAACACGGAACTCCTCAGTGTTGGGAGTTCGATATTGCCCACTCAAATACAACACCGAAGCTCATAACCTGGCTAAGATCGCTATTAAATCTCTCCTCCCTCAAGCTTGGGTTGGAGATGATATTCCTCGACATATTATGTCTTTCGCTCAGGAGCATCAATCTGTTTAGTGTTTATGCTTTGAGCCCTCAAGAAAAAAAAAAGAGGTCACTTTAGGTTAAAATTGGATGCCTCGACATGGGAGACAATGGACACGTGGGCCCCTGCGTAGTGCTATCTTGTGAGTCTGCACAGGATGAGGACCATATTCATCTATATTGCAATTTGACACATGCAACCCCATCCCAAATGTGACCGGTTCCCATCTCAAGATTTATTAAAGGGAGGCCAAATTCCAAAGTTTTGTTTTGGGACTTTTCACAATATTGTTAAGAAAATGTTATTATAAATAAATTAATTTTACACATCTCTACAAGTTTAGGTTTTTAGATGAGATGAAGTTTTTTCATGGTATCAAAGTTTTTGGCCCATGATTACGCTCTGGATTCAAACATTGTTAACAATAACTTTATACATACATATTATACACTTGTTGGGTCTCCTTAGTCCTCCCAATGATGGAGTTGAGAGCCCAGAAGATAATTCATTCCACAAGTGAGGGAGAATATTAGGGAAGTATATAAACAAATTAATTTCACACATCTCTACAAATTCGAACTTTTAGATAAGTTGAAATTCTTTTAGTTATTTGATATAATAGTCGTCAAAATCACTGAATCGTCAATGAACAATAACACAATCACTAAAATACAAATTTATGGAATTGTGTTATAAGAAACTGAACAAATGAGATACCAAATTGACAACTCATAGAGAAGAAAAGATCGATCGGTATGTGACTAGTCTCTCAAATAGCAAGAAATCAAATTACAAATTTTGGCCTACAAAATTGTGAATGTAATTTTGTGGAATGTGAATAAAGCGGGTCGATGGATCCATGTAATATTACATATAATTTTTATGATAGGTATATAGTATGTATGTGGATTGTATATGTTTTTATTTTTTTTTTATCAGGCAAAAGAAGATTTTATAAAAGAAATTAGAGTACAAGGGGTACCCCAACCCTTACAATAGAAATTTTCACGAACAAGAATAAAAGAGCTAAATTTCAATTCTACTCCTACTCATACTTCATTTTAACAAGATCTAGGATTTAGTAGCCAATTTACATAAGAAAACTCTTTATCTATGATATTCGTTGCACTTAACCAAGACCACACTTTTGCCTTTACTTCCTCCACGATCTTTACGAGATTTGGAGCTTCCCCATTGAAGGCCAAATTGTTCCTAGTGTTCCAGATTGTCCACACAATACAAACCCAAACAGTAGCTGATTTTTTGCCTTCAAATCTTTATCGAAAAAACTATCATTTTGGAGAAAATTACCAATAGGATCCAAATGTTGTACCATTGATAATTTCAACCAAGAATAACAAGAATTCCAGATTTTTCGGGCAAGAGAGCAATGGAAAAAAAGATGACCAACGTTCTCTTCTTCCTCCCCACATAAAGCACAAGAAATATATCCATTAGGAGGGATGATACCTTTGTTTCGTAGACTTAATCTTGTCGACATTCTCTTTTGTAGCACTTTCCACACGATTGCTTGAACTCTTCTTGGTGCATAGCAACTCCATAATTTCTTGAAAGATTCCTCTTTCTCTCGATCAATCACTTCTGTTTCTTCCTCAACTATGATGTCAATTTTTGTATGAAAAACACCATCGTTGGAATATTTCCATTTCCAATAATCGTCCTCCTCCATCTTGATTTTGTACCTGTTTACAAACCAAACAAATCGTTAAGCATGCTCTCATCTCTTTCTCTTAAGGGCCTCGTCCATCTCAAATCCCATCTCCACACCCCATTTTCCCAAAACCCCATTTCATGAATTAAAGATTCCTGCTGAACACTCAGTCTAAAAAGCCTAGGAAACAAAGATTTCATATTTTCTTCCCCCACCCACTTATCCTCCCAAAATTCTGTTCTATTTTCCATTCCCACAACTCTCTCTAATTCATCTCTCAATCCTCTTTCTCCCTCGGACCCCCAAAAAAATTTACTCACCTCCTTCCACCATCCCGACACTACCCCTCTTCCCCTAATCCATCTTTTAAGATCTCTCCTCACTATATCAAAATGTTTTTTTTTCCATAATTTGACTCAATAACTCTAACCCATAGCCTATTTGGTTCATTTAAATATCTCCACACCCATTTTTTCAGTAAAATGTGTTAAGTAGAATGAAAATATTTTACTTGATCTATTTTATAGGATGATATGAATTTCATTGATTTTAGAGTTACAAATACATCGTGTATATTTGTACAACTGTAAAATATTCTAGATATGCATAAATATACAGACTAAATCTTTTAAATATGGCTAACAATCTTTCCTTGACTAACACAGATCTTTTGATGATTTGAGAGTACCTTAACTTAATTCGGAGTGCTTAATTTAATTCGGTGTGATCTTGTTTCTTGATTTGGTCACAACACAATATCTCTATCAGGCCCCGCAAGATGGAGAATCTTTCATATACCAATGTTGGAGCGACACATGGCAAACTTTGAGGTGGACAACAGTGTTGTAGCATGGGTTAATCCGGCTCCCGACCTGATTATGTGAACGGCTGCCCACCGCGTCCATGTCGTGTGGGACGATCTCGCCCGGGCCATCCAAGTCGTAGGGCGGCTTAGAAGGGGTGAGGTCGGAGGCGACTTAAAAGGTTACGCAAGTCGCTAAGCGACTTGGAGGAGTATGAAGATCGTACGGCGACTTGGTCTCGAGGTCGGTTAAGGGATAAATATGGAAAAGATACGGGTAGTTAATGGTGCGGATATTGCGGATCATAAACATGGTATGTGTATCCAGGAGCGAGGATCGCGGATTAAACCAGGAAACCCTAAGAGGAACCCTAGCCCTGGCGGCTGAAACCCTAGCTTTGGCGGCCGAAGCCCTAGCAAGCCCGCGGGGGAAGCCCATGAAAACTCTTAACCTAGTTCTCTGTCTATAAATACAACGTGTATCATTCATTGTAAGGGATCGAACATCTTAGATTATTAGGCATATAAAGATTAATAAAATTCCTGGCTTGGACGCCTCCAGACGTAGTCTTATTTAAAAGATGAATTGGGTAATCAAACTTGAGTGTCATTTCATTTACATTGATTGTCCATTAAATTGTTATTTGTTGGCCAGAAGTCATAAACTAGGCACAACAATTGGCGCCGTCTGTGGGAACTTTTTCTCGAAGAATTACATCAATTCCTGGGAAGACCCACCTTTGATCAAGCAATGGCAATCAACCAAGGTAACCCTATCGGACGTGAAATGGATGCCCGTAATTGTGATGAAGCCTCTCTGAGCTCGCAACGCACTCGCCCGGCGGCTCCGTTGATCACTCCAGACTGGTGGAATCTGGTCCAAACACCAGAGGACGCGAAGGCCATAATGGTCGTCCTTAACAAGAAACGCCTCACCTTCGACGATGAAGAAGAACAACCCCCGGTCAAAAAAGGTCACCCAGGACGCCAAAATTTCAAAGAATAGGGGCGTTCTGGCCAGAAGGGGACATTCGATGGCCAACTGGCCTACGACCCGACAAAGCACGCTATGGTCCGGAATCGTCGACTCCTGGAGAGATTGGTGGGGTCGAACAATGTGTTCAACCGACTTGGGGACCTAGGGGTTCAAAAAGTCTCGATGGTTGCCGAGGATGAGGCGCAATATGAGCCTCAACATGCTGATCAGGTGGAGCGTGACCTCGCACTGGCTCTGAACCTGCACCACGATGAATTGCCGAGGGGATCAGCTGCCCACCGTGGCGATCCTCCAGTGATGGGTGTAGCAGGGGATCATCGTGATGCTTTCGGGGCCAGTTATCGACCGAGAAAAATCCAACGACTTCTCTAATGAGTAGAGAATCAAAAGCGGGCGGCTCTTTGACTTTGAGGATCATATGCTCACCATCCCGGTGGACTCTCCACTGTTCGGGGCCATGGTTACTCTGGCGCCTACCGGAGAAAAGATCAACATAGCGCGTCGACCTTAGATCTCTATAGTGGAAACCGTAGGGGGCAAAACCCAAGATTCCACGTGGCGAAGTATAATTCCTACATGGCCTCTATGGGCGCATCCGATGCAACTAAGTGTCGGCTCTTTTCTTTGACTCTGAGTGACCAAGCTCATTAGTGGTTTACCTCGCTACCACCATTCTCGGTGGACACTTATAAAATCGAGAGGTGTGAATTTCTTTCGCCAAAGGCAAGCTTTTGACAAGTTCTATCATTTTCACGGCTTTGGCACCCGGACTGCGACTCTGGAGGGTGCGAAATGTGTTGGGCCGAGTTTGTCTTTGTCTAATGAACACTCAAAGCCAAAGGTGATACGAGGGGGTTGTTCGATCGATCTTACATTGAGAGGATCGACAAACTCATTCTCTAAGGAGATCCCACTTCCTTCTCTAAAAAGGGGATGAAGGCTGAGAATAGATAGAGAATGCGAATGTCGATCCCTTGGATCCGCTTGAGAAGGATAAAATTTGGAATAGTCTTACCGTTAGTGGATCGAAAATATCAGGGTGCTTCGCAATATCCTCTTCAAGAAAACCCTGGATCAGCTCGGGGACTATGATGCTTACATCACCCCATGCGACCACGTCTTGAAAGGCTTCGGTGACGCAACAGTGAAGCCATCAGGGATGATTCAGCTGGCTGTTGAGCTATTCTCTACTTTGAACAATGAAGTTAGGGCAACTAGGCTGTTAGATTTTCTTGTTGTCGACCTCCCAAGTTCCTACAACGGCTTTCTTGGGAGGCCGTTTGAGCATGAATTTGAGGTTGCGTCCTCCACTTTTTATTTTAGTGTAAAGTTCCCCACTAAGAGTGGGCTGGTCGGCACCGTTAAAGGTGACCAAGTTGATGCGAGAGGTTGTTTGATTTATTCTTCGTCTCTTTTCAATTTCGCATCAACATCTAGCAAACAAATACTTGCAATAGATAGTGAGGAACAATGTGAAGAATTGAATAACAAAAGATTGAGTAAGAAAAGAAGTCACAACGACCTTGACCCAAGAATTAGACCCGAACCCGAAGAGTTTCTAATTGAAGTTGAGATCGATGACCCCCGCCAAGATGGATCAAGGGCTACCCCGGGGGAGGAACTCGAGAAAGTCAAGGTAGATCCAGCTCGCCCAGATCTAAAAGTCATCATAGGCTCCAAGATACCGAACGACCTAAAGGGGAAGTCATTGACTTTCTAAAAAAGAACCTAGACGTCTTCGCATGGTCACATAAAGACATGGTAGGGATCAACCCAGAAGTCGCCTGTCATCGACTACACATCGATCCAGCTTCGAAGGACGAAAGCCCAAAAGAGGCAGAAATTCAGCCCGGAGAAATATGCGACACTTGTCGAAGAAGTGAAGAAGTTGCTAGACAACGACCTGATTATGCAGGCAGACCAGCCACAATGGGTAACCAATGCGGTGTTGGTGAAAAAGTCAAACGGAACCTGGTGACTGTGCATTGATTTTACCGACCTCAACGAGGCATGTCCGAAAGACTTCTTCCCCATGCCTCACATCGACCACCTGATAGATAACACAGACGGGCATGAGATGATGTCGTTTATGGACGCTTTCACAGGTTATCACCAGATAGCCATGTACGAACCAGACCGACAACACACCTCATTCCTGATAGAGAAGAACCTCTACTGCTAGAAGAGGATGCCCTTTGGTCTAAAAAATGCATGGGCAACATACCAAAGGTTGGTCAACCACATGTTTGCCGATCAAATCGATAAGTCGGTATAGGCCTACGTCGATGATATAGTCATCAAAAGCCTAAAGAGGGAAAACCACCTTGCGCACCACGCACAAACTTTTGACATCCTAAGGAAATTCAACATGAGACTCAACCCCAAAAAGTGCAATTTTGGAGTTGAATCAGGGAAGTTCTTGGGGCATTTGGTCAGCAAGTGAGGAATAGAGGCTAATCCAGCGAAGGTTAAGGTCATATTGGATATGGGGGCACCTCGAAATGTGAAAGAGGTGCAAAAGCTAACGGGGTGCCTGGCCGCCTTGAACAGGTTCATCTCCTGAATGGGGGACAAATGCAAGCCAATGTTCGACACGATCCGAAAAAAGTCAAAGTTCGAATGGACACCCGAAAGCCAGGAAGCTCTCGAGAAGATAAAAGCTTACATAGCAGATGTGAGCACTTTATCCAAACCCATCCCAGGAGAGAAACGTTTCCTATATCTCGCGCGGGGAAGCCGCTCTAAGTCTTGATACTAAATCGAGGCGGAGGGCGAATCATTTCCCCATCGCCCGTCGGTCGACGCAGAAGCGAGACCGAAACAACGTTATCCATCACTAGAAAAGTTGGCGTATGCACTAGTCTTGAGTGTAAGGAAGTTGAGGCCATACTTTTTCGACCATCAAGTCGAAGTTCTCACTTCCCTGCCTCTAAGGAATGTGCTTCACCGACCCGATACGACTGGTCGATGCCTCAAGTGGGTCATCGTGGTCGGGCAATATGGAGTGACATACGCACCCCGGCCTACCATCAAAGCTCAGGCACTAGCCGATTTCATCATCGAGCTCACCTTCCCTTCGGAGGTCGGGTGCCCAAACAGCCCGCCGTGGGAGTTATTTGTGGACGGGTCAGCGACCTCCTACAAGTCGGGGGCTGGCTTGGTTCTAATAAGTCCAGAGGGCATTTCTTTCCAAAATGCCATTACCTTCGACTTTCCCGCGATAAATAATGAGGCCGAATATGAGGCACTCATCAGCGGCCTAGAGATGTCGACGGCCATGGGCGTCAAGATACTGCAAGTTCATACAGACTCCCAACTTGTAGCTTGCCAATTTTCAGGGGAATACGAGGCACGGGATGACAGGATGGCAGCTTACCAAGAGATCGTAAGAATAATGTGTCAAAAATTCGAATAGGTCCATGTCAAAATAATTCCAAGAGAGCAGAATTCGCGAGCCGACGTCTTAGCACGGCTGGCGACTTCCGAAGGATCACCAGAAATGAAGGATGTCACCATCACGACACTGTCCCACCCATCCACCACACACATGGGAGTCACAACTTTAGAAACCCCGACGTCGAACTGGATGACACCCATCATTGAATACTTGACTAGCGGCCTCCTGCCAACTGATCGAGTTCAAGCCCGGTAGCTACAACTGTGAGTAGCGTGGTACACAATGCTCAATGATGAATTATACAAACAAGGCTTCAACGCACCCCTACTTCGATGTATCACACCAAAGCAAGGGCAAGTTGTCCTACGCAAAATACACGAAGGGGTATGTAGGAACCACGCCGGGGGAGAGTCACTGGCCCACAAGATCGCAAGGTAAGGATATTTTTGGCCAACTCTAAGGGCCGATGCTATCATCTTCGCCCGCAAGTGCCATAGATGCCAAATCTATGCCCCTTCCATCAAATCCACCCCAGAGGAACTTACAAGCATCCTCAGCCCTTGGCCATTCGCAAAGTGGGGGATAGACATCATTGGGCCGCTCCCAATAGCTCCAAGCTCGATCAAATACGTCCTGGTAGCGGTAGATTACTTCACGAAATGGGCCGAGACCGAGGCATTGACAACTATAGATCAATATAAAGTCATCAAATTCATATGGCGAATCATCATCTACAGGTTCGGATTGCCGCAGGCGATCATATCTGACAATGGAAAACAGTTTGACGGACTAAAAATAGACCTTTTTTTAAAAAAGTGGAAGATCACGAAGCTCTTCTCAACTCCGTACCATCCCCAATCGAACAGTCGGGTCGAAGCCATGAACAAAATCATCAAGCACACACTCAAGGTCAAGATTGAGGGAGGAAAAGGAAAATGGGCGAGCGAGCTCCCGGATGTGCTATGGGCGTATAGGACGACCTGCAGAAATTCAACGGGAGAAACTCCTTACTCACTGGTTTTCGGAACCGAGGCAGTCATACCTGCAGAAGTCAATTTTCCGAATATCTGCACAAGCCAGATTGCTTTCGACCACAACGACGAGGCCCTGGCCAGAAATCTAGACCTACTCGAAGAGAAGCGTTTAGAGGCCAACATGAGAAATGCAAGATACAAGCAAAGGTCGAAGAGATACTACAATTCTAAAGTGCGGCTTCAATAGTTCAATGAAGGAGACTTAGTGCTAAAAAAAATATTTGGGGAATCAAAGGGTGCCCTCGGTCTGAACTAGGAGGGGCCGTTCAAAGTCTCAAAGGTTCTGCCGAATGGAGCATACGAGCGCGAAAGACCAGAAGGTACCAAGGCGCAGTATCCATGGAATGCGACTCACTTGCAGAGATATTATCAGTAGGTTCGCATCTATGTAAACAAAATGTACCGATCAAATAACAATTTTAGTTTTTTCTTTTCAAAATTCCTGTGTAAAAGCCGAGGGGATTACATATAAAAGTATATGAATCACCCGAGGCGCGACTTTCGACATATTGGAGGTGAAATCGAAACCCAACGAGGTGTGATTACCCCCGACTTTGTAAGATGACTAAAGTAATATCCGACATCAAGTCGCGTAAATAATAAGACGACGAGGATTAAAGTAAACTCAAGGTCGTATAAGGAAATCAAGTTGGCACAATATAAGGAGGAAAAAGAAAAAGCTTCCATTGATAAACAAAGGCCCGAAGGCCGGTACAAAAAGAGTAAAGAAAAATTACATCATTTTCAACTAGCAAATTTCTTCATCAAGGCCAGGCCGAGCTGGCGTTTGGTCCCTCAGAGGCTTCCCCTCCCGCGACCTCCGTCGGAGGACTAATTGTTCCAAAAGGGGCCTCGGGAGTTGAATCAGCGGAACCCGGCAATGCCTCCTCAAGATCTAGAGTGGGGTGCACAATCCGGCTCTGGTTGGCAAAGAAGAAGAGGTCGATACCCATGTCTTCCAGGTCCTTGATTTCCAAAATGACGCCGGGGGCCGGAGGGTTGTCGCAAACATAGTCAGATAGCTCGGCGATAAGCCTGCTGAGGTCGCCGATGGGGTTCGCTTTATGGCAGATCCGAATGGCACCTGTGAACGCCATCACATAGGAAAAATTGGCATTCAACTCCTCGACGGCCAGGAAATGCGCCTCCTTGGCTACCAGCTCCCCCTTCGCCTCAGCCAGCTCCTTCTTCGTCTCAACCAGCTCCTTCTCCGCCTCGACCAGCTTACCCTCGACCCGAGCCATGCTCGCCTTCTCAGCCGTGAGCTCACCCTCAACCTCCGCCACGTGACCTTCAAGAGTCGAGATTTTTTGAAGGTGCGCGGAGTTGGACTTCTCCAGCTCCTTCTGGGTCTCGGTCGTGGAAAGGATCGACTTGGCCTGGTCGGCAACCGTGGCCTGTGCCTTCCTAAAGTTCTCGAGCTCTCACTCCAATTGGGCACTGGATTTCTCCAAGAAGAAGGCCACCTTCGGGGAGTAGACGAGGGCCGAATACAGATTGCCCGTCAATTTTTTACGACGTGCATTGGCATGGTCAGTTCGCGTCCACCCCCGAGGCAGATTCTGCAGGCCTCGAGAAAGATATCCAAGCCAATTCTCAGGAACCCCGGCCGGAACAAGTTGGGGCGACCTCAGGTAGCTCAACACCTCCAGGGAAAATTTATTCGGCGTGAACTCAGGACTGCGAAAAGATACAAGTCGTCAGTCAAAAAAAAACTTACTCGTTCACCCAATCCGCATCCCAGCCTAGCCAGGAGTCATCCTCCGGATGATGACCTCCATCTTGAGCGGGAGCAGACTGTGAGATCGGGCGCTGGGGCGACCTTCCAAGCCCCCGGTTTATTTTCGACTGGTACGTGTCTATCTCTTCCCTCACCTTCTTTTCGAGGCCGGGCTAGTGATTGAATTCCTTTTTCCCTTTGTTGTGGAGAGGGACCGGAAGGGGTCGAGCTTGGATGAGTGGCATCAGAGGTCACCGCGTGCCTCATCTGGTCAAGTACCGATTTCTTACAAGCAGACATCACGGAGGCAGGTGGTTGACGTCGGTAGATTGGGATAGTAGGAACTGCACACAAGAAACCCAGTCATACAAGTCTCTTGTAAAACTTCTAAATAGCGACAATTACAAATTACTTACAAGGAATCTTAAGATGATGCAGATATGTGTACAAACCGGCCTTGAGACGTTCGAGCTCAAAGTTCAAGGCGTTGACGTCCCGACAGCTCGGAGGGGCATCGCGAACTAGATTGAAGGCCTCCAAGAAGTCCCAATACAGATCGGATTTCTGAGGAGTGAACACTGCAAAAGAAAAAGAGAATTAGATCAGTACGACCTCGGAACCAAAGGCATAAGATTTACCATGTTTGACACGATTTGCATAATCGGTCGGGACGTGTATAGGCAGAGTGCTTGTAGGATCCACGGACTCCCATGCCCCTCCGACGAACCACCACTTGCTATGCCAGCCGTCGACTTTGTTGGGGATCCCACTCACGAGCTCCCGGCCTTTCCGAAGTCACACGACATTGTAGCCATGGGCTTAGGCAATGGGCGTCATCACGTAAGATAACTCGCTGGGGTTCGGTAACCGGTACAGCCCAGCCTATCCCAGCACCATCATGGTAGAGATAATATAGCTCCAACCATTCGGAGTGATCTGCGTAAGGCTTTGGTTCCAGGCCGCGAGCAGATGAGAAATAGTCGGATGTAACGGGAATCGAATTCCGGCCTCCATGGTATGCTCGTTCACCGCAATCATCTCGGGCGGTGGCTGGTCGGCACTCTCGTCAGAGGTCTCTCCATAGAAATGCACGTCCGGGGGCACCTTGTATAGGCGACGAAGGGAACACACATATCGGTTAGACAAAATCGACCTGTATTTCTCATGGGATGCCACAAAGTCTGACCTGACCGACTTCCGGTAGCTGCGTCCAGGTCGCTTGTATGGAGCTCGAAGTTGGTAGG
The DNA here is from genome assembly GCA_037126765.1 of Stenogyne calaminthoides. NCBI lineage: Eukaryota > Viridiplantae > Streptophyta > Magnoliopsida > Lamiales > Lamiaceae > Stenogyne > Stenogyne calaminthoides. The sequence goes on along the minus strand of JBBCBC010000008.1, from coordinate 14,874,067 downwards.
AGTTATAATCAAATACCCGCTCAAAGGCTCCATAACTTTGGGCCGGGTCAGAGGGACCCGCTGCCGCCACCCTCTCCGACGCAGCAGCGCGAAGAGGGCTGAGATTCAGTGTTGAAAGATGAGTGATTTCCTCCAACTCCGACAGAAATTGCTTATCGTCGTTACCTCCATCATCCCGATTGGCACTTGAGGCACCAACGAGGATACCCCCACATTGATGGCAACAGAGCCGGTACCCTGGCGGCGGCAGAGCTGAGCTATGACGACATTGTCCTCGTCCGAGGATGATGGAATCATGGGTTGAGGAGCAAATGGGGTCGTCGGAGAATCGATATCCATAACAAAGAAGGGAAAAAGAGTTGAACCTTTACTTAAAAGCTTGTAGCTGAAATCCCGAAATTTCACCAGAAAATTGCTTCTCTCGAATTGATGAAGGCAGAAGGGTTTAAGCCTAAAACCCTCGCCCCCTTTTATAGAAAAAGATGAGGGGGCCGAAGGTGCAATATGGATAAATTCAAGGCCCCCCGAAGAAAATGAAATCGCACGGGTAGCGCAAGATGATCGACACCGCGATCCGCCGATTACGAAGCTCAAGACATGACATCACATCACCGCTAAGCCATCATGATTTAATCGATCACATCTCGCGCCGATTCAAAGAATCGAGGTAACGATTCGCCTCCCCAAGAATGATGATTCGCTCCAAGAACACTTCCCAAGGACGACTTGCCGCAGGTCGATATAATAATGAGTCAAGTCGAGGCCCCAATGCGAGCTTGCGACCTCAACTTGAGGGGCAATTATTGTAACATGGGTTAATCGGCTCCCGACCTGATTATGTGAACGGCTGCCCACCGTGTCCATGTCGTGTGGGACGATCTCGCCTGGGCCATCCAAGTCGCAGGGCGGCTTAGAAAGGGTGAGGTCGGAGGCGACGTAAAAGGTTACGCAAGTCGCTAAGCGACTTGGAGGAGTATGAAGATCGTATGGCGACTTGGAAGGTCGCATAGGTCGGCGGCGACTTGGTCTCGAGGTCGGTTAAGGGATAAATATGGAAAAGATACGGGTAGTTAGTGGTGCGGATATTGCGGATCATAAACATGGTATGTGTATCCACGAGCGAGGATCGCGGATTAAACCGGGAAACCCTAGCCCTGGCGGCTGAAACCCTAGCTTTGGCGGCCGAAACCCTAGCAAGCCCGCGGGGGAAGCCCATGAAGACTCTTAACCTAGTTCTTTGTCTATAAATACAACATGTATAATTCATTGTAAGGGATCGAACATCTTAGATTATTAGGCAGATAAAGATTAATAAAATTCCTGGCTTGGGCGCCCCCAGACGTAGTCTTGTTTAAAAGACGAACTGGGTAATCAAACTTTATTGTCATTTCGTTTACATTGATCGTCCATTAAATTGTTATTTGTTGGCCAGAAGTTATAAACTGGGCACAACAATTTTGTAAGAATATCAGCTAGTTGATCATGAGTTGAGAGATATGAGACACGAAATGAACCATTTGAAACATGATTGATGAAAAAGTGATAATCAATAGTAATATGTTTCATGCGAGAGTGAAAGATGAGATTATCACACACACACACACACAAATATATATATATATATATATTTACACAGCAGCAAGATTGTCACAAAAAAGAACATGAGGCGAATGCAAATTGGCACGAAAATTAGAGAGCAAGTTGGAAAGCCAGAGTATCTCCATTGGGCATGTGACAAGTGCTCAATATTCAACATCAGTCGACGAACGAGCTATGGACCATTGTTTCTTGGACGACCACAAAATGGGGCACTTACCAAGATAAATGATGTAAGCGGAGGTGGAGGATCGATCATCACGATTGCCCGTCCAGTCAGAATCAGAGAAAGCTGTCAGGGAAAGAGGGACACCCCCACGAAGAAGAAGACCATGGAACAGGGTGTGTTTGAGATACCAAAGAACCCACTTGACAACTGTGTAATGGATTTCTGAGGGACAGTGCATGAATTGAGATAATTTGCCAACATCAAAGGAAATATCAAGCGAGTAAGAGGTAAGTATTGAAGAGCACCAACGATTTGATGATATTGATGGGGGCCAGTTTTAGGAGAGTCGACATCAAGATGAAGAGATGTAGTGGACGAGAGAGGAGAGTTAACCTCCTTAGCACCGAACATGTTGGTGTTGGGGTTATACTGAAAAATATATATTTTTACTTTGTATAACCAAAACTGAATTTCTTATTTATTTACTGAAATAAATTATTTATCACTGTTGCACTAAATATGAATGAATGTTATATATATTTATTGCAAACTCGTTCGATAAGTAAGTACGTATTACGTTGAAGTTAATTTGGTGATACCAGATCACAGAAGATCAAATTAATAGTCCCTCGTGATTAAGTACAAATTCACAACCCATATGAAAATGAACAATCCATCATGAAAGGTTGAAGTGTAAGGCTCAGATTGGCTTGTCTTGACCAAGAGATTACACTAGTGCATTACGATGCGCTGAATAGGACCTACAGGAGGATAAATTCTTCGGTACTGAATATACAAAAATTAGACCTCAGTGATTCGTTATTTCTTAATCTCCGTTCCCTAAATAGGATCGTGTGAAATTAATAACTATTACTTTGACTTATGATGGGAAGAGAATCAATGAGATTTGATACCTTATATCTTGGGTAATATTATTAGTTACACGACGATTGCTAAAATTTAATACGGAGAATCGTGTGCAAGCACGTCTTGCTTGATTTGTCCCCTTGGTGGGCTCACAATCTTTATCATACCAAATCTTGCAAGTGAAAATTTATTTCCGGTATGGATAATAATGTTGAGTTGTCTTTACTCCAAGGACAAATATATTAATTAATATAAAGCTTGTTCAGTGGCTTAATTAATTAGTGGGCTAAGATAATCTTAAACACGGGAAATAATGATCAGGAGCCATATTATTGTGAAGTCGTAATGTGGGTTAAGATGGATAGTTCAATATTAATTTTATAGTGGAATAAATTAATATTAGTGGACTTGAATAGTATTTTGGCTAAATATTAAAGTTTCATAGCCCATTGGAGGTCCAATATTAATTCTCCTAAAGGTTCCTAAAAATAGCCCAAATTAAAGTCCAATTAATGAAAATGAGAAGAAAATATTTTGCCCTATTTTTCCCCAATATTTTTGAAAATATTAAGAAGGAGGGAGAAAAGATTTTCTTGGAAAGATTTTTATGGAATAAGTATTCTTGAGATACAAGTTTATCACATAAATTCAAGATAAGTCAAAGATCTTTTTCCTTCCCCATTAATAGGTAATTTTCAAAAAATATGCAAGGCAAAAGGAGAAGATTTTGTTGGGAGATATTTTGGGAAATAGAATATATTGGATATATTCAAGATTGTATCTTGAAGAAGAAGCAGAAAAATTTCCCAATAGTCCCATAAGCCCAAAATTTTCGTCCAACCCCTTGTTATAAATAGGGGATGAATTTTTCATCCCCAATGTAATTCCATGTGTTGGAAAAATTAGAAATCCACAAAGGTGGTAGCAAAATATTTTATTTTTCTCCTTTAAATTAAAATCGTTCGTTGAGAATCCTTTCACCGGATTACGTTCGTGGACGTGGGACATATTTGGGAAGGCTCTTTGGGTTGATCCATCGACTCAACGGTTATTTTTACAAGAGGTAAGTAATCTCGTAACTCCTAGATTCCACATGCTTAGGATTTACGTGGATTACGTGTACGCATGTTGCTTGTTTATTTGTTTAATTATTATGTTGAATTGATTTAAGATTAATTCATGTTAGCAATTAATTGATTAATTTAAATATGTATTTAAATTCACCTCGAATAGATCCGGGCACCCCTTATTTCCCAATAGTTGGTGCGCTCAAGAAGATCATGTATGTATTTGTGTTGGCTCAAGAAGATAGATGTGGAAGTACAAAAGACTTCAACACGAGAAAGTAGTGTAAGGGACTCAGGTCCTTAACTGAGAGTCGAGTCGAGATTGATGAAATAAAATGAAATCGTAAATGATTCATAACCTTTAATAAGCATGTCGTCAACATAGGTAGGGAGTAAAGAGTAATGGGGCCATGATGGAAAAGAAAGATAAAGGTATCAGATATAGCAGTGACAACGCCATAAGAAACAAGAAATTATTTAAATTCATCGTGCCAAGCATGAGGAGCTTGCTTTAGGCCATAAATGACCTTGTTTAGGCGACATATGAGGTTTAAGGAGGTGGAATCGGGAAACCCAGAGATTGGGACATGTAGACAGTATATGAGAGACTATCATGTAGAAATGGATGTTTAGTGAGATAATCTCATATGAAACAAAGCCCCATATTAATATTTGGGCCATATTTCTCTTAAATATAAAATTGAAGCTTTTCAAATCCATAAATCATAATAGTGAATTAGATCCATATTGTTGTAAAATATGAGAATAATGATAAAGGAGAATGCAAGAACACATACTTGTTTACCCAGTTCGTCCAAAAGGACTACATCTAGGGGCGACCAAGCTAGGAGGATTTTCACTCTTTTCTCATGTCTGTGTAAACGACGGTACAATAAAACATACCTACATATACTAGAGATTGGACTTTAGCCCTAACAACCCTAAGCCCATATGACATTAAGCCCACTAATAATGCTAACATTAATAAGTAATGTTCATAATAATAGGATGTATTTGCAACACTTCCCTTTGGACATTACGACGTGATGTTCATGCCTAACTAAAATTTCTCTAGAATAATACAAAGACAGAAACTTAGTAAAATAAGAAAAGATACAACTAATAATCTACTAAACCCAATCTTCAAAACGCCCCCCCTGAAGACAACAGTTTTCCAAGCTTTTTGTATTATGCTTCCACACTCTTCTGGAGTTCATGCAGGTAAAAGAATTTAGGGGATATATGCTTTGTCAAGTTCCCTTTAGCATTCCTATTATTCATATGGGCAACAAAAATTGCATTTTCCCTATAATGGATGATAGGAGATATACCATTATCACATGAATCATAAATATATTTAAATCAAAATCTTGCAAACGTCGAAGATACTGAACATATGCTTTAAAGTTTTACAATGTCTCCTTATAGGAGAAGCACTAAATT